>OU612044.1:54042863-54642863 GCA_914767935.1 Coremacera marginata
ACGCTTATTCCGCCTAGAACATACTGGGTCAATGGTGCACCATGGCAACGAAGGTGTCTATATTTCTATGCAGATGAATCAAAACTAAACGACAAGGTCGGGTATGGGGTCTACTCAAAAGAGATTTGGGTATCTCTGGCTCGTAGGCTTCTTGACGACTGTAGTGTGTTTCAAGCCGAATTGATGGCAATAGGGGAGGTTGCATCATGGCTTTCAAAAAACTTTGTCTCTAAACGGGAATTTATATCTTCTCTGACAGTCAGGCTGCGATAAAATCGTTGGAACAAGTAGCCACAAACTCTAAAGTAGCAAAAGAATGCCGTGCTTGATTAGGGGAAATGTCGAACTATTTCAGCATCAACCTAATATGGGTACCAGGGCATAAAGGCATAAAAGGTAATGAAAAGGCAGATGAGCTCGCTAGAAATGCGACACAAGCGCCACTATTCATGGTGAACCCACCGGGTATCCCGTTAGCGACTCTCAAGCTGCTAATCAGTAACAATATAATATCGAAAGCCAACACTAGGTGGGCTGAGCTCTCAACATGCAGAGGATCAAGGCTTATCTGGCCGACACTAGATCTCGGGCGATCGGGAGCCCTCCTCTCGCTGACAAGTTCAGAACTAGCCACAATAGTGGGTGTCATCACAGGGCACTGCTTGATAGGCAGACATGCCTACAGGTTAGAAGTTATCTCAAATGACTTCTGTAGAAGCTGCTGGGACGAGGAAGAGGAAGAAACCATCTCCCATCTTCTGTGCTTCTGTCCAGAGCTTGCCAGAAGGCACAAATATAAAGGCTCTTTCTTCTTTCATGAGCTTGACGACCTGTCAACGACTGATGTCAGGCGTCTCAAAGGGTTCATCAGGAGCTCAAGTTGGTTCCATTATTAATAAAAGCCTGTGTGCAGCTGTATCACAATGAACCTATCTGGTCTAAGCGAGCTGGTGTATGTATTTAATTTACGCCGGTTGCCGCCTCTACCTAACCTAACCTAACCTATGTCATGTTTGGAAATTAGTACAATCACATACATTATTAATAGTTCTAAACATTTCTAGATCCTCTTCATATAATAAGGTTTTACAGGACTGAAGAGAAAACTCTATATCATTAATGCAGATTAAAAATAGCAGGAGTCCAAGTAAATATAGTTTTTGAATAGTAGTTACTGATTTTAACATCAAGAAGGCTCTTATGTAAATATGAATGAAACCATTTTAAAAGACAGGAATGAAAATCAATTTTACGAAGTTTATACAAAAGAATATTATGAGGTAGCGTGCTAAAAATCTTTCACAAAATCAGTGTACAGAATTGATATTTAGGAATAATTTTACTTTGCCTTTTTACCGCTTTTTTGTTTTTGTTATTTGTAAATGTGTAGTTGGAGACCATTCTCCATCTGACACAGATAATTTTTTCAGTTGAATTAATTTTTCTGTTCGGCCGTCACCTCTCTGCAGACAATGGCAAACCTCAGAGAGTAAAAACTGCCATGAAAAGCTTCTTGAGATCATAAGCCGTTCGGAGTCGGCGTAAAACATGTAGGTCCAGTTCTCGATCATTTGTGTGCAAACATTTCACATCACACACAACACAATTGATCATAAGAAGCTCGGCTAAAGTTCTTTCAAGGGCTGAGATGGCCATTTTCGTTCGTTTTTTCGTATTTGGAGACCCTTAATCTAATGCTGCAAAAAAAAAAGGTCGGTCTCAAATGGTTTAAGAGATAAAATTTGTGAAAGTTTGGAAAATTTGTCTTTTCCCTATACGATTTTTTATAAAATTATAAAAATTTTTAATGTTTTAGTTATTTCGTAAAAGGGTGAACCATCAAGTGTGCATTATATGTAAAAAGCATAATATGCTAACTAATTATAAAGTATCTAATAATTTTAAAGTAATTTTTCTTATAAATTTAATCACGTTAAAATTTTATGAAATTAGCTTTCGCGCACTTAAAAATTAGCACTGAACTTTCAAACTTCCACGATTTCTATCTCTTAAACCATTTGAGACCGATAAAATATTATTGCACCAATAAGTTTAGGAGGCCATATACATATAATAAAAATAAGAAATTAAATATTGAAGCATAGACCCTAAAGTAAAATTATGCCCAATTTTTTTCCATGTTACCTTGCTCCAGCAAATCAAATTGTTCGTTTCCGGGTCATCTACTAGTCGCCATAATTTTGCCAGGAAAGCCGGCACCCCTGTTCCCGTCTCTGTGAAGGTGTGCATTGCAAACGTTGGAGTTTTTTTTTTGGAGTTTGGCAAAGTTGTATTGAAAATGAAACTTTTATTGTTTTTTAGCTAATGGAAAGTTTTTCAGCTTTGCATCTAATTAAATTAAAATATGTTCACTTTAATAAGCACTGTTTCACTTTTTATAGTTTCGTCTCTATATGGTTCTTTTTCAGTTGGTTTCGTGATACTTTTCTTGTATTCTGTAAAAATATTTTATTTTATTACTAAAAGCAAAAAATTAATTTTATCTTTGAAAGAATTCTTCGTTATATTTTTTTATTTTGTTGTGTTCATTTTAAACACACAAAGAAAACAATAAAACACGGCAAAAAAAAATGAATTTCACAAAATTAAAACCGATCGAAAACCACCAATAATCTAAGGCAACGAAGGAAAATTTCCAAAACTTTTATATTTTCTACTATTTATCTAAATTATTTGCTTTCAATTTTGTGCGAATGAGCTGAAGTATGTTCTAAACTATGAATTGCAAGTATTTATATAAATTAATAGATATATTTTATACAATATTTTTAAAGATTTCACAGCGCAATTAATTTTCCACGAATATTTTTTTACGCACACTTTTATAATAGAAACTAACGAATAAACTGGTCGAGTCACTCGTTACTTGAAGTAGCACATGAAGTTGTATATGATTGTTGTCAGAAATGCCACCTTTTCATGCATTTACGAAAATAAGCCCATATTCCCAAATATCCAGTTTTTCAAAAACAATCGAGGGATGAACCTAAAAGAAAATATCGAATATATGTCTTTCAAGGCCCCCGCATATTATAAACTTGTAGTATACCGATAGTTTGATTTGTTTTCATGTGGGCATGGTGCAATATGGAAGTGCGCACACTTGCCGATTGAATCGATTCCAACTACTACTACGTTTACATTGCAGCTTAAAATCGAGATATGGCTGACAAAGTTTTTGAAATCCCAAAGCTTTACACTGTCTTTTAAAGGTTAAATCTGACGTTTTCTTGATATTTTTATATTATTGTTTCGAAGACCATACCACACGTTTTTTAATTTCTTTGTTTGTTAATGTGCTTAAAAAAATTTTAATAATTTTCAGAAAAATATTTTCAGAAACTTTTTTGTATCATACGATATTTTATGATTTTGAAATTTTTTAATCTGACATTCCATTTTGTGGCTTACGAAAAAAAATCATAAAAGGGGCTTTCGCATGGTCCAACATATTGGATGACATGTTGTACGATAAGTTGGGTGGAAAAAATTGATTGAGCGTTCGAACGATCTAACTTGTGAAACAACATCATTATTTGCAAGCTCTCAAGCAGAGCACTTCCGCGCAATAAAAAATGTTTTTGGCTGCTCTAATAATTGGTCCAATTGGTCCAATATGTTGGACGATCGCCAGAAAAATCAAAAATTTTTGATTTTCATCCAACCTGATGGACCGACTGTCGTTTTTAGCTAAGGGCCATGTTATGTAGACCATGATATAATTATAAGGTGGGTGCATTTGAGACACGCTCTCTCCGACAATAAAACAATAACAAAGGCGTAGGTATAATGTCAAAATCAGCCGACGGTAGCGAGGGTAGTTTTATTTTGGCTGCTTATATTTTACTATCGCGGCGCAGCTGCTGCTGCTGTTGTTGCTTAACAGCGAGGTTACTGTTGAAAGATCATATCGTGGCTTTAAACGATAAAATACGCGAACAATCGCAGATTTCTTTAAAAAAGAATAAATTTAATGGTTTTCAGTAGCAATTTCCCTTGTCAAAATATATTTTGACAGTTCAAAGCAGCCGTACATAGTGCCACAAATAAATTGGTTACTGCACAAACGAACTAAGTAGTCGAAAAAAAATATATTAAATGTTAACTTTTATTTGCCTCGTTCAAAGCCAAAATACAATTAATTCTCTATTATATCTAAAAAAACACTGTTAATTTTATTAAATTTGTAGGTTGTTGCTTACTTTTCTTACATTTCAACACATAAAATCTGGGTACTCAATCTATTTATACGGCTACAAGTAAATTATACATCCCTATGGCTGAACGAGCAAACGGCAAATGTCAAAACTGACATTTTACCTACGCCAATGTTTTGCTTTTTCATATTTTTATCTCCGAGTTGCACCTACCTTACAATTCTATCATGATGTAGACGGTAATGGGCACGGCACGGCACTGTTGCCAAATTTGTGAGAAAAATCCCATTTGAGGTTATTTTTAATTGCCGTGGGAAATGGGAATTCCCATGGTTTTTTTTAATTAAGTGTGATTTTTTTTTAATTCATGTGGGTCTATTTTTTTTGGGATTTATTTGTTCTGTTTTGAAAATTAAAGAAAATATTCACATTTATGTATGAAAAAAAATTATGTACTTAAGCTTCAGTTGCTGCTGACGTTCTTAGGCTTGTTTGTTGGTTAAGTTCATGTCGAAATCACGAGCGCACCATCGTGTTGTTCTTCAAGGCATTATATACTGTGTTTACATACCGAGCTAACTCGGGGTTTACTCGTAGTTAACCGGGATTTACTCGTAGTTTCGTTAAATCCAAGTAAACTACAAGAAACTTGCTGGATCTAGATGAGTTCTATCTGTCAAAATGCATTATAGCATTTATTACTAAAGAAATTTCGGATGGAAGAGTTTTTGGAGTGCTCACAACACACACAAACTGTTTGCAAATATATATGGCAAATGTCAAGTAAATTTGACAAGTCTAACTCAACTCGATGTTTTGCATGTAAACAGCATCGAGTTAGCGTCGCCATGTTTTTAACTCAACGAAAACCCTAACCCCGAGTTAACTCGGCATGTAAACTCAGTAATATACAGGCAGACATGTTCGCGAACTTGGTTGGTTAGCGGAAATGTTTGCCTGTTTGTGGCGGTGTTGGTGGACCAATTTGAAGGTTCATCAGTTTGTAAAGACAAAATAAGTTGTATAACAAGTCAAGCAGTAGATAGCGTTGTTCACGTACAAACTTTTCGTTTTGGTTTTTGGGCTGTTAAAATTAATTTTTTGTGCACATTTTATGAGAAATTCCATCAAGTTTTGAAAAATTTTTCCGTAGTGTGTTACAAAAACAAAACACGGTACGCCTGTGTATTAGACTGTATCTCACATTCTCCCTTCACACGCAGATTCTGAATACAGCATATCTGAAGGTCACGAAGGACGAAAAAAATTTTCAAATTTGAAACTGAGTGGGCGCCACCTTAAAGAGTGTTTTTTGAGGCACATTTTTTAAAATTTCATTTATTGATTTTTAATCACTATTTAATGGCAAAAATAAAAAAAATATAATTGATACAGAACCATCATTTTTCATGATACAAAAATCTTGAAAAAAATTAACAAATTTCAAGTTCGAGGGCTGAATTCTCCCACAAATTGAACAGTAATTAAATAAATAAGAGCACAGTTGAATTAAGCGTACAATTTTGGTTCTGTATCGATTACATTTTTTTTTATTTTTGCCATTAAATAGTGATTAAAAATCAATAAGTGAAATTTTAAAAAATGTGCCTCAAAAAACACTCTTTTAGGTGGCGCCCACGCAGTTTTTACAAATTTGAAAATTTGTTTCGTCCATCGTGACCTTAAAATATGCTGTATTCAGAATCTGCCTGCGGAGGGAGGATTTTTCTTTGGAATTGAGACAGTCTACTGTGTATGGGCCCAATTGAATAGAATCGTTTGACGAAGTTCTCAGTAACTGATCGTGTTGTTGTTGATATTAATGTGTATTTTTTTAAACTACATGGTTAAACTGAAATGTATGCAATTCGTTATCAGGGGTGGATCCAGGAAAATATTTCGGGGGGATTTTAAAATTTTAATGTACTTTATGTAAATATTCATTAGAGTTGCCCTTAGCTGTATGGAACAAATTTTTTTCAACAAATTCAAAATGTGCAAGGGCCTCGATTGTACCTTTACATGCAAAAAGTAAATTATGAAATTTTCAGAAAAAATTTTAATTTTAAACGGGCCTGTGTCGACCACTTTATTGAAAAGTTGTTTTTCCAAAAAAATCCCAATCAAATTTTCTCAAAACTGGTACGCACTTCGTTTTTCATTTACATTTTCTTTAAAACAGTGATTTTCTTTAAAACAGCACACAAGTAAACTGCTTGCATGTATGTTTAACGTTTAAAGCTTCTCATTGAAAGAAATGGGACGTTAAAGCATTAACAAATAGACGCGAATAGAAAAAATTATGGAAGCACATTAGAAAAGATTATTTTATTAGTATATATTGTTATTGCGTTTATTATTTTGTATATTATTATCTATATTATGTAAACATATAAAACAGAATGGCATACGTGAGACCGCGTATAACTTAAAACAAAATAAGTATAAAATACACTATTTTAAACTTTCAAACAATGAGTGCTCATTTGAATAAAAAGTGCTGCATTTTTAGAGTATCAAATGTAGACAAATATAACAGAAGTACGCATCGCTCTTTATCTTATTCTTTTCGGTGTTCAAACACGTGAACAAAGTGACGTGACCCTGCCTGCTTCGAGTCTGCCTGCAACTGAAAGCTTTTTTGCAGCGAAAGAATATACATTTTTGGAAGAGTTCTTAGCTCGCGAGCTAATTATGTTCGTAGCTGCTTTAAAATGACTTATCAAATATGAAAATCGAAATTAAATTACCAGAGTTTATGATTTTTTTCTGTGTTCGATATGCCAGAAAAAGGCTCTTTAAGGATTTTTGAAAAAAAAACTCAAGTTTCAGCAGCTATTTTTTATACGATTTTTGGTTTTTTTAATTTTTTGCACGAAATATCTCAAAACTATTTTTGGATTGATTTTTAAAAATTTGTATTTTTGGGTTTTTGGGATTTTTTTTTCATAAAAATACTCAAACTCGATATTTACAAAAAGGCATACTTCTAGCAAAAATTTTCTTAAGGACCAAATTATTAAAAGTAATCGCACCATTTTTTGTGTCTGTTTTAGGTATAGTTTTAAAAAATATTTCTATGACAATTGATTTCAGTTTACAGAATGACTTGAAATTAAAAAGTGTGCCCTTGGATTGAATATGAAATTTTTAATTTTGTGTACATAAATTTTGTGCACAGTTACGGAATAGAGCTCCAGAACTCAGTGCATTAGAAATAGAAACAGCCACAAACATTTGCAGCATAGGTGTATAAATATTTAAAATAAATTATGAAAAAACAATAGTGGTATTTAATTAACGCCGTATTTGTGGTGTAAATAACGTATGTGCCGTAAGTTCATACAACTTACCACACATACGCAGTTTACATCACAAAAACGTCGTTCATTGAATACCACTTATGTTTTTCTGTTTAGTACACATAGCCCCATAATATCACATTTAAATGCAGATTCTCCGAGAATTTCGGGGGTTTCAACCCCCAAAACTTCTTCCCTGAATGCGCGCCTGTACGTTATAGTCGACTTAGTAAAGTTGTAATACATAATAGTGGCCTTAATTATTAATTGCTCTTTAATATGCGTTTAAATATAAAAATTAATTTTTGCTACATTTTTGGCAATATTTTGTCCTTGGTATTTAATGTATTAATTTTTAATAGAGGAGGGATTTTTTTGTGATTAATTTATATGCGAATGGGATTTTTTGTGGTTTTTTCTAATTGCGATGGGATTTTTTGTCAATTTGTACCGTGGAAATTTTAGTGGTTATTAATTTTTGCTATTGTGGGAAAAGGGTTTTTTATGGGAATTTGAGGTGGCAACCGTGCGGCACGGGCACGAATTGGCAGAGTTTATACGTCATTCAAATTGAATGAAGAATATCGTATTTTTGGTTCTCTTTTAGAGTGAAAACCGTTGCGTTTGTTCCGCGCGTCTTAATTTTTTTTCCTTGCAAATATATATCGACCATAACGATTATTTATATAATTGCTAAATTTATAAAGCAGTGCGCCTCGTTTAAAGAAGTAAAAAATAAAAATAAAAAAACTTTGTATTACGCAATTTCTGTGCGTAAAACAGTTGCCGCCTGCTGGCATATTGTGAGTCATGGAGTCGGTGGCACCTGGAAGTGTAGACGTGGGTCATGAAAAAAAACCGCCCGATAAATCTGGGCAAAAAGTTGCAGCCGCTGCATCCTACTCTAGTTCGTGCTCGAAGCTAGGACATGTTCTTACTGGAGCTGCGCAGCCCTCGCAAGCTTGCTCGAGTCAGCAGATTTCGGGTTCCGTGCAGAACCAACAATTACAACAACAACAACAACTACAGCAGCATAGTTCTGCATTGCAACATTTTAATGATTTACCAAGAGCCAACAACAATCAGCACAGTTACAGCAGTTTAATGCTGTTGCCGGGCAGTTTTCGAGTGCCAAGTACGACGAGAAACATCAGCAACAACATCAACTACAGCGACTACAACAATTTCATATAATAGCTCAGTCGCAGCTGGCTAGTTCTTTTGATACACAAAACTGTGTACAGCCGAGTCAAAAGCTGTTAAGTTTGTCACACCAGGTTGCTGCTATAAATTCTCAACAGAGCGTGTCTCATGATTCAATGAATTTTTCGGACGTGCCTTCGCCCAGTGCTGTTTCGGCTGCTGAACAGCTTCTTAATCTTCATGACAACGAATTCCAGGAGGTTCATCATAAGCGCTTTAGACGTTCTAGCGGCGGTGCAGTCAAGAATATTGACATTTCAAACTTCAAGAGTAAGGTAGATTTAAATTATACCAATAGATTTTCTGTATTGGGCGATATTAGCTAAGAAAAAAATGATTTAAAAAAAAATAATAATACCAATTATAAAAACACTGTTTTCCCAAATCTATCAGTTAAAAATAATTCTGCTCCTAAAAAAAATATAAGTGTGAAAGATAAATTCTGTCCCCCTATTTTTTTGTACAATGTTAACATTTGTAAGTTGATCAGTCAGCTGAAGGCCAAGTGTCCAGAGGTGAAATTCAAAATAATTAACAAATCTAAATATAAAAGTAAGTTATATCTTCAAGACTTAGAAGCCCACACGGCGATGATGTCTTTATTAAAAGAAAATGAAATAGATTCATATTCGTTTACCCCTCCTCAACAAAAAAAATTTAATGTAATTTTACGAGGTTTATACTTTCAAACAGAGCTGGTGGATTTGAAGATGGCCTTGGATGAGGAAATCCCAGGTTGTGTTAATAGTGTGAGGAAATATGTTACTTCCTTATCCAATCAGAATAATTTTGATACTGGTTTATTTCTGGTCACCTTGGTTGCTGGTAAAACACTTAGTGATGTTAACAAAATTAAGTTTATTTTAAGTCAATCTATATCCTGGGAAGCTCCTAAGTCCAGGTCCACACACAGCCAGTGTAAAAGATGTCAATATTGGGGCCACAGTGCTCGTAATTGTAACAGGGCATATGCATGTGTCAAGTGTGACCAAAATCACAAGCATGGTGAATGCTAATTTTAAGGGTTGTCCTGCATATAGAGAGTACGTTCTCAAGTTTAAAAAAAAGCTTGCAGTTGCAAGAGAGACCAGGATCAGTGCTGCAAGGGCAGTTAATCTGGTCACCAATAACTTTGTTGATAAAGACAAATCTTATGCCAGCCATTTACACAGCGAAAATAATTCTCCTCTAGATTTACACTATTCGAAAAGCAAACCCTCAATCATCAGTGAGTTCCTAAAAATGGCTGAGTTCTTCTGTGTGCCTGAACCGATTTCGTTAGAATCAAAAATTAAAAATTTCATAGATAATTATCGCTCAATGCCGAAGGCGCATGCGAAAGCAGAATATTTGAAGGTGCTGTCTGAGGTTAAATCCAAGTATGGTCCATAGATTCTTAAAATTGGTCAAATTTAATGTGAGGTCCCTCATAGATTTAAGCCGCAGGATTGATTTGTTAAAAATTCTGTTTGAAAACGATATCAGTATTGCTTTTATACAGGAAACTCACTTGTCCCCAAATAGTTCTATCCTTTTAGAAGATTATTTTTTTATAAAGGATTCTTCTTCTCAAGGGCTGGGTATTGCTATAAAAAAATTATATAAATATTCTACGGTTTTCATTCCTGGTATTAAGTTTCCGACTTGTTTCATTCAGGTTGATCTTACGCTTAATGGTGTGGGGAAGACCTTGTAGCGGAGCGAAAGGGAGCCACGACCGGATAAAGAAAAACACCAAAATAAACGAATGCGTCTGGCAACGCTGAACGGTGAGGCCGACCAGGGAAGCAGCAGCCCTGACTTTTCATTTGTTTTGAGGGCGCACGTTGAATGCGCCCCTGTGGCTTTCGCACCGAAATTTAGTCAGGGCGCCTGCTTACCTCAGCCGACGCCACCGCTCCCGGTCAGGTGACCCGTGGACCCGAAGTTGGCCACGACTGCACGTGCTGGTGAGCCTATGTGCTAGCAGTTCGGGAGTGATGGGGGGTTCTTGGTGGCCAACCCCGCGTACCTTCGCCGTACAAATAAATCACGTGCAAAAACAAAAAAAAAATTTATCGCGTCGAGATTCGGACCAACAAATATCAAAACAACCGGAGCTGAAAATAAAGAAAATTAAATTTAAAAAAAAATTGGAAAAGGTTGTGAGCCCCTGGCTCATCCATCCACCAACCAACACTCGAGCCAGTTGTTCAGGCTCTGCCCACACATCCCTCCCTACCATGGAGGACCTCGGGGCGAAGTAGTTGGTCCTCCCCTTTCGCAAACATTCTCCCCTACGACCAAATAAAAAAACTTAGTGGTTCATTTTAAAATTACAAATTGAATGCCCTTATATAAAAAAATCTTAAACTATTTTTACATTTTTTTTTTTTTTCTTTTTTGTTTTTTGTTATAGACTGCTTTCAATTTAAGTTTTTATTTTTATTTTTCAACAAAAGAATTTCATAAAAAAATATTTTTTTTTTGTAACAAAAATTTTATGATTGTTTTATTTTATTTTATTTTTGTTTTTAATACAAATTTTCGGTTCAGTACTATTTATGTTTAGTTATATTAGTTATGTTTAGTTCGATTATTAATGTTTAGTTATATGAGTTATGTTTAGTTCGATTATTAATGTTTAGTTATATGAGTTATGTTTTTAAGTTCTCATACATATATTATGTTTCGTTTTTTATGTTTTCATATTTTAAGTTTAAGTGTTTAAGTTTTCATAGTTTAAGTTTAAGTTTTCAGAATATTATGTTTCCATACTATTATGTTTCTTTTCTAAATTTTATATATTATGTTTAAGTCTTTAAGTTGTTAAGTTTTCTTTATATTAAGTTTAAGTTTTCATAATATTAAGTTTCGTTTTTAAGTTTTTATTATATTATGTTTTGTTCTTAAGTTTTCATTTTATTTTCAATATTGCTTAAACGCTGCAGAGCTTCTTTTAATATTCTTTTGTATTTCAATTAGTTATAATATTTTGGCAAATCTATACTAACTATAAAATATATTATATAATTGAACAATAATATATTATAATAAAAGGGAGTGTGTGTGAAAGCAGCCAGGTACCTACTTAAAACTAAAAAAAATTAATCGCGTTTGTGTTTGGTTGTAAATATAAACAATTTAAAAATATTAAGATTAAAAGAGCATCGAGAGAAAGCATTAATTGGAAGTAGATTTGGTAATACATTTTAAAGTTAATTTGAGGATTTACTTGAGAAATATATTATTACATTTTTCGGGAGCTTTTGTTGTTTTGTATTATATGCTTTATACTGAGCTAAGTTTATGGTATTTGTTTTAATGTTAGCATTATTTAAATTCAACCTTACACCGACGACGTTACCGCCTATTTACAACGCATAAATTAACCCTATCTTTGCCCGCCATCTTTTGCATAAAAAAAATTAACTTAATTAGGAAAAACCTGTTGTCCGGAGCTGCTGCGGTTGTTGCATTTGTTGCCTTTGTTGTTGTGTTGGCGCTATTGCTGTTGCCAGTGGCTGCTGCGTGCGCCGCTTTGCCGTTACTGCTGTTTTATAACTGCTGTTGTTACAGGTGTTGTTGTTGTCGTTTTGCCGATGCTTTGCCTTGGTTGCCTGGTACCGTTGCTGCTGCATTGACTGCTGTGCGTGTTGGTGCTGTTGTTGTTGTAACAGAAGGCACAAGTCGCTATTGCTGTTGCCGTTGTTGTCGCCGCTTTGCCGTTACTGGGGCTTGTGTTGTTGAGGGTGGCGCTGCGTTGACTGCTGCTGAGCTGTTGGTGGGTTCGCCGCTGCTGATGCAAGTGGCTGCTGTTGGGGTTGAGCCTCTTGAGGCTGTTGTTGTTGTCGCCGCTTTGCCGCTAGGAAAAAAATACACAATTAGCTTGAAAGCTAGCACTTTCCAAGAAAACACTTACCGGTGCGTGGTGACTATGCTGCTGTAGCTGTTGGGGTTGATTTTGGGGCCTTTGCTGGTGCTGATGTTGTTGGCTCTGTTGCTATTGGGGTGTTGGTGTGTGCGCCGCTGCTGTTGAGGCGGTTGGTGGGTGCGCCGCTGCTGTTGCAAGTGGCGTTGCGTGGTGGCGTTGCGTGGTGGCTGTGCTGCTGCTGTTTGAGCTGTTGGTGGATGTTGCTGGCTATGCTGATGCGGTGGTGAATGTTGGCGCAGCTGCTGTTGCAAGGGAAAGGGCGTGCGTCGCTGCGGGTGCAAGTGACGATGCAAGCGCCGCTGCTGTTGCCAGTGGCTGCTATTGTATGCGCCGCTGCTGTTGCAAGTGATGATGCGTGCGCCGCTGCTGTTGCAAGTGGCTGCTGGGGTGTGCGCCGCTGCTGTTCCAAGTGGCGATGCAGGCGCCGCTTTGCCGTTGCTTGTGTGCGTATGTTGGGAGCACCTCTGCGTGCTCCGTGTCTAGTGCTGCGCGTTAATAAGCGGTTATTTATAAAGCCAATAAACTCAACAGAACCCTCACCTGCGAGATAATAAGCTCCTGCTGCGGTTGGTGATGTAGGTGTTGGCTTTGTTGTGGGCCGCTGCTGGTGTCGCCTTTGCCATCCAACACCGAAAAGACGGAACAAATTTTCCTGGCGGACGTTCGCCATTTGCCGACCTGCCAATTTTATTTCACCTTCGTCAAATATGTTGACAGGGAGCGTTCCGAAACTTGAGAACCATAGCTGAGGGTGTGCTTAAACTTTATAACATTTACTGAGGAGTGCTCTTCGAACTATACATGTGTGACACACTTGCGTATGGATAACAAGGCTCACGCGTTCGAAGTGCGACAGCTGCACAAAACCTGGGACTGCTGTCTGATTTAAATAAAAACTGTCAACAACAAAAAAAAAAATGTCATAGTTAAGTACAATCAAACTGTCAGAATAACACGTCAGATTTAAATTAAATCCAATGCCGGATTTGACTTAAATAAAACTGTCTAATAAAAAATGTCGAGTGAATAATTGAAAAATGTCAGATTGGAATAGAACCAAATTGTGAGGGGTAAAGTGAATGAATTGTCAGAATTAAATGAAGTAAAAAAAAATAGTAAGAGTTAAACAAAAATAAAAATGTCAGAATTTAAATGACCGTAATTTGTCATATATGACATACGACGACCCGTCAAATTAAGATGTACAATACACGTCAAATTTAAATTAAAGGAACTGTTAGAATTGAATAAAAGATAAACGTCAAAGTTAAATTAAATACCAATGTCGGATTTCAATGTCAAAGAAATGTCAGATTTCATCGGACATAAAATGTCAGAAATAAAAATGGTATACCGTCCGTTTTGAAATACAAGAACTGTCAACGTAATCTGTCACGCGACGTGTTGATGGTAGAGGTAATATGTCAGCTGTCAAAGTCATCTGTCAGCTGTCACATTCATCTGTCAGACAACGTGTTGACGGTAAGTCAATATGTTAACTGTCCAAGTCATCTGTCAGCTGTCACAGTAAAGCGTCAACTGTCACTTAATGTGATGACTGTAAAAGTCAAAATGTCAGCTGTCAAAGTCAAAGTGTAAGCTGTCAAAGTCAAAGTGTCAGCTGTCAAAGTCAAAGTGTAAGCTGTCCAAGTCATCGGTCAGCTGTCAAAGTCAAAGTGTAAGCTGTCAAAGTCAAAGTGTCAGCTGTCAAAGTCAAAGTGTAAGCTGTCCAAGTCATCGGTCAGCTGTCCACCTCGAGCGCGCCAGCCGTGGCACACGCAGTATGTCACTCATGTTTGCAGACGACACAGCCATGGCGAATCCTGACCTGCATGTTCGAATGTGGATTCAACTTCACAGTCAACGCCACCTTCAAACATGAAAGCCAGAACCCACCACTTAGTGTGCCGTTACAACCTTTTTGTTTGGTAGCGTGTATTTTCCCTGTAATTTCTCTGATATTGATCTGTTTGATGGCCTTACGAAAATTAAGAACTTCGCTAGACACTTTGACGGCAGTTTCATAGGTGGAGATTTCAACGCGAAGAATCACTCCTGGGGAGATTCTTTTGAAAATTCTAATGGTAAGGTGTTATATAATTGGCTCATGAGCTACTCGCTTGACTTTTGTCGAATCTGTGACCAGAATCCTTCGTATCATAATGGATCGTCTTTTCTGGATCACTTCCTAATTAGTTCTAATATCGTAAATTTGGTCAATCCAAATTTCGTCATTTCTAGCTTAAGCACTTTTTCTGATCAATTTCCGCTTAAGATAGTTTTCGATTTAAATGAGTTTTCATTTCATATAAATTCTCCAAGAATTATCACGTCTTTTCGTAAAACTATTTGGTTGGATTTCCAATCAGATTTGGATTTATCCGCTAATTTTCCTCCTATTTTTCGTAATTTGGAGAATTCGGAAATTGATAACTATGTAAACAATTTTACTGATATTGTTAATTCAGTAACGGCTTCGCACTATGAGTCTCTTGATTTTAGAAATAAAAAATACTTACTTCCTGACAGTATCAAAAAACTCTTTAAAACCAAATATGCGTGGCAGAAAGATTTAAAACGGATTTATCACAGCAATTTTAATAGGAAAAGTGCGGAATATATTCAGCTTTCCAAACAAATTCAACTGTTAAAGATCATTATCAGGGAACAGGTGAATATTCACCAGTCAAGAGAATTTAATAGCAAACTGCACAAGATTCGGCCGGGTCCACAAGCTTTTAAGGAAATTTATGGCTTGATTTCTAAGAAGAGCAGAAAATGTGATGAGATCAAAGTTCAGGATAAAATTTTAACTAAAGACGAAGAAAAGGTTGAAGCTTTTCGGCAACATTTCGAAGAAATTTATAAAGAAAAAACCCCAGTTAGAATAGACCCTAATATAAAATCTGTTGTTGACAACACTCTTCTATCTTACCCATCGTCCATTTTCTGTTTCTCGCCGGATTTTTCCTCCTTAAATAATGACGATAGCGTTCATTTTGTGACTCCTGAACTTATGAAAGCTATCACAAATGATTTGAATTCCAAAAAAACAGCTGGTATTGACAAAATTTCGAATTTTCTAATTAAAAAATTCTCTTCCCGCGCCTTTGAGTTTCTCTCTTGTATATTCAACAACTGTATCAACAATGATTATTTTCCTAAAGTTTGGAAGTCAGCTAAGATTTTTCCTATTCAAAAAAAACCTGGCAACTCTAATATTAACAACTTCCGACCAATTTGGATGCTCTCTAATTTAGGGAAGCTGCTAGAACGTGTAATAAAATATAAAATCGATTATAATATTGACCTTGAATATATTCCTTGTCAACAGTTCGGATTTAAGAAAGGCCACTCCACAGTGCACGCCTTGCTTAAATTTCAAGACGATGTAATTGTTAGCCTTCGCGAAAAAAAATGCACGGTAGCGGTTTCCCTAGATATCGAAAAGGCCTTTGATAATGCCTATCAGGAGGGTATTCTTTTTATATTAATAAATATTGGCTTTGACCCCTTTGTAGTAAAGTTGTTGAAAAGCTTCTTTAGTAATAGAAACTTCTTAGTTCAGGTCAATGATAGCTTCTCTAACCTAGGCTCAGTTAATAGTGGGGTTCCGCAAGGTTCCATTTTGGCTCCGCATCTTTATAATATATTTATTTCTGATTTTCCACATGAAGTCGAATCCTCAAAGAGTATTCTATATGCTGACGACTCGCTGGTGTATGCTCATGCGTCTTCTCCTCTTGCAGCACTGAACCTGGTCTCCTCTCACCTTGCAAGAATAAATAGTTTTTATAAAAAATGGGGTATTCAAATTAATATTTCTAAATCAGAGGCAATTTGTTTCAGAAATGCAGCTGCGAGATGTCCCAATTACGTGGTCCCCGAAACCTTGTCTCTCTTTCTGGATGGAGTAGAAATTCATTTTAGGAGCAGTTTTAGGTATCTTGGTGTAACTTTCAATAAATTGGTGAAGTTCAATGAACACGCTAGGCTAACTTTAAAAAAAGCTAATAAAATCAAATAAATGTTTTCCTATCTGTTAAAAAATAAGTTCTTAAGTCAAGAAACTAAACTCTTATTATATAAAGTCTGCATAAGATCAATCATAATTTATGGTTTCCCCATATGGTTTTCCTTTTACCCTGTGGTTGCTAAGCAACTGGAAACTTTTGAAAGGAGAATAATTAGACTTTGCGTAGATCGTCACTTTGAATCTTACACCAAAAAATACTCAAATAAATTCATTTACAATAAATCCTCCATCAAGCCTCTCTGCATTTATGCCTTATCTCTATTGAAAAGATTTGTTCACAAATTAGAATTTCACGATAATCACCTTATTACAGATATTTACAACTTGCAAAAATCCTTCAGCTGGTCCGACTGCCGCTATTTATCTCCGATCAGCTTATTAAATGTTGAAGTTAATACGGAAATTGATTTCTCGGCACCCTTATTGCCTGAGTTCTATCTAAAAACATCTCCTGACACTCATAGAGGCTAGCCTTTAAGTTATTTAGTTATCTTGACAATTTACGTACAAACCATAAATATATTATTACTTGTAAAAATTTTATTATACTGTTGTGTATCTAAAGATTTAACTAGAATTGACGATTTAAATATGAATAATAAACTCGTTTTATGTTGTATAAATGTTTCTTTATTGTTTCATGTATTAACATTTTTCTCCACTGTATCGAAATAATTTAATTTTGGCTTAAAATTAAGGTTTGCAATATATGTAACTTGTTTTATATAATTGTTAATATTAGTTTTAGTGTATTTTTAGTTTTATTGTGTATTTATTTATTTATTTATTTATTTTGAGAACATGATATTCTGGCAAGACTTATGTGTCGGGAGCAAACACACACACATCCATCTCAATACGAATAATATATTCTGTCTCTTCTTTCACACTTAAAACAAGCACGAAGCGTTTTCATGTATTTCCATTAGAATAATACTTATAGTTCTAAGTTATAACGTAAAAGAAAAAAGACACACTATGTACAATGTTATATTATATTTTGAAGTCTCAATAAAGTACTTACTTACTTACTTACTTGGTTCTCTTTTACTCTCTTCGAGATATTTGATTGAATAGCTGCTCACACGTGATTTTTTGATTGAATGGCCGATGCCGATTAAAAGTATTGTTGTAAGTACCATAAAAGTTGATTATGCAACCCTGTGATTGATTGATGCAGGTCTTGAGCTCCATCAAAATTTTGATTGATGCGATGAAGGGTTGAAAGTTCATTTCCGCTCTCGCAGAGAGTTCATCTTTTTTTTCGCTGGGAAAACAACAACAAATTTTGAATGATCCTTCAATTTGAATGGAGGTGTTCATACGTCAGTCAAATGATTGAATCAATCAAAATTTGTTGAGCTCCAAAATGAGCTCCAAAATATTCTCTCGTCAGTCAAAATTTTGATTGAGCTCCAGACCTGCATCAATCAGTCAAAGGGTTGCATTATTTTTCTTGTCTGCTTTTTAGTAGCCAATTATATCAAGAAAAGTAGTTAACTGAAAACAAAGGTAGTTTTTTGAAGTGAAAAAGAGGTGTAGTTTCTTTAGTTCCTGCCATAATTTCATTAATTCTTTTGTTTTTTTATGACTTTCATGTCATTCAAATAGGTCATTCAAATAGGTATAATTTCCGGCGTATTGATTTTCTAATGTGATCAGTTTTAATCCTAAAAGATCAACTATATTTCCGCTATTGTTTTCCATTTTGTAAAATTATTATGCACACAAAACAACTTAATAAAGGAAACACCCAAATAAAGTAATGCACACAGCACGATATGAATTCACAAAATAGTAGGTAGCAGAAAAGTAACAAATGCCTGCGTCGGAGCTTCAATCAAAAAATCGTGTGTGAGCAAGCGTCAATCAATATTTTTAGAGAGAGTTAAAGAGAGTAAAAAATCGCGATATACTTCAACCATTTGACTGATGTATGAACACCTACAATGACGTGTAAACAGTGCCATTGTTGTTGTTTCAATGTAAAAGGGAAATTTGAGAGAGTGAGTGAGGGAACAAATTTTGACCACCGCAGTCACCAACTGATTCGGCTGTCGATACCAAATCACTGAATCAAAACAGTGTTGCGTTGTGCAAATATTCACAATATTTCATTTTTAGTATCATAGTGCTGTATTGTATCAAAATAGTGTGCTTTTAGTAAGAAATGCACATTGTGTGTGTATAAAAGCACAAATAAAACTTGGTTTATAGCAACACTTATCGTTAGACAATCTTTATTTATGTAAAGTTGAAGCTTAATTGGAATAATCATCATAAATTAGAAAATAATTTGTAAGCTATTTATATATTTATAATGAGTGTTTTTAAAATAAGCTATTAATAAATAAAAATAAATTTACTTATACAATGCTGAGCGAAAATGTGTTGCACTAAAGTTTGTTTTTTATATCACACATACTAACGACAATACTTTTTTCGAATAAAGTACTAAAAAATGTACTGGTGATCATGGACCAAATGACCGCTCGCATAACATACTTTGGGCCAAGGTTTATTAATATAGGTTAAGTCACTTGAGAGAAGCTAGGTCGAACTGTCAGAATGGATAAAAGGAAATCAAGAAAAAAAAAACCTGAATCTGTACAATTTTTAGCTAACAGCTACTTTGACATTTCGAGCAAAGGTGGAAAAAGAGTGCTTTTCTCTCAAGTGATTTAACCTATATTAATGAACCTTGCTTTGGGCAAACATTCATCAAACGGAAAAGAGAGTAAAAATTCATGACCGTGCCGTGCCCATGACCGTCTACAGAACATCGCCCTTACGCACGATACTACTTGTCATCCAACGGGTGTCAAGGGGGTGGACACTGTGAGGTGAAAGAGTCTGTTTGCTTCAACCTGGCGGAGCCAGCTCGATATTCACAGTTAAACTCCAAGTCTACTCTCATGCTACCACATAAATATTTGTGTGCTAGCACGCTTGTCTGATGGCAAGTGCCTCCCCGTGGTGGCACCTGGGTGCTGTGCTACCAACCGGCAGCATGGTGGCGGATGAGAGGGGCGAAACCCAAAAAACCCAGAAGCGTTTGACCCATAGTGGGCGGCTCACTGGTCTGCGTCTGTACCGTAGCGGTCGGCAGTATTCACACCTGTCTGTAGGTATAAACGGATAAGGGAAGGTCACCCCGAAAATAAACCATTTACCAGGAATGTCGTCTAATAACGCAACTACTCCAGGTGGAAACCACAGTAGTGGAAATCCACCCGTGGGCAATCCCACGGTCGAGGCAAGGATTCTGGAGGCCTCAAACAACATTTCTGCCCCAAAAACTGCTGCAGCGGTGGCGCACTCGGCCGCTGCACCAGTCAAAGCTACGAGCAGCAACACTACAACCGAGAACCCATTTAAAATGAGCTCAAAGGTTCAGCGATCGCCAACTAAAGGCACACCCGAAGGATCAAAGCTGCAGCATAGAGAGCCTGTCATCAAGGCAACCCCTGAAGCAGCAGCAAGCGTCAGTGTAGATGACCCTGTCATCAAAAAGCTGGTCAAAGTGAAGACACTGATACAAGGTCTGGCAGAGTTCGTCAAAACCAAATCGAACGTCCACAATGAGATCCAGAAGCTTATAAGACTGGCAAATCTGGCCTGTGAAGACCTCTCAATTGAGCTGTTCGCCGATAACGCGAACAAGAAAAAGGTCAACGCGAGTGCTTCACAAGTCCATAAGGGCTCTCAGACGGACCCAATTTTTGCGCATGGCTCCAAGGCTACTCCAAAAAGAGCAAGCGAACGCAGCAGTGACTCGCGGAAACCTCCGCCAAAAAAGACTCGACTGCAGCAGCTTGCTGTCCAAGAGACTGCTCTAAAGCCATCCTATAGCGAAGTGGCTAATTCGTCTCCTCTGCCAAAAACTCCGGCAAAGCGAATGGTTGAGCCTTGGACAAAGGTCTCTAGAAATCCCAAAAAACGCAAAAAACCGCCTCAGAAGCTGGGTAGACCTGATGCAATCGTCGTAGCAAAAGCAGGTGAGCTTTCATATAGCGATATCATCATGCGGATGAAACAGGAAAAATCGCTTGAAAAGTTCGGCGAAAACGTTTCGAGAGTAAGGCGCACTGAAAAAGGTGAAGTACTTATCCAGCTTAAGCGCGCAACCACCCAGTCAACCCAGGAGCTGAAGAAAGAATTTGATATGGTTTTCAATGGCCAAGCCGAAACCAGGACTCTCACGGAAGAAACACAGGTCGAGATCAAGGATCTTGACGAGGTTACAACACCGGAAGATGTCTGCAGCGCAGTCCAAAAGCAGCTCGGCGACTTAAAGGTGGCAAGAGTGAAATCACTCCGTAAAGCCTATGCAGGCACGCAAACAGCGGTCATAAGCCTTCCAGCACTGCAGGCGAGGAAGCTGATAGAGACTGGCAAGCTCAGAGTTGGCTGGGTCATTTGCAGAGTCCGCGAAAAAGTTACTCCAACCAGATGCTTTAAGTGTCTCGACTTTGGTCACACGGCGAAAACTTGCAACAGCACAGACCGAAGTAAGTGCTGTATGAAATGCGGCAAAGAGGGCCACAAAGCAAAAGAGTGTTCTGCAGAAGCAAGCTGTTTCTTGTGCTTAGAAAGGAAATGCTCGGAAACAAATCACCGTGCCGGAAGCTGGAAATGTTCGTCCTTTTCAGGAGCTAGCAAACCTAGGAAATGATGAGGTTCTTACAGTTGAATCTCAGCAACTGTCGCGCAGCGCAAGATCTTTTAGCGCAAACCGTTCGAGATCTAAGCACTAATGTAGCTATCTTGAGTGAGCCTTATAACGCGAAAGCACCAGGAGTCTGGGCATCAGACATTTTTGGAAGAGCCGCCATATGGTCCTGCGGAAGACATCCTTCCCTAATGAGGCAGCATACACGTGCAAACGGTTTTGTTCGTGTAGAAGTTATGGGCACACATATTGTAAGCTGCTACCTTGCACCAAGTCTATCCATAGAAGAGTTTGCTGTTACTGTCGACGCAATAGTTGACGATGTTAGAGGAATCAGTCCAGTTGTTATTGCTGGTGACTTCAATGCGTGGGCCGTAGACTGGGGAAGCCAGAGAACGAATCAAAGAGGGCTCATTATTCTGGAGGCTTTTGCTTCGTTAGAGGTTGTGCTTTAAACACGGGAACGCAGTGTACATTCTCCAACGCGAATGGCAGCTCAGTAATTGACCTGACATTTGCCAGTTGTGACCTGAGCACGCAAGTACAGTGGCAAGTAAGCGACGTCTACACGCATAGCGATCACCAAGCAAACGTGTACACGTTGGAAAGGCAAACCAACCGGCGGAGCAGAGGCCTCCATAGCGAGCCATCATACAAGGTCGAAACGCTTGATGAAGGTATCCTCACAGCAATGATGGCTGACATACACCTCACTGGCTCAGCACAGAATATGGCTAGGCAAGCAACAGAGCAGCTGAAAAGATCTTGCGACGCAGCGATGATGTTGCGAAGGCCAAGTAAGCACCACCACGAGCCTGTGTACTGGTGGACCGCCGAAATCGCCGAAGCACGCAGCCAATGCCACCAAGCCAGAAGAAGTTACTACCGCGCCAGAGGGACCGACAGGTTCGAAGAACTGCGCGAGGTCTATAGAGAGCGCAGGAAGCTGCTCAAACACAAGATTCGTTCGAGGAAGTGCGAGTGCTTCTTGCAGTTATGCGACGAAGCGGACGTAACCCCATGGGGTACCGCCTATAGACTGGTAATGAAAAAGATGAAGTCATTCGGACGACCACCACCCACGTGCCCTCGCATACTTAGCCGCATTGTAAGTGTGCTCTTCCCTCAGCGACCACCGATGCAGCCCGTCATTAATCATGGCGACGTGCAAGCCATTTCCATGGTAACCGCAGAGGAGGTAATGAAAATCTCCAATGCTGTTCATAGCGAGAAGGCCCCAGGGCCAGATAAAATCCCGAACCGCGAGCTAAAAATGGCCATTGCAGCCCAAACACAAGCCTTCGTACAGCTGTATAACGCTTGTCTCACAGAGGGCATATTCCCCGCACAATGGAAGACGCAAAAGCTTGTGCTAATACCAAAAGGTAGCGGCTCTCTGGAGGATACCTCAGCCTACCGACCTATATGCTTGCTCGACACGATAGGCAAGATCTTCGAGAAATTGCTGTACAACCGCCTCGAAGAAGCAATACAATCCAGAGGAGGACTCTCGAGCCAACAGTTTGGTTTCCGAAAGAGTCACTCTACGTCCGATGCCATAAAACTGGTTACAAGCATAGAAAGTAAAGCTATCGAAGGCACTAGCTGGAAGAAGGGGGCAAAGCAGTATTGCCTGGTGGCAACGCTGGATGTGCGAAATGCCTTTAATTCCGCAAACTGGGATACGATAATGAAAGCGCTCACAAAATTTGAAATTCCACGCTACCTCTCTAAGATATTATCGAACTACTTCGATGGTAGAATACTACGCTATGCAACAGACGAGGAGATAATGGTGTATAACGTCTCCGGTGGTGTCCCACAGGGGTCAGTCCTAGGGCCCCTGCTGTGGAACGTTATGTATGACGACGTCCTTAGACTCGCAGTTCCCACAGGCGTTAAGATCGTCGGCTTTGCGGACGACCTAGCGGTTGTGGCCACTGCAAAACATCTTGAAGAAGTCGAGGCACTGAGTAGTGTGGCGATCGGCATTATATATAACTGGCTTATGTCAGTAGGACTTTGTCTAGCCGAACATAAAACCGAAGCGGTGCTCATAAGCAGCCGCAAAAAGATGGAAGTTGCAAGCATCAATGTTAATGGGACGCTGGTGCAATCAAAGGAATGCATTAAATACCTTGGCGTGATGATTGACTCCCGATTAACATTTAAGCAGCATCTCCAGTATGCCCATAAAAAAGCATCCAACGCATGCATGTCTTTATCGAGAATGATGCCGAATACGAGAGGCCCCAAACAGGCGCGCAGGATACTACTCCTTAATGTAGTACGATCCATCGTGATGTATGGGTCAACGGTGTGGGCCACAGCAATGAGAACGAAGTCATACCGACGTGGTGTTGAATCAGTGCATAGACTTGGCGCACTCAGGGTATGCTGTGCCTTCAGAACAGTTTCCGAGGATGCAGCATTAGTCCTTGCAAGCTCGATACCTATCGACTTTCTAGTAGAGGAAACGCTGTTCGAAGCCAATAGCGAAAACCCAACAGTTCGCAAAAGACTCGCACGGGAGAGAAGCCTGCTAAAGTGGCAGGCTCGCTGGGATAGCTCAGTTAAGGGTCGATGGACTCATCAGCTCATCCCTAACATTACCGCTTGGTTTGGTAGAACTCACGGCTCCATGAACTTCTACATTACGCAGATTTTAAGCGGGCACGGTTGCTTCAGGGCATATCTGCACAAATACAAGCACGTAGCAGATCCCTATTGTACCCATTGCGAGGGAAGTATACCAGAAGACGCGGCCCATGTCCTCTTCGAGTGCCCCAAGTTCCAAAATGCCAGACTTGAGGCTTCGGTCAGTCTCGGCGAAGCGGTGACTGATCAAAACTTGGTTACCCTTATGCTGAGAAATGAAGCTAACTGGTCAGTGGTTAGCACCCTAGCACGACTGATTATCGACGAACTGCGAAGAGTTGAGCGTTTGCGAAATAGATAAGGTTGAGTTTATAGACAAGCCCATGACCAAATCTTTTAGAATACGGACACAAGTCCATCAGTTTCCAGCTTAGTGCTGTTCCCATGCTCCGTGAAGTCATGCTTTACGGCGGTCCCACGGGGCTTATACAGGGACGACGATTCAATGCGGAGGTTAGGCTTAGTGCGTAAGAATCGCACACTCCCACCTGCACGGTGGCGCCTTTTGAAGGTTCCCCCTTCACGAATAAAATAAAAAAAAAAAAAAAAAAACTTGTCATCCAACATGTCATGTTGGTCCAATATGTTGGACCATGCGAAAGCCCCTAAATACAGTGTTTCGTTACGAAATTTTAAGATTTCGATGGTGATTTAAATGAAACCTCTAACCTTACAAGGTTCGGATTTGTATGCGAAACCCTAGAGGTAAGTAAGCGGTTTCGGTCATTTCAAACTCATTTTTAGAATTAATCTCCAGATTTTCTGCAAAGTAAACGTAGTATAAAAAATCAAATGGGAGGCCAAACTTCCACTTGATTTCAAAGTCTGTCAACTATCTGCAGACTGCCAAGTGAGCATGACGTGCTATGGAAATGCGCACACTAGCTTATCAAATAGTTTGCGAACCGTTGGCCAAATTGTTTGTTTTTGTTGGTTATTTTGTTTTTGGTATGTTGTAAAAAAATTTAAATAAATTAGCTATTTTTAAATATAAATAGATTTAAGTATTTATATATAAATAGATTATATTATATGAAGTAGTTATTACAACGTCGTTGCTTGACGATGTGGAGAAACTAGTCGAAGAAATGGAAAAGCGACTTTTGTAGCATCAAACTATCGGGAGACTAAAAGTCTGTTGTGTGCGGCCGACTCTTACAATGCAAGGCAAGGAACAATTTAATAGTGACAAATCTTTTGGCGATTATAGGTTGTCAAAAATGGTACAAAGTAGAAAACGAAAGAAAAAACAAAACGAGAGCCTATGTTCACCGTTTGTGTGAATATAGCCAGCTGTCACTACCACATTGTTAATTAATTCCAAGGTTGATTTATAAGGTTGTCGCAGGGCTGATCGCACTCTCTTCTCAGTACCCACAATTGTCAAAACCAGCCAATTTTGCGAATGACTACTAAAGAAAAAAGGATGATAATAGAAAGCACTTGCAGATTTTCTATGAGCTGTCAACTTCGATTTGACAATTATGGGTACTCGCTCTCTCCCTTGCGACAACCTTATAAATCAACCTTGATTAATTCATTTTCGGTATTCGTGCAGATGTCTGCTTGTGTGATGTGCAGATTTGTATGTTTCTATTTGTGTCGTGATATACAAGAAAAGGATTCGACTTTTTGGGGCGATTTAAGACGGACGCATTTTGGTTGCTGCTAGATTAAGATTTGTGTATAAAAAGTCTATAATCATACATATTGGGGAAAGGTGCCTGTGGCATATGAATGAGTCCGTCATCCTCAAGAGAGCACTGAAACTGGGAACTTCCGCCATACTAAGAAACTCCCGAATAAACATAGTTCGAAAACTGATTCCAATGATTCTATAAGTTTCGGTGGTGCTTCAGATACTTGTGTGAGGCTGCTGCCCACCTTCCGAAGCAGGCGCATAAACATAACCTACAAAATGTTCCTCCTCTGCCATTAAATCGTACTTCCGATGGTTATGAGGATATTGCTAACTGCCTTTCAACGCAAGAGCCTTGACGTAACCGACAAAGTTTATCATGTTTTCGGACGGTGCTATGAATCTGGAAATAGCCGCATCTCCCGGAACAACCGATGCAACAAATCCGCCACTATTGCTACAGCAAGGATCAAACTCAGATAAAGTCATAAAGATCAAGCATAAGAGATATAATATTTCTAATTCAAATACTTCTCTCTCTAAAGTGGATGTATTCAGACAGCAGATCCAGAAGGATAAGGTAGCTTTAAGTATTTCTGTTAACAGTAACAATCAAAGTAGGTTTGCCATATTGGGAAACAAGATATTGAACCCATTATTCCTGTAGTTTGTCGTTAAATGTGTATTGTATACGTATGGAAAAAGTGCCTAGCAGCAATGGAGTGGCGAGTTCTAGGAAGGCTGTTTGTCCTCTAATTTTTTTATTCAATGTCAACATCAAACATCTAGTTGTTCAACTTGAAGTATTGGTGCCTAAGATTGCTTTAAAAAAAAATATTAACAAAAGACAAAAGTAATGATATGATGGCTCTACTTGAAGGGAAAAAATAAATTTGTACTCCTTTACTCTAAAAGACCAAAGACAACTCGGCCTAGTTCTTCATGGCTTCTACTTTATGACTGACTTCAACGATTTAAAAGAAGCTAAAGCCATTCTTGCCCCTGGCGTTGCAAGCAGAGTCTTTAAGTTTCACAAAAATTTTTCAAGGAAAAATAAAATTGAGTCCAGTCTCTTTCTAGTGTCGCTTCTTCCAGGCAAAAAAATGGCCCCCCCCCCCCCCTTTTGATAGGTCATATAATATATCTCTTGAGCCAGTCGGTGTCGTGGGAGTTCCCATTATCTAAGCACAATTAAATTCAGTGTAGCTATTGCCAACTTTGGGGCATATTGCACGCAACTACAACAGACAGTTTACATGTGTAAAATGTGATGAAAGCCATGAGTCCGGGAACTAGTGTTTGAAAAATTATACGATTATCTCGAAAATTGTATTAGAAGGATTTTTTTAAACTGTTTCAGGATTTTACGTTGCATTTCATTCGAGTATCTGACAATAGGCCATCATTTCCTTCTGGGCCTTCACTCTTAGACCACTTCTTCGTTAGCTCGAATTTTGTTAATTTATTTAATCAAAATTTCTCTGTTCACAGTTTATCAACTTTTCCAATCATTTCAATATTCGCCTGCAAATTAACTTAGTTGATTTTGATTTTTTAATAAAAAATCCAGATTTTTTCACTTCCTTAACAAAAAAAAACTGGTCAAATTTTTATGAGTTGGATTCGTCGCTTGCTGAAAATTTTCCTTCATCTAATAAAAACTTGCTTATTTTACTTAGGTGGCCGTAACAACCCGAGTTCTGGTTTCTGACGACCTCATCAGTTCTCGCCAGGCGCCTCTGCTTTGCACGTGCCTTCTCCAATCGGATACACCAAGTGCAGACTTATAAAACTGATGATTATATCGAAAATTTTAGCTCTATAGTTGATAAGGTTTCTTCTGCACATTCAGAAAAAGTGGTGTCCAAAAATAACAAGATATTATTATAATTTATTTATTATTTATTTATTTTATCTTCATTTCAGAAAGTATTCAGAATCTTTTTCGAAAAAAATTTTAACAAAATTTTTCATAGATATTCGAATTGGACCAATGATGAGTGCAACTTATTGTCGCTACAATGTTGGTAACAGAAAGAAAATCCTTCTGCACAAAGATTTCTAACAACGGTAGGATTATCGATGATGATCAAGATAAACTCGACGCGTTTCGTCAGCATTTTAAATACATCTACACAGAAAATATTCCCAGCAGGCAAGACATATTAAAATTTAAAAATGGTTTTGTAAATAGATTACCAAGTCTTCCTTTGACGATTTATAATTTTCGGGATAATTTTAATTAATTAAATAATGATTGTTTTCATTTTTTAAATCCTGGCTTAATAAATGGTATAAGTGCAAAAATCGTATGGCTTGGATAAAACTTCGAATTTTATTAAAAGATTTTCGTCGTTGGCAATTGGTTTTTTTATAATTTTATTTTATAATTGTTTCAGCAATGGATACTTTCCAATCAAGGGAAAATCAAAAATTTTATTCCAAAAAAAAAAAAACATACAGTGTAGATTAAATTGATTTTCGCCTCCGATACAAGCATCCGATAGAGCCTTCCACGTTGGCATTCTTTATAAACTTATTAATTCAGGGTTTGACCCATTTTTATTGTAGCTGTTTTCGAGTTTTTTTCAGAGCGTTAATTTTGTGTTCAGATCAGCGATGCGGCTTCTGAACTTGGCTAGGTTAGGAGTGGGCTCTTCAGAGCTCTGTCTTGGTGCCGTTTTTGTTTTAATATTTTTCTCTCTATGACTTTCCACATGTCTCTCCTGGATCGAAGGGCATGGCATCTTATGTGCCGATGATTGTTTAGTGTACGCACACTACAAGTTTCCTGTTTTGGCATTGAATCAGGTCTCAAGACACTTGAGTATTATTAATGATTTTTATGTAAAATGTGGCATTCAAATCAATGTCCCCAAATCTGAAGCAATTTGCATAAGAAATGCGTCGGGCAAATGTGGTAGAGCAGTTGATATTGAGAGCAAACGTTTATAGCTTCAATTGAATGGTTCTGAGCAATGTTCATTAATATAGGTTAAGTCACTTGAGAGAAAAGCACTCTTTTTCTGCCTTTGCTCGAACTGTCAAAGTAGCTGTTAGCTAAAAATTGTACAGATTTAGGTTTTTTGAAGCGAAGCTTTTTACTCCTCGTTCTGTGATTTGCTTAGAGTGAAATCTGAAAAATTTTCGACAGATTTTTTCTTGGAATTTTGATGGTTTCTTTGTTGCTAGGCTTATTACAACAAGAAAATTTAATACTTTAATATTAAATACTAAAAATATGTTTCGGTTCCCGTGGGGATCGAACCCGTGCCCTTATTAACGATAGCCCAGCACACTACCCACTAGGCCACAAAGACCTGTGAGAAGAGGTTGTTAATTTAATCTTAGTTATAACAGAAGCTATGCTGCAGTAGATCGTCACCATCTATCAATAGATAGGGGATTGTGTTGATTGCCACAAGGTGTCTCCAGCATCGGTGTGTTTGCATTGTGAACGCGTTTGTGGTGTTGTTGGCATAGAGTCTCTGGCATAAATCTCTGGCATGTGTTAACAGAAGTTAACAGAGTGTTTTTTCTTCATGTTTTTAAGTGAAATAACTCTGTTAACACTGTTAGCAGAGTTGATGCAATCTCTAGATAATAAATTACACACTATGTTTTAAGCGTCAAAAAAATAGATGATATCAATAAATATGGAATTAACAAACGCATGCATGAAATCGGCAAGGTATCTAAAATGTTTGTTAAATTTTGTTTCGTGTGCATTCTTTAATATATATTTTTTAAGCGAAGTTTTTTAATCCTCTGTGATTTGCTTGGAGTGAAATCTGAAAAATTTTCGACAGATTTTTCGCTACGCAGTAAGCTGTTGAAGGACAAAATTTGTTCAGTGCAGCCAAGCTCACAACCATGTGTGGAGAGTTAAAATGGAGAGTCGCTGGCATTATATGCCCGTATATGCATAGAGTGTAAATTATTATCTAGAGATTGCATCAACTCTGCTAAATCTCTGGCATGCCTTTAAGAAAAATAACTCTGTTAACACATGCCAGAGATTTAGCAGAGTTGATGCAATCTCTAGATAATAATTTACACTCTATGGTATATGTAATTGGCGTGGAAATTTGACATTCAACAATAAAAAATAAGCAGTAAATATGTTTTCTGTATATATGTAATAAATTTTGTTATTTCAAATTTTTGAATTTAAAAGTTAATTTATTAAAAAGAAAAAAATTATTAAGCTATCAAATATATGTAACTGCGAAAAAGCTTCGCTTCTCTCGTGTGTCCAACGACGCACCTGTGTTTTTTTTCTTGATTTCCTTTTATCCATTCTGACAGTTCGACCGAGCTTCTCTCAAGTGACTTAACCTGTATTAATAAACCTTGGTTCTGAGCATGGCAGAATTATAAGGTAGGGTCGACTCGGAGAGGAATGGAGTAGAAAGCAGAATAAAGCTACATTGATGTCAAAATCAGCTGTTCATCGCGAATTTCTTTATGCTCACCTTTCGCAGTTGTTTTTAGGTTAAAACTGTTACAGGTTTTTTTTTGCAATTGAGTGAAAATAATATTTTTTAATAATTAGCACAAATTTAACACCCGCGACCGCACTGTTTGCAACTTGGAAACATAAAATATTTTCTTCATTTGCAATTTCTACGAAATTCGTCGTTTTGACATATATGTTGCTTCTCATTATTCACTCTTCGCTGACGCGTGAGAGCACTCAGCGAAACGGCCCTACCTTATCATTATATCATGGGTTCTGAGATAACGCTAGACTGAACTTAAGAAAGGCCATGGTAGAATTATAAGGTAAAGCCGACTCGAAGAGGAATGGAGTAGAAAGCAGAATAAAGCGAGATAGATGTCAAAATTAGCTGTTCATCGCGAATTTCTTTATACTCACGTTTCGCAGTTGTTTTTAGGTTAAAACTGTTACAGGTTTTTTTTTGTAATTTTAAGACTTCTTTCACATTTTATAGTTTTTATTACACTTTTTTTTATAATTTTTTCACTCAAATTAGCACAAATTTAACACCCGCGACCACACTGTTTGCAACTTGGAAACATAAAATATTTTCTTCATTTGCGATTTCTACGAAATTCATCGTTTTGACATATATCTTCCTTCTCATTATCCACTCTTCGTAGACGCGTGAGAGCACTCAGCGAAGCGACCCTACTCTATCATTTTATCATGAGAAAGGCTAATAAGCTCTCTGGCATGTTTTAAAAACTTTTAAACAACAGATATTTAACTCTGTATTGATCTACGCGTTTCCTATATGGATTAGTATTTCGCTAACGGTGCCAGGGAATTGAAGATATTGGAACGGAAAATCCTGAGACAATGTGTTAAGAGAAATTTCGAATCTTATGTCAAGCGCTACTCAAACAAATTTATTTACCAAAGAACAGCGGTGAATCTCTCGCTATGCGTTAGAATTGCAAAAAAAGTAAGTCATTAAACTTTCATATCACGATAGCAGTATTTTAAAAGAAATTTTTGATTATCAGAAACAATTAAATTGGTCCTATGTTGGCTATTTATCACCTATAGGAATATTAAATGAGGATGTAGCAACCGGCCTAGGTTTCGGCACCCCCACTGCTGCCCGACTTTTATGAAAGGTCTGTGCCCGGAACTCACAGAGGTTAGTTTTTGTTTTGAGTTTCATATTTACTTAATGGTTTTTATCACCTGTTTAATTTTAATTTTAAATTTAATTTGTTATCGCTAATAAAATAATAACTGATTAATCATATATATGTGGTGACTTAATATTACCACACCAACGACTAAACACTATATACAAAACACCTTAGCTAAGGTACATTATGTTAGTTTTTGTTGTTGGCAGTTTTTTATAGTCAAAAATATTTTCATACAAAAAATTTAATATAAAAAAAAAATTGTAATTCAAATTTTATCCTTCAAATTGCTTTTTAGTAATTTCATGATATAATAATTTAAAAGGTAGGAGTGACAGTTTTTTTGTTGACCCGCATTTGTCAAAAAAATTAATAAGTGAGCAAAATTTTAAGAAAATCGGAGATGCTGTTGCAGGACATATGTTGACGCATAGTAGAATACTCCGATAACATAAAATTAATAAATACAACACTTAATTGGTCACTAATGGATATGATAAAAATAATAACGCATCTTGTATTGTGAACAAACATGCCCAACAAATTAGTTTTACCTTTGGAAGAATTCTTCTTCATACTGGTTTGTTCATTTTAAACGCACAGAATAAAAAAGTGTTAAAATACTTAACTTTAAAGTGAATAAAATCCCTTTTTTTTGATTTAAATTACATTCATTTGACATTTGGTGCCTCATAGTTTGAACACATTAGGTAGTGTGAATAAAAACAGAGTAGACACTCTGGGAGTATTCTCTTGAGGACAGTGTTCCGTTCAGAGTGAACACTCAATTCGGTGTGAATAAAAATTTCCTCTAATTGCTTGCATTCACTCAATAATAATGAGTCGAGAAATTTCAGTTTTACGACGCTTCGGCATAACAGGCGATAATTTAAAATCATTGTACCGATTTGAATTCGATACAGCGCTATGGTTAAGCAATTCAAAAGTTTCAGTTTCAAAAGTTTAAAAAATTAAAATGTTCCTAAAATATATAGGTGACCCGGGATTTCAAGTTGGAGTTGGAGAGGACATTGGCATTTAAATAGCAACAGTTTCGAAAATTGTGTGGGAGTATGTTGAGCTATTTGTGTGAAGCAAAGGGAATGGATTAAATTTCCAATTACCTTTCACAAAATGAGAGAAGCAAAAGGAGAGTGGAAATCTAAATATAATTTTTCTAACACAATAGGTGCTTTAGATTTCACGCATATTAAAATATTAAAGCCACGCTCTCACGGCGATGAATACCTAAATCGCAAAGTTTATTTTTCATTAAATGTGCAGGCGATGGTTAACGCATAAGACCAATTTACAAGTGTAGATGTTTACTTTCAACATTATTTTCGAGAAATTCCTCCTCCGCACTTACTTTCATTAAACATTTCTGACTGCATATTAGTAAGCAAATAAAAATTCCTTCACACAAATAGCACATGGAGGAAGGTAGTCACCACCCTCAACTTTTCTTGAGTACTCACTCAAGCAGAGCTTTCAAATTTTAACTTTATTCACACCAAAGTTGAGAGGCCTCTCAAATGTCAAAAAGTAGGAGTTGAGTATTTTCATTAAGCTTAACGAAAGTAGATTTTATTCATGCCAAATTGAGTGTCCCCTCAAAAAACATTAGTGAACACTCGCACTCAGTTTTTAATCACACCACCCATTGACGACGGCGCTGCAAAGTGTGAATAAAATCCCTTTTATTTTTTTTTGTTCTTAAATTACATGCATTTGACATTTCGTGCCTCATAGCTTGATCACATTGATAACAGCTGCACGACAAGCTGTCAAATTAGGGATGATTCTATATCGGTGGAGCCGTGGTGCAGTGGGTAGAGTTCGTGGCCCATACCCCAGAGAACCCTGGTTCAATTCTCAGCTGACGCAAAAAGTTTTTTCAGTTGAATTAATTTTTTGTTCGGTCGTCACCTATCTGCAAACAATGAAAAAAGCTTCTTGAGAACATAAGCCGTTCGGTGTCGGCATAAGACAACACGCTCAACACAATTGATCATAAGAAGCTCGGTCAAAGACTTTTCAAGGGCTGAAATGACCATTACGGTTTTTTTCTATATCAACGACAAAACGCTACGGCATTAGACCAGTTGCAGTTCATAAAAAACAAAACTTGTGTATTTCATGCGGACAAGCCATTAAGTTGTACAACAAGTCATGCAATTAGAGCGTTCTTTAGGTACCAACTTAGTTTTGGGCATTTAAAATAGATTTTTTGTGCACATTTTTGGAGAAATTTGGTCAAGTTTTGAAAAATTGTTCGGTGGTGTGTGGTAAAAACAAAACACTGTACATGATTGGTTGTTGAACAAACAAATATATTTTTTTTATTTAGCAATTTTTATTTAATAGAAATTTTTTTTTTTTTATAAATTTTATTTTTTGAACATATATTTTATATTTCGTGATGTTTTTATTTCAATATATTTTTTCAACTGATTATGAAAATTTTATTTTTTTTTTGATATAAAAAGGAACTTCTTAAATTTAAAAACAATATATAAATTAAAGTATTTATTTGATACAGTATATTTAAATAGTAAATCTATTGTGGGACATTACACATGTTCATGTTGTAGAATATGTACGCCTGTGTATGGGCCCTATAAGAAATGAATGTACAAAAACTTGACATATGCGGCAAAGTTGCAGGGGTCGTCGGCGTGTTGAAGCTATCAATCTTCACAACGATGTCGCTATTTATAGCAGTGCTACCAACTTTTCAATTCGAAAATCCACCAAGGAGGCGAAAAAATTATCTTTTTCCTCAAAAATGGACCAGATTTTAAGACTTTAAAAAATGTTAAACACCAAATTATATTAAGAAACTAAATTTTATTATGATTGCCAATTATTTTTAAGAAATAATTCATTTCACAGGTTTCACTCAAAATACTTAAATAAAACTTATTAGACTAATCTTAGCGTAAAATGACTAATGCTTTCGGATATATGTAAATTAAATTATATTCTGACATGGCAATTGTTTAAATTTTTTGAAAGTTAGTTATTTTAATAGGTTTGTGCAAACCTTAAAAACAACATTTTTATAAGGGTTCATTTATAAAATGAATTATTATACCTTTTCTAAATATGTTGCAATCACAGGTAGCTTAAGCGGCAAAAAAATTTAAGTAGTTCATCAAAATATTAATGTGGATTTATGTCACACGATTGCATTTATTTTTGGAAAATAGCGAAAAACTTATTTTTTATCGAATACTGTTGGGAGAATACTGTTGGTGCTTTTAAGAAAACAAAAATTGTTCTTAAGTGTAAGTTTTTAAGCTAAGGTACATTTGGTGCAACCGAAATTAAAAAAAAACGCCAAAAAATACACCAGTCGTCATACCTAGTTTTTCTTGCGCCGGAATTTTCAAAAATCACCAAATCTGGTGGAAAGAGCACCAAGTGATTTATAGTACCTAATGAACATGATGCAACTAGCAAGCTGGTGGTGACAGTTCTTTTGACGATCATAGGTTGTCAAAAATGGTACAAAGTAGAAAACAAAAAATTTTAGTTTGACAGCTTGTCGATGCAGTCGCCGTCAATGTGTTCAAGCTATTAGGAACGATTCTATATCGATGACAAAACGCTGCGACATTAGACCAGTTTCTCTCCATAAGAATACATATAAATAAATAAATACATGTAAAAAATGTTGACAAATTTTGCTCGGCTGCAGCCGTCGTTAAGGTGTTTAGGCTAAAATGAAGATATCATTACTACTATCTGAGAAGAAGCGAACATCGTAGTGAAATATCGATGTGGCGGTATGTTATCAAAAAAGCTAAAATTGTATGAAAAAGTTAATTTTTCGAAATTATCGCCTGCCGAATATGCTACAACATGCCAATTTTCGTCAAACTGTCGAAAATCGAAGTTTACGAAGTTATAACATGTCGTCACTGGTATAATGGCAAGGGTTAACAGTACTATTTATACGAACGTACTCATCCAGTCAGCTGAAACTCGACGATTCCAGTGTATTTGGTCGAATGGAAATTTAAGAAACGCTAGAAGAAAGAAAAATCAAAGAAACAAAAAATCAGTACGGGATGAAAAATGGCTGACTGAGATATATTGTTGAATTTGTAAAAGCTTAATTTAGTGAAAACAATCTTAGAAAAAACTGTATAAAAACAAGTAGAATCGAAAGAAAAAACATATCTAATTAAACTTGTGTGTTTCTTCTAAAGAGGTGAGAAAATTGGCAGAACTTATGGGTTGGGAAAGTTTAGACGAACATGTTCTTGAGAACAGGATAGAATTAATAACTATAAAAGAATACTTCCAGGGACCGACTGCCAGACAAGCAAAATGAAACAACAAAAAAAAGAGCAAGATCTTTTTCTAAAATAACGCGCCAGTTTTTCTGATGAATTTACTGATTAAAATCGGAGCACAATAAAGTGAGTTGAAAGAATATGATATAACCCATTCAATTCAAACATTCAAGATATGCAATAACTTTTGATGTTTTTATTTATATACCTCTAACTTATATACCTCTTTAATTAACAGGTTTAACAGAACACTTGTTCTACACACGTTGTATAGAAGCCATCAAACTACGATTATCAGCGCTGAATTTGAACTGGAGATAAAATGAATAACTTGTTTAATCCATCTATAAACGTTCTAGCTCACAGCCAAATACAACAACAGACACAAAATTTGTCTGATGCAACAGGAATGGAAAGTCATCTACAGTCTCCACCAGTTTCCAACATAAGTTTTTTACATGCACATCCTCTAAATCATCAATCGCAGCCATTAACAGCACAACACTTGGCTGCGATGGGGGGAACACACTCGACAGCAATTTTTGATCCTCGCCAGTTGCAATCAATCAATGGACTAGACAAAAGTTTTTATACTGGTACCGCCGCAAATATTACTGCAAATAGCACTGGAGCCGGGCGTTATTTTACCACGGCTAACGCATCGGGAACACATCCGAATACGATTTTAATCACCAACAATTTTACGCCGCAACAGCAGCAACCTTCAATTCCAAACCACCAACATCATGAGCAACAACGTGCTGTAATTTCCAATAACTTAAGAATAGTTTCTGATACAACAGGAAATTCCTTGCATCAACCTCATATTTTTAATACACAGAATAATATCGGTAAAGAATTGACAAACACGGACTTGCTGCATCTACAACAATTGCCAGCAGGACAGCAACAACAAATTTATCAACAGCAATTGTTGCAACAACATTCCCAATATGCGCCAACACAACAGTTGTCTGCCTTGTTGCCACTTCAAAATGCCACCCCACATTATTCGCCAGCACATTTTGGGCAACAACACTCTGCATTGCAACAGTTCTATGCTCCTACACCAGTAACGTCCACCAATACCAGCGATGTTTCCAAATTAATGCCAACAAACTCAGCAATATCTACAATTGCACCTTCTCCAACAATGGCAGGGGCAACAGCAACAGCTAACACCAGCTCAACCGTGGTGTTAGATCGCATCAATATCTGCATAAATAACCATTACACCGATGCGGCAGGATCCCCGGCAGCATCATCGACATCTCTTTCAACGACTCCCTCACAGCAACCATCGCCAATCATACCAGCGATTCAGCACAAAGCAGTCGTTGACTCTGCTAATGGATTGTTTATTGATCCATACGTCAGTAACGAATCCGCCAGCATAGTTATTGATGAGCCTGATTCCACGACGACTACACCACACACACCGCCAACAACACCAGAAAACATATCACTCTCAATGTCTTTATCGGCTCTACCAACGACAGTGCAATCCCCTACCACAACAACAACAACCTCAAAAATAGTAATTTCTCCTGAAAACATCCTTGACACAACTGCTGCTCAAAGCGCATCTAATACAGAAAACACGCAACAGTTGTTACAACAAAATCCCCAAATTGTTTTACAGGCTCCGCCAACACCACCGACACCGACAACACCTACACCGACCACACCTACACCGACCACACCTACACCAACAGCCCCAACACCAACAGCCCCAATTACTCCACAGACATTGACTGAATTATCAGATTTTGCAATTGGCGAAGATGTGCTCATTAAACGCAATGATGAACGTTTCTACCTAGGCACTATTATAGATACGGAACACTATCAATATCTGGTACGTTTTGACGATAAATCGGAACTTTGGTCAGCAGCAGATGAAATGCGCAAACTTAACGGTGGAGATAACAGCCAAAAGGGACAAATGTGTGTCGCCTGTAAGCGTTCGGAAACCACAGACATTGTAGAAGTTTGCGAACGTTGCGGTCGTGGTTATCATCGTAATTGCACAAATGAAACTGTTCAAGGCAGCAGCAATTGGATTTGCAAAAGGTATGTGAAAACTGATATTCTTTGAAAAAGGAGTTCAATAAATTATTAAACTTGTTTTTTTAAGATGTGCCAAACCGATGAAAATGCTGAAAACAAACATTTGTCTGGACAAGAAGTCGAGTGTGTGCCGACAGCTGCCATATGATGTACGTGTTATTTTTATTTTTATTACTATAAGCGTTTGAGATCTTCAGGTGATGTAATATTTATATATGCAATAATTGCCTTATTTTTCCTTTAACTCGAAACAGAAAAAAAACGAATTTGCTTTTTCAGCCCTTGATAGTACTTTGAACAATCTCTTGTCATCAATTGTGTTGTGAGGTTTATTAAATGTTTGTATATAAATGTTCGAGAACTGGACCTACAAGTTGTAATCCCGACTCCGACTCGTTCTCAAGAAGCTTGACATGCCATTCTTTACTCAGAGGTTTGCCATTGTCTGACAGGTGACCAGAAAAATTAAATTCAATAAAAAATTTTTTCGGTTAGATGGGATTTCACTTAACCATTCTGCCAGGGACTCGAAACAGTGTATTTAAATTTTTTGATTTCCCCTTAAATTTTGGAATTTATTCGGGCACTTCGGTGTTTAAATTTGTGAAGGTTGGAAAGTTTCTTGTTGCATATGTTTTACTTAGGGGCTGTTCATAAATAACGCAACACGTCACAAAGAAATGTTTAATTCAGTTTTCCAAATTTTAAATTTTATTAAAATTTATTTTTATTATTTTTATCAATAAAAAAACATGTACCTAATAAAACGAACGGATCACAAACCGAAAAAGACAGCTAATACTATGCTTAAATCGAGCAAAGGTATAAAAGGCATTTGAAAGACCTTCAACAAGTGTAGCAGCTTCAAAAATTGCAAAAATTACACTTAACAAAAATAAGAAAACAAATATTCGGTTACGGCCCCTAAAGTAAAATTATTCCAAAGCATTATCCCGTCAAAAAAAAAAAAAAAATGAAAGTTCCCTTTTTCAATTCCGGGTGAAATTTTATTCATAATAGGGCTGATGATGTTGCGTAATTTATGAACAGCTCTTACTGTATCGTAATCTTGCTCTCAATTTTATCCATTACACGTGTAAACGATATTAAATTAGTGATGAATTTCTAAGTGAACGCATCTTTGATAAGCGAAAATATCTGCTCTGTAACGAAACAGAAATTTTACTTTTTTCTACGTCCCAACCAGTGTTGCCGGAGTAATTTTTTTAACTGGATCACAAAATAAAAATAGCCAAAACATAAAAAATAGCTAAAATATTTATTCATGTATTTAAAAAAAAAAACAAAGACTTATATTTCTATTTGTATTTATACTAAATAGTTGCAAATAAATATACGAACATATATATATATATATATCAATATAAATTGCGATTTCAGCCCTTGAAAGGACTTTGACCGAGGTTCGTATGATCAATTTTGTTGTGTTTGTTGTGAAATGTTTGAACACAGCTGATCGAGAACTGGACCTAATAGTTTTCTGCTAACTCCGAACGGCTCATGTCCTCAAGAAGCTTTAAATGGCAGTTTTTACTCTCTGGGGTTTGTCATTTTCTGCAGAGAGGTGACGGCTGAACATAAAAATGAATTCAATTGAAAAAACTTGTGTTTCTGAGGTGGGAATCGAAACAGGGTTCTCTAGCGTATGGGCCACACACTCTACCCACTGCGCCACGGCCGCCACTATGCTACCTTAAGATGGTAGAAACTGCGGTCCGGTGGGTCAGTACTATAAGGGGTCAACTGAGGTCAATGAGTCAAAAAGACAAAAATAGTCCTTCCTGAGACAAAAACAAAGACATATCATTATTTAAGATCGAACAGTTATAAAGAAATATGTCGATGCGCGACCCCTACGTTCGGTCAAAAAAAAATTATTTTTTTTTCGAAACTTTCGATAATGCTAATAATACGGTCTAATATTCAGTCAAAGACTAAAGTTTGAATACAGCCTTCAGATTTCCAGTTTAAAGATAAGTAAAAATTCCACTAAAATTGTGCGTATGCAAATCTGAAAGCTGTATTTAAACTTTAGTCTTTGACTGTACATATAAAATATATATTATGTTTCTTTAAAATTATTTGAAAGACAAAACAAATTTATGGTCTCGGTTCTTTGGCAAGAGCTCTTTTGCAGGCATAATGCTATTTATAGTATTGATTTCTAGTTTATTTCTGTGATTTGTTTTAACAAGAGATAATTAACAAAACTGCTGTTCTGCAGCGCAGAGCTGTGAGGTAATGATAATAAGTTTATTACAAAATCTGAAAGCTCCTTATATGCAAATTTTTCCATTCAGTTTTTTAATTTTCTCACTTTATTCCAAAATTCATTAATGTCCATATCGTTTTTAAAATTATTATCTTTCGACAATCAAAGCAATTTAAACTGTGTAACAATGGTTTCATGGTCGCAACTGATAGCAACTAGAAATGCATATTTCTAAGTCCGATAAAATAGTCTTATGAGAATTATTTTATATTCGGCTGTTTTCAAAATTGCAACTAATTCAGCAACAATACGTAAAAAAAGCTTTCCACATTGGCCTCACTACAAATGTCAAAGAAAGTCGGCTTAGTGAGGTCAGTGTATGTAGCCAGCTCTTTTTGTGCAGAGTTTCTGAATTGGTTGCAATTTTAAACACAGTCTTATTGCGTTGTGCTGCCCGATTGAAATTATTGGTATGTCGTGTTTACATAAGGGAAAATTCACCATCGCCAAAAAATTTTAAATCATTTTCTTCGCCAATATTAGTAAAATAGAAACAGCTGTAAGGGGTGTTTTCGAAAAAGGGTACATGTTGATTATCCCAGCCTCGGATAATAACCCCAATTACGTTGACGAACACCGCAAACGAAAAACGGACAATGATTTACGGATATGCACCTGGAATGTCCGGTCCCTTTATAGGGAAGGTGCCATTACCCAACTGGCGGAAGCTCTTAAAACAATACAGGCAGACATCACCGCCATCCAGGATATGCGATGTAAAGGGCAAGGCTGCTCTAAATCATCAAACTGCGATATCTACAACAGCGGAGAAGCGCGAATTCGGATGTGGATTCGTCGTTAGCCGGAAACTACGCCACCTTGTTTCCCGGTTCACACCTGTGAACGAAAGATTGTTTTTTTCTTAATTAGCCTTATTTGCGCGCACGCCCCGACGGAGGAAAAGGACGAAGCCGTCAAGGACGCTTTCTACGCTAGTCTTGAGGACGTATATGACCACCGTCCGGTCCATGACGTGAAAATAGTCCTTGGCGATTTTAATGCGAAATTTGGAAGGGAAGGCATCTTTGGCCCCACTGTCGGTCAGTTCAGTCTTCATAAGATCTCCACGAACAACGGTCTAAGACTGATCGACTTCGCCCCGGCGCGAAACATGATAGTTAGTAGCATCAGATTTAAACACCTCGACATCCACAAAGCCACCTGGCTGTCCCCGGATTGAAAAAAGCGAAACCAAATTGATCATGTTGTAATCGACGGAAGGCATGCCCCTAGTGTTCTAGATGTGCGTTCGTTTCGGGGGGTCAACATTGACTCCGACCATTATCTTGTTGCAGCCAAGATCCGCATGTGATTATGCAATGCGAAGAACATACGCACAGGATTGCAACGAAAGCTAGATGTCGCTAAGCTGCAATTACAACGGACTGCCGAAGCCTACTCCGCTCAACTCTCGGTTAAGCTCAACCAACCAACCTCTGGACCCGACGACGCCGGCGGACTTTGGGCGCATATATCCCACTCCATGCACGCTGCCGCTGAATAAGTCATTGGTTTTCGGCGCCCGCAACCTCGGAACCAATGGTAGGATCAAAAGTGTCGCATCGCGCCAGCAGTAAAAACGCCGCATATATAAAAACGCTGCAGTCAGCTGCAACGCGAGCCATGCGAGAAAATTACCGCGAAAAGAGGAAGAAAGAGAGGCGCCTTTTCAGACGCAAGAAAAGAGAGCAGGAGAAGCGTGAGCGTGAGGAACTAGAGGTATACCAGGGCAAGAAAGATGCACGAAAATTCAAATCAACAAGTTAAGCGTCTAACCCAAGGTTTTAAGCCAGGCATCCACTTGTAGAGATGAAAATGGAGATCTGGTTGCAGATGCGCAGTGTGCGATGAAATTATGGAGACATCATTCCTCTAATCTACTTACTGGCGACGATTCCACCAATACCGCCCATGGAAAAAGCAGTTCAGTACCACCAATCAACGATGACGGAGTTTAAGTACTACCACCTAGCCATGAAGCGGTTCGAGTTGCTATCCAACGACTCAAAAACAATAAAGCAGCGGGTGCTGACGTCCTGCCAGCTGAATTGATAAGGCGCATGCATCAGCTGATCATCCGATTGGACCAAAACGGCAACACTGTTAGCAATACGTGTAACACAAACACAATTAAGATGTACGCAATTAAGAGTATTGTAAACTCAGAGAAAGAGAGTTGAATTTAGGAAAGCAAAACTAACCGAGTATTGTGAGAAGATTGAGAAAAAACGTTAAACAATATATGTTACAAATACACAATCAATATTCAATTAGCTGAAAAATTAAAATGCTTAGAAAAAGAGAGTAGAAGTATAAGGAAGGGAGTAAACAAGAGAGTGTGAAGAAGGTTTATTAAATTAATCGAAATTAATACAATATAAGTTAAATAACGTAATGACACATTTAGCGAACATTCTATAAAAATGATTTTAATCTTTGATTTTTTGCTTATCGCTCGGTATACTCGTATCACCACGAAAGCTTGACTAACGGAATTATTGCAAAGGAATTTTTTCCTTTTGGCAATGTTTTATCCACGCTTAATTAATCTCTGTTCGGTCATTTCTTGTCTCATAAAAACTTTTTTCTCTTCAACTAAAATAACAAAATAATAAATTTTCATTGGTAATTTTGTAAATGTAAAATTTTATTAAAATATTCGGAAATAATTTCGAATTTTATTTCTTGTTCTAAAAATTTTAATTTCCAAATTATTAAAGGGCCAAATATTAGAAAAATGGCCCAACTTCGCTTTCGGTCGGACACTAGTTGCAACAAAAATCTTATACCACTCCCTACAGTTAGAACGCTCGTGCTATAAATATAAGCCCTATAAGCTAAGCCCTAAGGCTCTATAGCATTTTAAAAATTTAACAATTCATTATTCATACACATAATTACAAATCATAATAATATTTTAAACATTCATTTATAGCATTATTTTAATATAACAATTATTATTTAACTTAGTTTACTTAGTATTATATTAATAAAAATAAAAAAAATTGCCAGGCTAGAATGTTAAAGGTTGTATGTATATTCCGGATGTCATCTTGATAGTTAATAGATCGATTGATTAGAGCCCTGCTCACATATGAAAGGTTAGACGGGCGCGGTCGAGCTCCTTCGTATGCCAAGCAAAACGGACGATATATTGCTCTGGATAATCAAGTTCTATTCTGATGTGTATAGGTTTCTGTAAACAATGATTAGAGTAAAGCTCACACATGCAAGGCGTGACAGACGGGGTTTAGCACCGGCACATGCCAGGCGAGACGGACGTGGTCTTGCTCTGGATAATCATGTCTAATTTGATTCAGCTTGGTTAAAACCCCTTGGGAGAGAATGATTTACATCAGCTGCAGTACTGGAAATAATCTAGAATATTATGTTCAATTGAGTACATGGATTCATTTAAAGAAATAACATCTGAAACAAAATTAAAGTCACTACAAGCGCTTCTCAGTGGTTTCTTTTGCAAGTAGTTTGTTCTGCAAAAGTTCATGAAAAGTAATGCAAAAGATCTTCTAGGGCGAAGAGGAATATAAAAATAAATTTTACTCAGTAAATATGGACTTTCTACGAATCCATGTAAAAGCTTAACAATCAACTTGCATTAAGCATAATTCTCCGATTTTTTTTAAAGTAGGAAGATTCAAGAGCTGTTACCGATATTTATAAGATGGTAGATAAAAAATAAGTTCTGCAATAAAAATTGTTTAAGCAGAACAAATTAAATTTTTTTTCTGTACCGATTCTATGTCACCAATGTAACAACCGTACCGTGGACACCATATAATTGAAGCATATTCCAAGATGAGGCCGCACTAGAGAAGTGAGCAAAGTTTTTGTTATAAAGGGATCGTTAAACTCTTTTGCCCATCGTTTTATAAATCCTAAACTACTATTTGCTCCATTTATTATTTTATTAATATGAATATGAAAGCGTATCTTAGGATCCATGGTAACTCCAAGATCATGAAAACTCTGATTCTGATGTGTAATAACAAATGTTGTAAGTACTTCTAAGCAATGGTTTTCGCGAGAAGGTCATGTGCATACATTTTTTCATATTGAGATTCATGTGATTTATTTTACACCAGTTACAAAGATTGTTGATATCGATTTGTAAGAATACAGAGTCATATATTAATTTTTATAAGAAAGAAATAGTTTGATATCATCAGCATACATCAAGATGTCAGAGTGCATAATTACAGATGGCAAATCGTTTATGTAAAGTAGAAACAGAAGGGGCCCAAGGTGACTTCCTTGTGGCACTCCCGAGGTTACAGGAAACTCGTATGGTTTCACGAGTTTAAATAAAACAGATTGTGTTCTATTACTTGATACGATTCAATCCACTACACCAGCTGTGTGAGAAATCCAACAAGAGATAATTTTAAAATTAAGAGCTTGTGATTTACAACATCAAAAGCTTTGCTAAAGTCCGTGTAAATAACATCAGTCGATTTTTTTCTTCCATCGTAAAAATCGAAGACACGAAAAAAGTTATTGTAAACAAAACACTGTCACTTTGCCAAATGTCAACGAGAGACGCTGATATTTGGCAGCCTTGTTATAGACACATGTGGAAACCTACTAAAAAAAAAATTTCGAATCCGACAGTTAAGTCCGGTTCACAGTGTGAATGAACCTTTCTTTTTGAACAAGGTGATATTCCTTTCGCATCCCAAAACACGCAAGACGCCATCACCTTACAAGCCGACTGTTGGGTCTTTGCTCGTTTTAGATTTGGTTCGTCGACTGCTGTCTACTCAGCTGACTGTCTTTTGGATTCTGGTGTGTAATAGTGTTTCATCCATTGTCACATATCGACAATAGAATTCGATTTTATTGCGGTTTAACAGCGCCAAACACTCCTCTGAAGCATCAATTCGTTGTTGTTTTTGGTCGACTGTGAGCTCACGCGGCACCCACTTTGTACAGAGCTTTCGCATACCCAAATGTTCACTACCGTCACATAAAAACACTACCGTCTGATATCTTTACAATGTCAGCTAGCTCGTGCACCTTTAATTTGCGATCGTTCATAACCAATTTGTGGATTTTTTTGATGTTTTGTGGAATAACAGTCTGATTTGGGCGTTCACTGCGCTCTGCATCATTTCTGCTGGTACGACCACGTTTAAATTCAGCAATCCGCTTTTCTACCATTTGTCTCGATGGAGCAGAGTCCGGATAATGTTTATCAATCCATTGTTTGGTTTCCACTGTACTTTTTTCATCAAAAAGCAATTCTTTATCAAACTCGAAACTCACTTTTTCTATTTTTTTTAATAACAATAGTTGCACACAAAATGATGTGTCATCCTATGGACTTTTTGAACGTATTGTTATCCACCTTACCGTGTTGCCTTGAGAAATTTTCATATCGTAACTTTTGCACTCAGCTTATCGGATTCTCGTCGGATTTGTGAAACTCTTAAAAACAATAACAACCTAGAATTTTTCGGTCGTATTTTACACGAAACAATGAAAATAAAATACAATGTGGATGTATGACGAACATTTTATTAACATGTAATTTATTTATTTAAATTAAATTGCATTTCGTTTCAATAGTCAATTCATTAAGTGCATTTTTTTATTTTTGTATTTGTGGCTGTTACTTATTAAAAAATCATTACTTTGAAAAATGAATTTCAATTCATTGATTTGAGGTAGTATAAAACATAAAACTAGTATATACAGTTTGATAACTAAACGATAAAAAACCGAATCGGCATTTCAGCCGTTGAAAGAACTTTGACCGAGCTTTTTTATGATCAATTATTTGATAATTGGGGTAACATAAATTCTTACAAATAGTTTGAGAATTATCAAAGCAATCGTTACCCGAGAAACAATTACATAATTTGTGTCCATAAAGTAGCTGATATGTGTCCGGTGCCCGTGTCGGTAAATATCCGGCACATGTACCGAAAGAAGTGCTAGTTCTGCAACATCTTGGTCAGGCACTGTGTCTGCACGAAGACCTAATCGGGCACTCGTCGGTTTATTGTGTCCGAATATAGTCGGTCGTTTTTTGGACGCTTTTCTGTAAATTTGCAGATAAAATTTCGGTCAAATTTCAGTTAAAACATCGGGTACTTTTCGGGTACATTACAGTTAAGACTCAGGCCTGTTACAATACTATTTCGGTAAATATTCAGGGGAATGTAAGTAAAATATCAGTCAGTTTTCGTTACTGCTCGTAGCTTTTAATAAAATTGTGCCTTATACTCGGGACTTTTGTGTCTGGGTTCTTTGGTACGGATGTGCGATTGGTTTTTTTTTCATAAACTTCGGAGTTTTTCGTTACAGCTCGTAGCTTTTAAAAAATAAAATTGTGTCCGATACTCGGTATTTTTGTGTCTCAGTTAATTGCTACGGACACAAATTGTTTCTCGGGTATTTCATTCAAATACAAAGTACATTTTTAATGATTCATACAAGCCCTTTTCAAAGACAGGCAGCATGTTTGCGCAGGATTTAGTATTGTTTTAGGTTTTATTTCTACGAGCTTTATAGTTTTTGGAACTGGTCTGTTCTTTTTGTACTGTTGGAAATGTATTTATAGGTGTTACGGGTTATCGATTCAACATACGATTTTTAAAGCATGTATATGAGTTTTAAAGCATTTATACAATGCGCATCGTCAAATAAAGAGTTTTGTCTGCTGAATGGCCAATTAGATTTTTGTAACGCATGTTTCCTCTTTTTAAAACTTCAATAATGCCAAATAAAAACCTGACATCCGCGACTTGAACTTTGACCAAGGCCAGTAAAGAATCACAAATGTTGTAGTTTTTTATAAATCGCACTACTATACTTAAGTGTTTGTTTTTGGAAACATCAGTGGATTCGTCCACACAATTTCAGGACAGCATGAATTTAAACTGTTGCCTAAAAAAAACCCACAAACACATGAAAATTGAAATAAACACAGATTTAGCATCCCAACTGCACTCTCTTGACATTTTGCTGCAACAGAATATTGATTGCTAACTTTATCAATAGATAGCGGCACTTAGGCCTATGAAAAAAGCATATAAATTAAATTTGTATGTATGCAACACTGGTCTAACCCACATTGATATTATTGTTGCGCCTTTTTCGATTCAATTGAATAGCTAAGATTTGAGAACAACGAGCCATTTTGTGTGAAATACAAATATTTAAACCAAGAAGAGGAATGTTTTAATGAATTGGACCTACAGAAAAATAAATTCAAAAGTTTTGAACACTTTGGAGTTGTTGTAGCCAAACGGAAACTGCAAAAGTGTCGAAAAGAAAAATTACCTTCCCCAACTCATTGCTTTCGTCCCTCATGAGTTCCTTAAGAATTTACGAACCGGTTACGACGTTACAGCTGGAAACGAGGCTTACATAAGTACAGAAGATAGTGATTGTGAGGATATTTATAATGTTTATTTAATTTTTAAAAGATGTATTTACATTTCGTTAAGTTCTTTTATGTACTAATTAGCTATTAGTTAGTTATTTAATTAAGTTAGCTATTTTATTTGTATGTAGTATTTATTTATTTCGTTTGATAATTATATTAATGCACTATATTCAGTTTTATTTAATAATCTTAATATAATATTTATCTTAAATACATCGAAATGCGTAAAAACAAACTATTACTGCAGTTGATTGTCCTAACAAACAAACGTAAATTTTCAATCCCAAATGTGTTACTGCGACAGTAGCCTAACCCACATTTTTACATTTTTTTTATGAGAATTTCCCAGGTTTAATCCCCTTATAGTAACAGTCAAACTTGATATTGACCACTTAAAAATAAATTTAGAAAAAGTATACAATATTGTGAATTAAATAAAAAAATTAAAAAACTTTATATGGAAATCATAATATCACTTCATGAGATATGTTGGTGGGTTAGGCCACTCTTGCCGTAATCGCCTCAAATAGAATAGTAATAAAAATAATAATTAAACTCATTCAATAATTTTGCAACAAAGTTTAGTTTAGTTTCTTAAAAGCTGTTTAGTTTCTTAAGTTTTTTAATGAGAAATTTATCCGTATCTAAAAATTCCTGATCCAAATTCGGCTCTGTTTCAAACACAAAAAAAAGTAGTAAAGCAAGGCAGCAAAATGTATCGTCATTCGTGATAAAATGTGCAGCCATTGATTTTTTTTAACAATGTCTTAAAGCTACCTCTAATTTTTATACCCCAACGCGTACTGCGTGAAGGGTATATTAACGTTGTCATTCTGTTTGTAACGCCAATAAGGAGGCGTGGCAGGTATAGAAAAGTGTATATATTTTTGATCAGCATCACCAGCTGTCTGTCCGTCTGTGATCACGATTACAGCCGTAATTTTAAAGTTATCGCGATGAAATTCAAAATATAAGCTTCTTTTTAAAAAATGGAGATCAAGTTCGAGAATGAGCTAAATAGGATGAAAACCAGGCCTACCTCCCATACAAAGTGACTATATTTTAAGAGTTAAATCTCTTAAAAATCCACAAAAACCAATGAAATGATGAAATGCCTTGATTTTGCACATAGGCTTTGATATATAATATAAACCATCTCTATGCTATTTGGCAAAATCGGATGAAAACCACGCCCACTTCCTATACAAATTGGATTTATTCTAAACGTAAAATCTCTCAAAAATCCGCAAAAATTAAAGAAATGTCTTGAAATTTTGCACATACGCTTTTATATATAACATGATATATCTCTATTATATTTGGCAAAATCGGATAACCACGCCTACCTCCCATACAAAATAACGTCATCAAAATAGAAAAACTTTTGTAAATGTATAAAACTGAATGACATCGGGTCAGTATGTACCCAAATTGCGCCGACATCGTTTATCCAACCCATACATATATTCTTCGGTATAATATAGTCTTTACATTAGAAAAGTGGGTGTGGCGTTTTAATTTTGATCGAACTTCTGTAACACCGTGTGTCTGACTTCAACCAAATTCTTCACACACATTCCTTGGTGATTTGAGTAATCTTAAGTTTTTAAAATTGGGCGGTAATAGACACGGGGCGTGGCACTTAATTTTTAAACTAGCTCCATCTACACCGTTTGTCTGATTTCAACAAAATTTCTTACATATATTCTTTAGTATAATGAGAATTTTTAAGGCTAAAAAGTGGGTGTGATTGGATAAGGAGCGTGTCAATTCTTATCGAACTCCTTCTAAACCGTTTGTCCGACTTAAACCAAATTTTGCATACATATTATTTGGCATAAGGATCAGTCTGTAGTTTATAAAAGTGGGCGGTTTTAGACCGGGGGCGTGGCAAATTTTGCAAAAATATATTCTTTGGAATAATGAGCAGTGATTGATGTAAAAAATTGGGCGAAATTAGACAGGGGCGTGTCACTTTAATTTAAATCGAACTCTTTCTATACTGTTTGCCCGACATCTTCCAAATTTTCCATATTCTTTGGAATAATGAGCAGTCAGAAGTCTAAAAAATTGTGCGGAATTGAACGGGGGGCGTGGCACTTTAATATTAAGTGAAATTTTTTTACGCCGTTGGTATGAGTTTGCACATAATACCAATCAAATTTTGCACATATCGCACACTAAATACAAAACAGTCACAACTCAAAATTTTCCAAAATCGACTTTTAGCTTAACTCAATTCATAATACACATCTCTAACTGCTGTTAAAATGTCTTTATCATAACATTATTCTTTAACTGGAAAAAAATGTAGTTATGTCTGTCTTAATGTTAATTGCGTTGCTTCTGCACTTTCACCCAAAGAGTTTTATTTTGAGTTGTAACACTTTATTTGTAACAACTGAGAAATTTCAAAGTGTACTATTTTGAATTGTGATCCTAAAGATGAAAAAAGTGAGTAAAATCGACGGTTTTATTTTGATATGTGTCTTTTTTGTTGAAATAACTGTGATTAGCATTAGTTTAATCAAAAAAGAAAGCAAAAAACAACAAAAAAACAAAACAACAATTGTACTGCAATTATTTCGTCACGTGATAACTTTTTTGTCCTAGAGACTATTTTGACCAAATTTAGTTTTGAATATTTTCGCATATATATGGACATGGTTTTTCGATCTATAAAATTAAATTTTAATTCAGTTCTCAAGATTATTAGTTTACAAAATTTTAATTTTCATTGTTATATATTAATTTTATTTAAATATTATTGCAGCTGCGATTTGAACTCGTAACTTTAAGAGATAAAGATACCAACTTTCAAAGAGTATGTTTAAGAAAGAGCAACTTGAAGCCTTTTAAGTCTTGAAGTTGCATCAAGTAAGTAGTTTATATTCAAACTGATCAAAAGTTTATTTTTAAGTTACTGTTTAACCTCTGACGCAAAAAATAATATGCTAATTTTTCTACTTGCCAATAATACCCTTTAAAATTTAAAACTATGCTCGGTATATTCCGAAAGGCTACCGCTATAAGAAGTAAAGCAAAAGGGCATCAAAGATCTGGCAAATAAAAACCACATTCCTAAAAACTGCTATGAGTCTTTCTACAAAAACTTAATATTTAAAAACTATAAACTAAAAATTTTGAAACGTTTTCATTTATACATTTATTTATTAACATTTATTTATTAACATTATCTATATGTTTATTATATTTATTCCGGTAAGGGTCCCCTTATTCCAGCAAGTCTACAAACACTACAGCAACACTTGATATATCATTAGAAAGGTCATGACCTGTAGGTATGCAGGAAATTATTAGATTTTTGATAAGTGTTAGCGTTGAAAAAGACTTAAGACACGAACTCGCTCTAAGGTAAATGAGAATGTGTGATCTCCGAAGCGAATTTGCTAAGTACACCCGATTTTCGGGGCGTTGTTACTAGTATTTTTTTAATGTACTGAGCAATTTTTGTACTGTGCTAAACATGAAAAATTAAATTATTTTAAAATACATTTTAATAAAAAAACTTTAAAAATAAATTTATAATATAATATAAATTATATAATAATTTATAAATTTATAAAAACTTTAAAATAAATTAAATAATGTTTATTGTGAATTTTCTTATTTGATTGCTTGTTAATCAGTTGATGAATGGGTATTTTTAAAAATTCAAGCAATTTTTATCAGTTAAACAGACACAACTTGAATTTTAAACAAAAAATTTCAGTAAAAGTGTCATAAGTCCAAAATTCTTTTTATTTGCACAATCATAATATAATACTATAAAAACTTTAGCAAATCTGTTTTCTTATAACAATAAAGCTTTATTTTCAATTAAACAAAATGTAAGTTTTGTGTTTTTTTGGTAATTTTCTTACTTAAATGCTTGTAAATTAGGAGCTGTTGAAAATTCAAACGATTTTATCAGGTAAAGAGGCATAATTTGAGATAATATCACTAATCATACGAAAAAATTTCAGCTAAAGGGTCATAAATCCAAATTATTCTTTATTTTCACAACTATGATATGAAGTTAAAAAAAACTATACCAAAACTTTTTTCAAAATGGGGTTTCTTTATTGTGGAACCAAATTTTTTTAAAATATTACAATCATTTTAGCAGTTTTTTGCTTCTCCTGAAAATTCGTGTTTTTTTGAGTTGTGACTGTTTTGTATTTAGTGTGCGATATATTCTTTAACATAATAAGCAGTCTACAAATTACTCTATGTGCCAGCTAAGAGTAAAATAAAATTAAGCGAATAACACAAATATTTTTGCAGATTATACTTATACATAAATATTTTAAAGACGGCTAAAGACTTTGAATATACTTCAATACGGCCGCGGGGGTGTTTTAGCTTGGGTACCCTGACGAAGCTCCATTCCTTACTTTTTTATTTTATTTTCTTTTTTTTCATTTTCTGAAATCGAAGAATTTTGGCCAAATATCGGATTCAAGTCTGAAAATCGTAACAATCCCGATATATCGGACTATTTAGCAACACTGCCACCTAATTAAAACTGCTTACAAAAATGTTTCATAATCTTTTTTTTTAAAAAACTAGCAGCTTTAGTCAAACATACATCTGAGCTAGAGCTTCCATAGCCTGCCTCAATTATGTCAAGTTCTTCACTAATATTTATACCCCAACGCGTACTGCGTAACGGGTATATTAACTTTGTCATTCCGTTTGTAACGCCAAGAAGGAGGCGTGGCAGGTATAGAAATATATATATATTTTTGATCAGCATCATCTCCTGAGTCGATTTCCGTGTGTCCGCCTGTCTGTCCGTCTGTCGACACGATTACAGCCGCAATTTTAAAGCTATCTCGATAAAATTCAAAATATAAGTTCATTTTTAAAAAAGGAAGATCAAGTTCGAGAATGGGCCAAATCGAATGAAAACCACGCCTACCTCCCATACAAAGTGACGTTGTATTAACCGTAAAATGCCTTTAAAATCCACAAAAATTAAAGAAATGCCTTGAAATTTGGCAGATGAGCTTTGCTTGTCCGTCTTAATCCTGGCTTAATCCTTAATTTGGAAAAATCGGATGAAAACCACGCCTACCTCCCATACAAAGTGGCTTTAATTTAAAAGTAAAATCTCTTAAAAACCTGCTCAAATTAAAGAAATGTCTTGGAATTTTGCATATAGGCTTTGATATATAACATAAACCACCACTATGATATTTGGCAAAATCGAATTAAGACCACGCCTACCTCCCATACAAAGTGACGTCATCAAAATAGGAAAACTTTCGTTAATATATAAAATTGAATATCATTGTATATGGCGTGGCTAAAGACTTCGAATATACTTCAATATGGCCGCGGGGGGGTATTTTAGCTTCGGTACCCTACCGAAGCTCCATCCTTACTAGTTTTTTTTATTGTTCAATTGTTTATAACATTATCAGCCCAATTTTGAATGAAATTTCCCCGGGAATTATAAAAGGGAGTTTTTATTTTTTAGACAGGTGATAATGCTTTTAAAAATTTTTTCTTGTAATCTTAAAAAATGACTGAGTGCAAATATTGGCGTTCAAATTTTTCAAAAATTCTGTGAGCATTGTTTAAAATACGAAAATTCCCTTTTTTAATATATACTTATATTATATTTATTTATAAATATTGAGTATTTGCTGAATTTTAGAATTGATATTGCCGAAATTCTGGCAAAAGCAGCACTCAAGAAAAATTCGTTGAATGCTGAGTTTTGAAGGTACTCAGAGAAATTGTCTGATAATGGGAACCAATTAATCAAGCGAAATATATTTTACTGCTTTATCACAATTGAGGGCTCCCCATACATCAAATAACATTTCACATTAAAAATGAAATAGAATTTTATGCTTTCTTATAGTTTGTCGTATCACCATTTATTAAACGCTGAAAAATAATAGGCCAAACATAATCTGCAGGAAGTATAATATGTTTCTGCATGTTTCTTGGAAACAAGTAATCATAATTGGTTCCACATATAATATGATTAATTGATGCAATTCTTCTTTATATATATATTTGCATCCTAACATTATATAATTGTACCTTAGAACTTGTTTGAATATAAAAACAATATAATTTGTTTTAAAGAAAATATGTTTTCATATAAATATATTGTATTATAAATGGACTGATGAGAACACTTTTAGTCAATTACTATTTGTTTGCTTGGAAATATTATTTAGTCAAGAATAACATTAAATATTCACGGACAAATATATATTAATTGGAGAATACATAATTTAATTGCAGTCAATCAATTATTTTCAAAACGATAATTAAGAACAACATATATTTACCGATGATTACACTATATTTACTTGGAAACATATTTTAGCAAAAGAAATGCCAAAAGTTTTTCATTGTGATTACAAAATATTTGCTTAGAAGTAATTGTTGGTTTGAAGCAAACAAAATATGTTTAGAAAACAGTAAATAAGTTTTTCTCGAATTTAATTATGTTGAGAAGTAACCATATTATGTTTATCCGACATTACAATAATTTTTATAAGCACACATTTTCCGCTTTATCAGCAAAGTTGCTTCAAAACTCACCTATATTTACTACTGAACCGCCTTTTTTTTATTTTATTAATTTGAAAACACGAACACTTTTAATTTAAACAAACATTTTCAGAAACATTTTTCATAAGAGCTAAACTTTTCAACACGTCTGGCGCGGCTGCTTGAAACTTTAAATGACGCCAAGACTTGGTAGCTGTTAAAAGCAAGCGCATAAAGCAACAAGGTTTCCGCTATTTTTCGTGCAAGTGCAGAAGAAACAGATATATGTATGTCGGCGAAACACATAAAAGAAAGGAGTTCTGTTTGTTTTAAATTTGCAGAGTTCTGTTCTTTTTGAGTTTAACAGTGATGCAAATATATTTTTATTGGGTAGAAACACACAATTCTATTTTGTCACAAGCATATTAATGAAGACGTTAGTTTTTTAGCTAAGGCAATTATATTAATGTTGGATACAACTAATATATCGAAAACTTATATCGAAAAATAATGCTATTGAAGGAAAGTTCTTAATCATTACGTGGTTCCCTCTGAATATTTTGTTTTTGAAACCAAACATATATAAACATATTTTTTCTCTGCGTGTACTGAGATAGCTCAAAAGTAACAGTTTTATCGGTTGAATTCAGCCATAGTCCGTTTAAAGATTTGAGAGCTTTTATTAAGGAAAAGGGATTTAGATTTATGTCTGGCTTGCCACTTGATTGTATTTATAAGTTATACAAATAATAGGAGTGTATCCTACCTTACACATTCAATTACTATTATTAATATAAGCAATTCTATTAAAAGGTTGATTCGTTGAATTGGGATGAAAAACATCGCGTTAATCAAGAGCAAATCTATTGTTATTGCGGTAAGAGCGGCAAGTTTGATGACAATATGTTGCAGTGTTGCCGTTGTCGGAACTGGTACCATACGGATTGTATACGTTGTTTTAAAAACAAAATATTACGTGGCGATGGGTAAGTTTAAAAGACTTTACTAGGTAAATCTTATCTTTTAATAAATTAAATTTTAGTTTCTTTGTTTTCTGTTGCTCTGTTTGCAATAATGGGGAAGAGTTTCTGCGACGTTTGCAAATGAATTGGATTGATTTATTACACCTGACTTTGTACAACTTATCAGCAATTAAAAAACATCAAAATCAAAAATACCATCATTTAATTAAGGATATTTGGCCCTTTGTTTTGGAGCATCGCGGCACTTTGCCGATACCAAAACCGGTATGTTACCATTAAGATCTGTAATGTTAACTGCTTTGAAAAGATACAAAATCATACATTTTTTGTCTTTTATTTGAGTTGTTTGTAATAAAACTATTTGAAAATTTTAGTGGACAGAAATGCCAGAAGATGAATTCAAAGAGAAAATAAAAAGAACACTAAATGCCGAACGTTTTATGAGTGGAAGGGAGATAAAAAAGGATCCTTTGTATTATGCTTTACGTTCTAATGGACCGCCAATACTTCCCGAAATAAATATCAAAGAGAATGCCGTTTTAACAGATGAATTATTAACGGATTCTCTTGAACTGACACTTTTAAAAGGTGCACCGGAAAATGAGTAAGTCTTTATTAACTAAGCATTTGAAAAAAGATTTGAAATACATTATTTCAAGTGAAACTTTAGCGACGCTAGTGAATCTTATGACCTAAATACAAAAATCAAACATGAAATGCTAAATTAATTTTTGTGCAGTTCTTGCTTATTATACGTTTAATAAATGAAGTTGTATTCAACTACTCAGCGGTCATCTTGAGCTCATAATACCCCCGCGGAAAAGTAAAGATTTCAGTAAGGTTATTGAGCAAGCTAAACATTTAAGATATTATTGTAGTTATTATATCTGATATGTTGTATAAACGTCCCTAACATCGTTGATTGGGGTAATGATTGTTGCACATATATGAGCTGTTTAACAATGCATCGAAAAAAGTCCTAGTTCTGTAACACCTTGGTCAGGCACTTTGGTCCGAACGAACACCTATCGGGCACTCGTCGGTTTATTGTGTCCAAATATAGTCGGTTGTTTTTTGGCCACTTTTTTGGGGAATATCGGGCAAATTTCAGTTAATACTTTGGGTACTTTTCAGGTACATTACAGTTAATACTCAGGCAAGTTACGATACTATTTCGGTCAATTTTCAGGAAAATGTGAGTAAGATATCAGGTAAATTTCAGTTAAAATATCGGATACTTTTCAGGTACATTACAGTTAATACTCAGGCCAGTTACGATACTATTTAGATATATTTGCAGGAAAATGTGAGTAAAATATCAGGCAAATTTCAGTTAAAACATCGGATACTTTTCGGGTACATTACAGTTAAGACTCAGGCCAGTTACTATACTATTTCGGTTAATTTCAGGGAAATGTGGGTAAAATATTAGGCATATTTTAGTTAAAACATTGAGTACTTTTGGCACACCAATCAGTGAAATTATTCCATATTCTCGTTAATTTAAGTGGACTATGGTCGTGCATATTTTTATATTAAAAACCCTTTGACTAATATGTGCTCGACTATAGCATTATTTAAAAATATGGGGTGCGAAAAATATTTGATGTTTTTACTGAAAATTGCCCGATGTTTTACTCACAGATCGCTGAATATAACCAAATTACCATGAACCAAAATAGTATCGCAGCTAGCCTACCCATAACTGGAAAATAAGAAGAAAATGCATGGGTATTTTTCTAAATAATGGTTTTTATTTTTTACTAGCGGGATACCCGGCTTTACTCGGGAGTTGATAAAAAATTTTTGAATTCATTTGTCGATTTAAAAAAACTTTTCATAAACTGTGCATAATAATTTTGTGTGCATCTTTCAAACCGGTGACTTCGGCGAAATAAGCAAAATTCAGATTCAACATCTAAAAATTATGAGAAAAAGTTAAGAAAATCGTGATGTGTGTGATCGTGTTCCCTTGCAAAAGTATATATTCAAATTTAGACATTTGAAAACATCACACAGTGTGAGATTTTATGAATCTAGGAGGACAAAAGTAAAAAAAAAACATCCAAAAAATAAAATTTTTTTTTGAAAATAAAGCTAGTACACACATAAAGCCATGCCAAAAGTTTGAAAATGATTGCTTTATCAGATATATCTAAAACAGCAGTCGTAAAATTGTGCTTTTTGTGTTTTTCAAAATTATTCTTAAGCCTCAAGATAGTAATTTTTGTATTCAGTGCGCTGATTAAAGTTGTTAACTTTTAAACTTCTTTTGCAATAGAAAACTTTTGTAAAAATATGTAGATTAATTCAAAGTAGTAAAATAAGTCGCTTAATAAATCTGAGTTTAATTTAAATTAGCCATGGAAAATGCATCATAAATAAGGAAAGATAAAATCAGCTAACACTTTGATGGACTGCCAAAAAGTTTGTATGCATACGTATGCATATAAATTGAATTTTTTATTAAGTTTCACTCTCATAGATACTTCATACAAAAATGTAGCTGCTAGTTTTTGCAGATAACCAAAATATTTGTATTTTAGGAAGAGGCCTTAATATCTCAAGAATATACTTTATGATGTCAAATAAAAAATGACAAAAGCCCAACACCATCATTATAAGCTGATAATGCATACAAAGATACTATCTAAATGCAATGTTTAGTATACAGTCAAAAATCTTGGACTAATTTTAAATCCAATCATTGAAATCATGGCTTTATTTAATTTTTTTTTAATAAATTTCAAACTCTTCAAAAGATTAAAATGTTTCTTAATAAAGCGAGTAATAAAATTTAGGCGGGACCACTCTACGACGAAATCAAGATCCAAGACATTCATGGAAATATTGCATAAAGGTTTGATAACTTCGGACCCTGTGGTTAGCTCATATATAACAAAAGCAAACTATAATCCAACACCACTTGATAATGCATAACAACAGTGAGTTATGGAACTTATAAAATTACCAAGCACTGAATCAGAGTCAGAGTTAAACAAAAGAATAGAAGGAAGTGAGAGAAATTCTACAAGCAAAAAATCAAGTTCTTAATAACTATTACTTTGTTTATTCTTATATTTTAACAGCTTTTTTAAAAAAAATCAATAGGTTTTTCTTTGGAAAACTAAATATCTGCAAGTTCTTCTAAATAGGACTTATTTACAATAACAGAGAAGACACACAATTTTGTGTTGTTCTAATGCAATTTAGTCTTTCAAAGTCAGAACAGAGAGCGTGAATTTTCCTTTATAGGCAACTCAATGAAACACCCTGTTAATAAGAGGGTGTTTGAGATAGACCCCAGCTCCGGAACAATTTTTTTTTAGGAATGAGCCAAGGAATCATATCACAAAAAAATTAGAATTTTGTCCGCCTAGATTGGTTAAATCGCACACTGTGAATCAGAGCAAAAACGAATTTTTGGCAATCATTTATGTAAATTTTCTCGTACATAAATGCTTTCTTTTGACCTCGTGTCGTAATGTTATTGTAGCGTTTAATGTGTCAATGAAAATGAGTCAAAAATGCAATTTTGAATTTAATTATTTTTGCAACATAAATTTTTGCGCCATTTTTTAAGAAAACAATAAATATTATGGATCTTTCTTGAACAAAAATTGAAAATATATAAATGCCTAACTAACTGCTATTATTATTTTTATAAAGTACTTTTATTGAGCTTTTAGACAAAAAAGAATTGAGTTAAATGTATTCAAAAACAGCAGAGCAACTTGCATCGACAATCAAAACTTTAAATTTTTAAAACTGATAATTTTTTCTTGCAACAGATAACATTAATAAGTTCAAAAATGAATTTTACTTAGAATTTATATTGTTTTGAAATTAATGCATTGAGTGATTAACGGTAAATTTTTTAAATTAATTATCCTAAAGAAATTTTGAAAATAAATATGTACTAAAGTAAATATATACTAAATATTTACATACATTGAATAGAAAAATGCAAATTGTAGCCTGTTCGTTAGAGATTAGCTTATCCAATGTTAGCTTAGGTCATGTTTGCAGATATTTTTATGGTCAAGAATTCTTTCGTACGTTATTTTTATGTAGCTTCAATTTTTACCACGTTTTTGACAATTTATTTTCTTAATTTTTTGCGAATAAGCCATTATTTTTACTGGATAACAATTAAATAAGCACTGGAAATTGAAATGTCAAAACAACGCCAACGTATGACGCAGCGGACTTACGCATGTGTTGATGCGAACTCAAATACAACAGAATTTGGCATCAGCTGTCCTGATATGCGAAAATAAGAATGTTGAATGTAAATACACATAAAGAAGAAAAGAAGATGTATATCACCCTTCGCGCTTTGCTACGCCTTACTGTATTTTGTAGTACAGCGCCTTCTGGTGTTTATTATATAGCAAAATTCATAGCGCAAAAAACTCACCGCACCCGAAAACCTCTTATAAAAATCATACTTATCGGATGAGTGGTTTGGAGCTTTTTTTGCAGTATTTGTACAGTAGCGCCCTCTGGTTTTCGAAAAAAAAAAAAAAAAAAAATAGCGCTAAAGCCCTTTACTACTCGAAAATCCTTTTACACAAAATTTTCATTCCAATCAGATGAGCGATTTTGGAGTATTTTACCTTTTCTTAAGAGATTTGTACTACAGCGCCCTCTGGTGCTCAAGGAAGCACATACAAAAATAAGAGTTTGCTTTAAACCACACGACTGAAGTAAAACTTCTTTAGCTCTATCTATATGTATATATATATATGTATAATATATACACATATATAAGTTAAGAAATAACAAATCCAATCCAACAGGCAAGTTACACGCGCCACAAACTCAGCAGACAAAATTTGATGCTCGACATCCGTTCCCACAGTAAAGTAACCCTATAAGAACAAACTAACTTATTTTTAAAAACAACTAGTTAAAAAACTAATTTAAAATAAACCAGTATATGAACTTACTTACTTACTTAGTTGGTCGTAACAACCCGTGTCCGGGTTTCAACCGACCTCATCAGCTCTCGCCAGGCACCTCTGCTTTGCGCGCGCCTTCTCCAATCGGATACACCAAGTGCGGTTAGGGCTTCCTCAGCCTGGTCCATCCATCGGAGGCATGGTCTCCCTCGTCGTCGTTGACCAGCGACCCTCGCCTCGAGTACCTTTTTCGCTGGAGCTTCGTCGTGCGCAGGGTTTGGGTCCCGCCACATTACTTCTGCCCAATGAAAACTAAACCAGCCTCGGATAAGTATATGAACTACTTTGAATTATATTAAGGCGGCATGAAATAATTGAAATACTACTTAAAAACAAGTGATTGATAAACTACTTTGAATTATATTAAGGCGGCAACTACTCTGATTTTGACATGTTTTAATTGCAAATTTTTATAAGATTACAGGTTTATATATATTTAACCATGTTATTTCATCAAATATTAACTTTAGGCCATCAGTAATAGTTTTCAATTGGTTATTTTAAAGTAGTTAAAAACTAATTTAAATTTAACTAATTTAACAAGTAGTTAAAAATATATGCAGACGAAAGTCAATTGACTTATTTAGCGGACATCACCATACAAAATATGTTAGTTCGTTCTATGGGAAAAAGTCAGAATTTCAACTAGTTGTGGTTGACAAAAAACTACTTTATCAACTACTTTTAAATTAGTTGATTTTCCTACAGGGAAACATCAAATTCGGCGGCGCGTGCACTCACACCAATGCAGTTGCAGGTCTATTTTTAAGCTATTCTTAAGTTTAGAGTCAGTTGAAAAATAACATCAGATTAATAAAGTTGGCTTCGGCCTTTTTTTAAACGTTTAAAATTCGTTTAAAACGAACGTTTAAAATTCTTCAACCGCATTTTGGGAAAAAATACCAACTAAAATATCATTAAACAGCTGGTAAAAATTTTCAACGATAAAAGCAAGAATTAAGTGACTTCAAGGTACCCGAGTACAGCAAGGAAAAGGAGGATAACACCGAGGGTTCAACATCATGGACGTCGTTGGAATGATATTAGTAAGATAGGTTTAAGTGATTTAAGCAACAAAAAAGTGTTAAGTGAAAAATATTACAAAAATAATTACGAAGAATAATAGTTAAAATTTAAAAATTTTTTAAGTGATTTAAATTGAAAAATATATGAAAGAAATTTTTTTTGCGAGTTACGAAAACAAATTAATTAAAAATAAAGAAAAATAAATAAGAATAATTGAAAGGAACATTTTAATAAGAAATAAAAAAAAAAAAAAAAAAACTAAGGAAAAAAATAAGGAGTTATATAAACACATAACTTAAAACTTATGAAAAGAAGGTCGTAATTAATTTACAAATAAATAAGGAAAAAAAAGAGTAAATTTTTATTTTAATGATTCGAAGTGAGAATAAAAAATACATTAAGGAAAGAAAATTCTACAAATTAATAAATGAAATTTTCACATAAAGAAAAAATTTTCAAATAAAAGAAAATAATTCTAAAAATTATAATCAAAAGGGTAAACTAATATTTTCTATCATTATTAATAAAGCAAAATTAAATAACTATTTAGAATGGTGAAACATACTAAAAGGAATATTTTTTAATTATTAAATTCAGAATTTTATTTTAAATAAAGTTTATTAATTAGAATAATTTTTTTTTTAACATTTTCAAGTAAAAACTGAATGCGTAATTAGTGATTTAAATTCTTAAAGGAAATTTTTATTTTACTTCTTTCTCAAATTTTTTTTACAACAAAGTGATTGAAGAAGTTGATTTAGCCACGCGCTTAAGGAACATAACCTAAGCAGCTACTCGCAGTGGTTCCTCCCGTGTGAACCAATTAACATCCTTAAATGAAAACTTGACTAAAGAAATTACCAACTAGTTCAAAAGCTCGTAGGAAATCAGAATAATCCATCTTTTGAAAATGAAGAAGAAGAAGTAGAACCAACTGACTTCTCTTCTCATGTTAACGAAGTTGATAAAGTTCCAGACCTAGTAAAGGGTCTTCGCGAATTCTCGGGGAAACCCGGCGAATTTAATTCGTGGCGGAAAACCGTCGATAGAATTTTGACTATTTACAGTAGTTTAAGAAGAACTCCCAAATATTATGCTATTCTTCATACAATACGGCATTAAATTATTGGAGATGCAGACACAGCATTAGAATCGTATCGAACACCCTTAGATTGGGGAAAGATAAAAAAATGTCTTATGATGCACTATTCTGATAAAAGGGATATTGGCACACTCGAATATGAAATGACAACTTTAACACAACGTAATAATACTATAACGGAATTCTATCAACAAATCTATAAACACCTTTCTTTAATTTTAGACAAAATTGACTGTCTTGAACTTAGTGAAGAATCAATCCGTACCATGACTAATAACTATATGGAGAAATCGTTAGATACATTCGTTCGTGGTCTCAACGGAGACTTACCTAGACTTTTAAGTGTTAGAGAACCGACAAATTTGCCACAAGCACTGCATTTGTGTCAAAAACTAGAAAATATGGCTTATAGAAACTCGGTGCACAAACCAATTAATTTCAAAATGAATAACAATAATAAAATGCCACCACCTAGACCATCACGACCAATGATTGCAGGACATAGATTTTTTCCTGAATTGACACACATTCCTCATATAGATATAACAATAATGCAAATCAATTCCAACCAAATTTCCAAAATACCGTAAACAATTACCCCTACAGGTATCAAAATAATTCACAAAATTATCCGAATAATAATGTATTTAAATTTCAACCAAACAAATACAATTTTCCTAACAATTATCAGCAAGGATTTCAACCAAGACCCCATTTCGCCCAACAAGCCTTCCATCCAAGCCTCCAGTTCCCATGGAGGTAGATCATTTAATACATTAAAGACAAATAAATTACCAAAATAGAAACAATTATCCTCAGAATAACTATAACGCAAAACGGCCGGCTACACAACAATTACATTCTCAAAATAAAGTTCAAAGGAATTTCTATACAAATACACGCAATAATATTGAAATGGGAAATAATTACAGAAACATTAATCCAGACCCTAATGAAATTTTTCCTGATGAAGTAGGTCAAGACGATTACCAACAGTTAGATGGGCAAAGTAATGAAAACACAGAACCAGATAGCATTTATTTTTTAGACTAAAAGAGTCTTCGCTCCCATATTTTGAATTCAGAACTAGGGGCGGAGACACACTTAAATTTTTTATTAATACCGGTTCGAATAAAAATTACATACAATCAACCCGAATTAAAAACCCTATAAGGAATGAAAAAGAATTTCACGTTAACACCGTAGCAGGAAACATATTAATTACACAACATACTTTCATAAATATTTTCGGACCACAAACAGAAAAATTAAAATTCTTTTATTACCTTCTCTAAAAACTTTTCACGGTATTGTAGGGAATGACACATTAAGACAATTAAAAGCCACATTTCATACGGATGAAAATTACATGGTTATCACTCGAATATATCAATTCCAGTGAAACAACATACGACACAAGATGTCAATAATATAAATTTACGCCTGTCCCACTTCTCCGAGATTCAAAAATATAAACTATCCAGAATCATACAAAACTGTCCGAATCTGTTTGCAGACCCAGATAAAAAATTGACTTATACAACAAAAATACAGGGTGAAATTAGAACGACAAATAACACACCAATTTATACAAGACCCTATCCATATCCTAGAGCTCTTAAAGAAGAAATTGAGAGGCAGGTAGAAGAACTTCTTTCAGATGGAATTATAAGGCCATCTAAATCTCCATATAGCTCACCTGTCTGGATAGTCCAAAAGAAGTTGGACGCATCCAATGAAAGGAAATTTCGCATGGTAATAGACTACAGAAAACTGAATAGCGTTACTATCGCAGATAGGTACCCCATTCCTGAAATAAACGAGGTCATCGCTAATCTTGGCGAAAATCAATATTTTACTGTAATTGATTTAAAAAGCGGCTTCCATCAGATACCCCTTAAGGAGTCTGATATCGAAAAAACCGCGTTTTCCATTAATAATGGAAAATTTGAATTCGTTCGACTGCCATTTGGGTTAAAAAATGCCCCGGCAATATTTCAAAGGACCTTAGATGACATACTAAGGCAACACATCGGAAAAAGATGTTACGTCTATATAGACGCCATCATAATTTTCGGAAAAGACGAAGATGAACACTTAAAAATTTTAGAAATAGTTTTCAAAACACTTGAATTAGCCAACATGAAAGTTCAGTTGGACAAGTGTGAATTTTTAAAACAAGAGGTTGAATTCTTAGGATTTGTAATAGGAATATATGGAATAAAAACCAATACCAAAAAAATAGATGCAATAGCAAAAATGCCCGTACTAACAAATTTAAAAGAGCTAAGGTCATTCCTCGGAATGTCGGGATTTTATAGACGATTTATACTGGATTATGCCAAAATTGCCAAGCCTCTCACCAATCTTTTACGAGGAGAGGAAGGTCGTATATCTAAATTTGCTTCAAAAAACAAAGAAATATCTTTAGACCCAGATGTAATTGAGTCTTAATAAAATAAAAAATGCACTCACGTCAAAAGACGTTATCCTTTCTCACCCAAATTTTGAAAAAGATTTCGATTTAACAGACGCTTCCGACTACGTCATCGGAGCCGTCTTATCCCAAGACAATAGACCAATTTCATTTATTTCAAGATCTCTTTAAAAAACAGAAGAGCATTATGCTACCAATGAAAAAGAAATGCTCGCCATTATCTGGTTGCTCAGTTCTCTTAGAAACTATTTATATGGTTCTAAAAAGACAAACATTTTCACAGATCACCAACCGCTTACCTACGCTTTAAGTGCAAAAAATACAAACGGAAAAATGAAGAGATGGAAAGCCATTCTCGAAGAATACAATTATCAATTGATATACAAACCGGGCAAAGCAAATATCGTTGCAGACACTCTTTCAAGAATACCTGTAGAAGCAAACTCCCTTACACCAACAATACATAGCGACGAAAGCTCATCACACGAGCTTATTCCATGTACAGAAGTCCCTGTTAATGTTTTTAAAAATCAGATATTTTTTAAGACAGACGACACATCAACTTATCAATTCAAAATAATTTTCCCTACAGTGCATAGACATATTATAACCGAACCAGAATATAATGAACAGATCCTAACAATGGGTCTTATTCAAAATTTTTATCCGCAAACCTTCAGAAGTTATAAAGCACGTTATACTCAAAAATTAGTTGAAGACATTACAGACGAACAGAATCAAGAAAACATTATATTATAAATCCACCAAAGAGCACATAGAAACGCAATTGAAAACAAAGCTCAGATACTAGAAAAATATTACTTTCCAGGACTGCTTAGCAAAATTAAGATAATAATAATAAATTGTAACAATTGTAAAGAAAATAAATACGAAAGACATCCTAATCAAACAAAATTAAATGAGACGCCTATTCCAACCTTTCCTGGACATACAGTCCATATTGACATATTCCTAACTGAGGGGAAATAGTTATGACTGCATTAGACAAATTTAGCAAATACGCACAAGATTATTAACCCTCCGATGAGTGACAGTTCTGAACTTCACGGCCGTGTGAAAAGGTCCCTACGGACCTTTTTTGTAAATCATTTTTTTTTTCATATAAAAAATTTTTTTTTTGTTTTTATTGTTTATAACTAAATTCTACATACAAAAATAATTTTTTAAATTTTTTTAATTTTTTTTTTTGCTTGAATTTTCGTAAGACTATTATAAAAAAATGTAAAAATTATTGTTGTTGAGCGTGTACTTCTTGTCCCCCGCCCTGTGCGCAAGTGTTGCAGCGATGTAAAAGTGTGCTATGTTCTCCGCAAACAGCGATGCCGCAGCCGAAGCAGTGTGCCCGCGTTTTCCGCTGCCGCCCGTACTCAGAACGGCAAAGGCGACATGACGGTCTACTTGACCTAGCCGCAAACGACGGTGCATTGCCTTCCATCGGTCTTGGTAATTCCTGAAATGAAAAGAAAAATAAAAAACAAATAAATATATATTCTATTCTTGAATTTGAAGATGTTTTTCTTACCCTGACATCGAATGCTTCCATCGCATTGCGTATCCTTGGATATGAGGTTATATGGTTGTTCAGGGCACGTTCTTCGATATTTGGTGTGGCCAATTGTTTCGTTAGCAGTAACAAGAACGACCGCCGTCTGTCACTCCTTTTTATAGGCTTCATTTCGTTGTAAATCGTAAAAGCAGCAAATGCAGCGACGTCCAGCATATTATAAAACATGGCCAACGGCCATCGTTGTGTTGCTCTTTTGCAGCTGTAAGTGCCTAGCATTTGATCCATGGTATCAACGCCGCATTTGTTGGCGTTGTAATCTAATATGGCATAGGGCTTCCGCTTCTCGGTTTGCTCGTCAACGAGGCAGGTGTAGTGCATTGTGGAGAGCACGTTCACCACTTTATTTTTTTTCGGCACGTATGAGCATAACGCTATATCCCCTTCGTTGAACCCAAATAATGTACTATTGATGGTGCGCTTCGGGTTCTTCTTAAACTCCTGTGGAATGAATGTTTTGTTGTAGCGCACTGTACCAACATATGCGGTCTTCCTCCTCAACAAAATACGCGCCAAGTCAAGAGTGGTAAAGAAATTATCGGCGTATATAGTACGGCCAGCATCTAAATATTTTTCCACAAGATCCAGCACTACGTTCTGCCCTTGGTTTATCTCCCGTTGTTGGTTTGGCAGTTTTCCAGAATATACCATTCCCTTCATAATAACTCTGTGAGTCGCATAACCACCATACTTTCAAACCATACTTAGCTGGCTTTGACGGAATATATTGTGTGAAGCGGGTGCGGCCTCTGTAAGGGAACAACTGCTCATCAACTGTTAGTGCTTCATGAGGAGTGTAAGCTGCTGCCAAGTTATGTTGCAACATTTGCCAAATATCGTCAATAGCCGCAGTTTTGCTGTTGATGAGTCGCTGTTGTCGAGTATTTCCATTGTCGAATCGAATAAATTGCTTTATACACCTGAAGCGATCGTACGACAACGCAGCTTTGTATATTGGGCAACGCGTCGCGCCCCATAATTCCATAGCTGGTTCATGGTTTGATCTTGTGAGTCCAGCATACAAAAGAATAGCTACAAAGGCGTCAAACTCTTTCACTGCCACTGGCTTCCACTCCTTTTTCTTCGTGGGATTCGCCAAATTCCATGCAGCTGTAACCTCCCTGCCTTTACGATTTGTTACACGTAGCACTAAGTGTATTATTTCCTCTGTCATGATTGAACGCATTATTGTATAGGGGTCGTGTATATTTCCTATTGGTCATGGTTTCTTTCTTGTGAAGTCGACCACGTTATGATTACGAGTGCGTGATGTTGGTGGTGCTTTTTTACTCCATTGGGTGCCATCTTTACCAATATAGTAACTTTCATTCATTTCCTGTCCATCATTTTCTTCCTCTTCATCATCGTCGTCATCAGTATCTTCATTTAGCTCGACGTATCCTTCAGTTTCGGCATCTGACTCTTCAGCAGGTTGGTATGTCCGATCTTCATCATCCTCAACTTCATAATTATCAATTGCAGCAATATCAATTTCTTCATCCATGTCTTCGTCCATAAAATCAGCAAATCTACTATCAGCTGCACGCCTTTCATCCGCAGTCATTTGCTGGTAACGTGTACTACGGCGTACAACAATTTCAGCAACGTCCAAATTACTTGCATCTGCCATATTTATATTTTTGTTTCTATCACACACGATTTTACTCTTCGCTGTCTAAACTTTGACTGATTTGGTTTACGAAACTACAACTTCTTTTATACTCTTTCGTACGTCTACTTAAACTCAAAGACATTGGGGATGATGATAAAAACAAAAAATTCTAAGAAAAAATTCTAAGAACAAAAATACTAAGAACAAAAAATACTAAGAACAAAATACTAAGAACAAAAAATTCTAAGAACTGGTTTATTGCTAGTAGTATAAAGTTAGAATATTGTGCCTTTCCTTGAAAGCAATAAAGTTCATGTCTTCGAATTTTTCTTAGAATTTTTTGTTTTTACCATCATCCCTAATGTCTTTGAGTTTAGGTCTTTGTGTTCAGAACAAGTAAATTATGTGTTGAAACAATAAAAAAATTATAATGATGCCCAAAAACATGCATTTATTAGTGAAATTCAGTACAAGGTCCATACGGACCTATTCACACGTCCGCGTACTATTCTCACTAAAACCTCAATAACTCCTAAAGTAATGCTCCGATCGGCTTGATTTTTTTTCCAAAAGATGCGCAACAAAATACTCTTGGAATACAGAGTAACTTGGGGGGGGGGGGGGGTTGTAGTGGCCGAAGTAGGAGTAATTTCAGTTTGAAAAGGAAAAATGGTCGCTAGGGACCTTCTCACTCATCGGAGAGTTAAAAAGTAGAGCGATAGCAGACATAAGAAAACCTTTAAGAGACATTATATTTTACTTCGGTGTACCCACATTAATAGTCATAGATAATGAACCTTCACTTAATTCAGCATCAATTAAATTTATGATACAAGATGAACTTGGCATAGAAATTTATACTACACCACCTTATAGGAGTCAGGCGAATGGACAAGTAGAGCGATTCCATTCAACACTTATAGAAATAATGCGTTGCTTGAAAGAAAACGGAGGTCATCGAAATTTTGAAGAACTTTCAGAACGTTCAGTCTCAGAATATAATCACACAATACACTCTGTTACGCAAAAACGACCAGTTGACTTATACTTGACTTATAGAAATGTATCATTTACTCCAGAAGATATAGAAAAAACGAGACAGGACAATGCAGGGAAATTAGCCATAAAACAAAAAAAAAAAAGATCTTGAATACCACAATAAAAATAAACAGGAGCCGAAAACGTATCTACCAGGACAAGTTATTTTTGTAAAACGCAATAAACGGTTAGGAACTAAACTTTCTAAACCTTTTACTAAAGAAATTGTCAGGGAAAATCAAAATAGCACAGTCGTCACGGAGAGTGGCAGAATAATACACAAGAATTTAATGAAGAATTAATCATGTTCCTTTCCTCCTTTACAGCTAATATTTTATTTATTTGTATTTTGCAAAGCTGACTTCCAAATAATGGATTACTCAAATACACAACTAGTGACAATAGAGACTGGACTAGCACAATTACAAACAGGAAGTTTTAAAATTATTCACATAATGGACCTAAAAAAATATGAAGACGCAATAAATAAACTAGATTCAATATTTAAAGCAAAAATCATTTATTTATTTATTTCCGACGAGATTACAAAAATAAAAAACCACATAAACAGACTAAGTTAAAATAAAATAAATAAACGCTCACTGGACTTTATAGGGAGCGCTTGGAAGTGGATAGCAGGAAATCCTGATCATTCTGACCAAGTTATTTTAACCGAAAAAATCAGTAACGTTTTGAAAAAATAATAAACCATTAATAATCAATAGAATGACAGTAGACAGAATAAACGAAATCACTAACAAAACGAACACAATTTTAAAAGCCATACAGCTAGAAAAGAATACTGACGACAAATATTTTCTTCAGTTAAAATATAAACTGGACATCATAAATAATTAATATAGAATATGCCATTCACTGGGCAAAAGCTAACGTAATTAATTCATACATTTTATCTAACAGCGAAATTAATATTGTAAAAGAAATTATTAATAAAGAAAATATTCCTTATATTAATGTTGAGGAAGCATTAGAATTTTCGGAAATTAAAATTGCCACTAATGACGATACAATTCTTTATATTATTAGCTTACCAGTAACAAACAAAGAATATTTTAAAATAATTATTGTAAAACCAGGTAAGGTTAAAACGAAAATGTAGAAAATAGACTACAAAACAATATTACAATGTAAAAGAGAAATATTTGGAATTAAAAACGATTGTAAAACCTATAATAATTTATCTGTTTGTTTGTATAAGAATTTAGTAGATTTAAGAAATTCAACATGTATTCCAAATTTACTCGCAAGCCAACAGCCATCCTGCCAACTAATTAATAATCAACATATACCAGAAATAGGAGAAATAACATCAGGCCTTCTTGTTTTAAATCAATTCAATGGATCTGCAACAATTAATAATGAAACTATGATGCTAGAGGGAACGTTTCTTTTACGATACCAAAACACTTCAACATTTCAAATAGAACCTACACATCTAAGAAAATTAGCAGCTACACGCCATTACACGCTTTACTACAACCTACCTCAACATTCCAGAAATTTGAGGAAATATCTTTCGAAATGATGAAAGAACTTAACATTAATAATACGGATCATATTGACCTGTTGCATTCACGCAACAAAATTACTTTCGGAATAAATATTGTACTGACAATTCTAATAATCTTCACTTTAGTGTTCATTGGAATAAGGAAACTACTATCGAAGGAAGCACAAGAGATCAAGGTTGAGATAAAAAAAGAAGACAACATGCAACTTTCTCGTTCAGCAATAGATGGACTTAACAAATCTTCCTTCAGGAAAATTAATCAAACGAGGACGTTTGAATTTAAGGGGGGGAAGAGTTAAGAAATAACAAATCAAATCCAACAGGCAAATTACACGCGCTACAAACTCAGCAGACGAAATTTGATGCTCGACATCCGTTCCCACAGTAAAGTGCAGCAGAAACAGGTGAACGACGAAAACAACAATTCGGTGGCGCGTGCACTCACACCAATGCAGTTGCAGGTCTATTTTTAAGCTATTCTTAAGTTTAGAGTTAGTTGGAAAATTACATCAGATTAATAAAGTTGGCTTCGGCCTTTTATAAAAATCAAATTCAACGAAGTAAAAATTAACTTACATATCAGGGGGCAACTGCCCTCTCCTGCCCTATCGTCGCTACGCCCATATACATGTATATATGTTTATGAATGCATAATATATACATGTATATACGTAAACATATCAGGGGGACATCTGCCTTACCCTCGCTATGCCCATGTATTTGTATATATACATATCTTTATCAGGGGGAGGAAACTGCCTTACCCTTGTTACGCCCATATATATATATATATGTTTATATATGTGTATATGTATGATATATACATGTATTCGGATGAACGGTTTTGGGCTTTTTCGACGTTATTTAAAATATTTGTACTACAGCGCCCCCTGGTGTTCAAGATAGAACCGAGTAGGTAAGTCATAAAAACTCACCATATCCGAAAACCCCAACATACAATTTTTCATGCAAATAGGATGAACGGTTTTGAACTTTTTCGACGTTTTTTAAAATATCTACTGCAGCGCCCTCTGGTGTTCAAGATAGAACAGAGTATATAAGTCATAAAAACTCACCGTTTCCGAAAACCTCTATATACCAATTTTCATATAAATCGGATGCGCGGTTTTGGAGTTTTTCACAATTTCTTAAGAGGTTTGTACAACATCGCCCTTTGGTGTTCAAGATGGCACAAAAAAAATAAATACAAAACACTCACCGTATCAGAAAGCCCATATGTAACAATTTTCATGCAAATCAAATAAACGGCTTGGGAGTTTTCGAAGTTTCTTAAAATATTTGTACTACAGCGCCCTCTGGTGTTCCAAAAAGAATAGAGCTGATAAGTCAAAAAACTCACCGTATCCGAAAACTTCTACGTACAAATTTTCATGCAAATCGGATGAACGGATTCGGAGATAAACTAAAAAAAAAGAATGCCTGGAACCCGATCACAGCGCCCCCTACCGGGTCCAACCTTTTTACTGGATAAAAAGTAGCCTATATGTTGACCGGGGATATAAGGACCCTGAATGTCAATTTTCATTCAAATCCATCCAGTGGTTTTCGAGTGATGCTTTAACAGACAGACAGACAGACAAAAATTTTAATAATGCGATTTTTTGACTTAGCGTCATTCAAAATGTCAAACGCAAAAAGAATTTCAAAAAAATATTTCATGTACAGATTTTTGTTAACAATTTTATATATATGTATAGATTATTTCTGACTGTTTGGTTTTTTTAACTGCCACACCGGCCAATATATTTAAAAAAAAAAAATCAATTTTTAGAATTTTTTCAAACCATTCCAGCTCGCGGATGGCTATAGTCGAAATATTTGGGGAATCATCGTAACATAAACTAAGCATTATTTTGAGCAACCGACATCTTTTTTCGTGAAGCGCCTTAATGTACATATATAATAAAATATGAATTAAATACATATATACATATGTAAATAAAAGTTTGTAGAACCTTATTTTAATACAAGCTATGAGCAACGACTACGATGCAACGGCTACGCACATATTAAAACACACAAAAAACAACAACATTTTTTTGTTGTGCTGTGCAAGCTGCGCTTAAAAAGAGAATAGTAGAGAGCAACATAAAGTTTATTTAAGGGGGGACAAAAACGGGGCCTCGTGGTTGCAGCGCTGGGAGTTGCAAAAATTGTCCGATCTGGAAAAAAATGACTTTTTTAAATCTTAACAAAATTGGTTATCCTATGACACGAGCTTTTTTTTACATTTTTTTTTTTTTCAATTTTTGGTGATGTTCCAAATATGAAAGTGTGTTTTTTCGAAAAAAATATTGACTTTAAAAATTCATAAAAAATCGAAAAAAAAATTTAAAAAAAGCTCGTATCATACGATAGCGAATCAAGTTTAAAAAAATACAAAAAAAAAAAATTTCGTCAAAAAATGAACCCGCTAGTGCCGCAACCAGTACGAAAAACATGGTTTCGAGATAAACGCGTTCAAAGTTTGTGAACAAAGAAAAAAAAAGGTTACCTTCAATCTGCCATGCCTGGTTCGTACTGTATGCCTTCGTTATCTTGTGTTGTGCTGTTTCTTATATTTTTTTGCAATCGTTTAGCCATTCGGGCTTCTTTTGAAGCTTTATATGCCTTCACTCTGGCGCATTTCAAACGATCTGCATCATTTCCTTTGGAAAAATTCAATGCTGTAGCTCTTATGGTGATACCAAGTAGTTGAAACATTTGCAAATAACTATAAGCGCCGTCATTGTAAGTAAAAAACCTCTTTTGCCTTTTCGATCTAAAGAACGACGCTTCATTTTTCAATATTTTTCACAAAAAAACCACGACTTCACGCTGCAAAAGATGCCAAATAACTTTCCACACATGTCTTGCGACTACTTCCAGGCATTTTTCCACGAAGATCTACTCCAGGTGTTTCCGAATGAAGAACTCGAGTTAGTCGCCCATTTGATATTTTGAAAGTATTTTGAAAAAAATTGTTTACATACTTGCACTTTAACCGAATCAGCATTGGTTAAGAAAAATGCATTGCTAAATTTTCTGACCGGTCTTTCGGAAGATCGTGGTCTTTTCGGTATTGGCTTTTGCTTAACCACATTTTCTGCCAATTGCATATTTTGTTTGCTAAAATCTTCCAGTTTCCAGAATGATTCGAAGTTTTTTGTTCTTTCTTCAAACGATAATTTCTCTTCGCATTTACGTGAACAATTGCAACTCTTATTTTAAATTTTTTTTTCTCTTACGACCTTTAAAGTTCTTGTAATATATTCTCTTCCACTGTTTCTCTTAGTTTTTCTTATGTTTTGAGCGTGTTTCGCAATATTTCTTATTCTTTTTCTTTTTCTCTCACTTGTTTCGTCTAAATCTTCGTCAGATGATGACATTATTCGCAATTTTTTCAATGCTCTTGCGCCTCTTTGTATATTTTCATGTTCTTCGTCTAAAAGTCGTATATATGTACATTTATTATTTACCTACCAACTAATAATATTTTCGAATTACATATATCATTTGCAAAAGTACTTGAATTATTTAAAGTTGACATTTTAATTTAGTTTTTAAGTCACCACTCTGCACTTTCACTGAATATTGTCTGACTTAGACCACTCTCATACGAACACTGAACACAATTGTGATGTGCATAAAACAAAGAAGGCACATGTACCGGTACATTTTGTAAAAATTCGAAAAACCAACTACTGAAAATCGAAGAACTAGTCAAAGCAAAGCCAAAAATTTGATTATCTCAGTTTTTTTGATTTCCTGACTTAGACCATTGTCATTCTAACTGGCACAAATGTAGTTTTTCTTTTTAGTAAATGTTTCGTTAATGTCTTTGTTTTATTAAAAATGGAAGGTATTGGCTAAAGAAAATAATGAAATGATTGAGGCAAGGAAAGAACAACATATTAAATTTGTTTCTTAATTACTTAATTACTTAGTTACTTAATTACTCAATACATCCAAATGGAAAAATATGAATCATCCGACACGAAACGTCCGAACAAATGGAATAATTTACTGTGGCCTCACTATGGCCTTGATAAAGACGGAGTATGGCTTTTCTGAAAGATTGTTAAATTTATAAAAAATATAGTCTTGTGATCTAGTATGAACAGATCTAGGCATAGTATTAACTTAATCTCAAAATTACTTCCGTTTCGTGAAACGCCCAAACGCTTGGTTAAAATAAAAATTTTGGTATAAAATTAGGTTGAATGAAAATAGTTTTATTTATTTTTATTATACCAATATATAGCTTTTCGATAATATACACTTATCCTAAATATCTCTCTGGATCGTAAGAAAAATTTTCAAAAGAAGCGTCCGAATGAAACGTCCGGCATGCCGGGATTTGCCCATATGTCTAATGCCTCCAGTGGTGATTATTTTGAAAATAATAAAAGAAATGTTGCAGAATAATTAACCGTTGTTTTATTTGCACAATCTATTTAATAGAAATAAAATTGAATATTTTTCAGAATAATACACTGTGGGGCTGCGTTGCCTTTCGAAAAAATGCCATACCAAGAATCTTCGAAATATATATCAAAATTTTGTGGTTTAAAATTACTCAAAATACAAAATTAACTTCCTCATGCACTTTTAACACGGAGTAATGTGAGTTGAAGTCATCAAATTTTCGTATTAATTTTCTTAAAAATTTCACTTTGGAGAATTGTAAAAAAAAAAAATGTAATTGCCAAAATGCAAAAAAAAATTTTGTATAGTTGAAGATGGCAAAGTTTATTAGCTTTTAAACAAAGGTAAACGAAAGGAGAAATTTCTTGTTTTTTCGAAATAATGAATTTTTAGCCAAAAATCCTTTAAGCGCTTTGCGCGACCATTTATCGTTTGTTAATATTGAGGTGTTATATACCAAAATTCATGTTTTTAAGAGTAGAATCAGAAATCAGTGTGTGCCGGAAACTTTTCGAAAAAGTTGAAAAAATGAAACAGTCTCTGTGCAAGCATTAAATGTCTTTCGGTCGATTCACACAGGAAAGAATCCGCAACGCTTGTGATCGCAAGCGTTTCTTTTTTAAGTCGATAGTAAGGGCCGTAAGAAAGTATTCTTCTTGAGCATTTCTGACTTTGTTCGTAAAATAACAAGAACGCAGTTGAATGGAACGGGTCACAAAGTGTCCCGAAGAAAATTTTTACACAAATTCATATGTGTCAATGTATGACATGTAAGATAGTTAACGTGCAGATTAAGTTTTTAACAAACTCAAGAAATAAAAACAAAATTTTAAAATAAATTTGCATTACTTTATACGTAAAAAATCTGCATAGACCTACAGTGACTACGTTCAAATAGAATGATATTGATAAAAACAAAGATAAATAATACTGTAGCGTTTATACCTAGAAATACCATGAATTGGTGGCATTACCTCATGAGAACTCATTTTAGATGTTGTAAAATCTTGCAGAATCATTGACAAAGTTAATCATTAACACAGTTTCACACAACGTTTAAGAATGATTCAAAAGCAAGGACAATGGGTGCTTAACGAGTTGAAGTCGGGAGACCTTAAACGGCGTCTTTTTGTGTGCGAAAAGCTGCTTCAACATCGGAAAAGGAAAAGCTTTTTACATCGTATGACTGACGATGAAAAATGGATACGCTACAATAACTTTAATTGTATAAATTCAACAACGTTGGCAAAGCTGAATATTCATAGCTCTATACTACTTCTTTCCTTTTAATGGGATCAATTGGCTGTCTTTTATTATGGATTGCTCAAAAAACCATCATAGAAGATCACTACAATTGATCTCCGTTTAAGCCGAGCTTTGAAAAAAAAGATGGCCGTTCGATGACACATGAACTGGCTGACCGTTTTTATTATTTAAGATTTAGCATTAATTTTCACACAAAACAAAAACAGACTTATTCAACATCCTAATACTTTTGTTTTTTATTTAAATCAATTATTTTTTTAGAAGCTATAGAACTTTTTCTTAATTAGCAAAGACAGGAATTAAAAATTTTTATTCATTATAAAGAATTGACCAATAAACATTGTCAAATTGCTAAACAACACTGAACATGCAATGAGGAAGAATTGTAAAAATCACCTTGGGTTGTGAAAGTTATTACAATGATAAAATCATGTCATGTCTGTTTGGGAATCTCAGTAATTTTGACACCAACAATGTAAGTTGGTGTGATAAGTTGATGCGCTTTCTTGATTTAACTGGCAAAATTGGTTCATTAACATATATTTTGTATGAAGCCTACCGAAACATGCAGCACAAGTTGATTCGAATTTCCAATTTTGACAGTGCTTTCAGTATTGAAGTTGGCTGAACGGAAAAGAATACAATGACAAAGGTTAATGTCAAAATTCACGTTGCGCATTAGTTTAGGCAAAGCTTAGTTTAGGCAAATAGTTTGGGCAAATTTCATATAGAAAATTTGAGTGGCTGAAAAACGCAACGCAGCGCGCTTGTTTTAGGGTTCTACTTTAACTCCTAAATTGTATAAGCAACTCAAAGTAATTTAATATAGAAATACTAGCTTATAAAGGGTGATTTTTTAAGAGCTTGATAACTTTTTTTTAAAAAAAACGCATAAAATTTGCAAAATCTCATCGGTTCTTTATTTGAAACGTTAGATTGGTCCATGACATTTACTTTTTGAAGATAATTTCATTTAAATGTTGACCGCGGCTGCGTCTTAGGTGGTCCATTCGGAAAGTCCAATTTTGGGCAACTTTTTCGAGCATTTTTTTTGTTGCCAAAAATGGAAGAACTGAACTTGGTTGACATGTGGTTTCAACAAGATGGCGATACATTCCACACAGCTCGCGATTCTATGGCCATTTTGAGGGAAAACTTCGGAGAACAATTAATCTCAAGAAATGGACCGGTAAGTTGGCCACCAAGATCATGCGATTTGACGCCTTTAGACTATTTTTTGTGGGGCTACGTCAAGTCTAAAGTCTACAGAAATAAGCCAGCAACTATTCCAGCTTTGGAAGACAACATTTCCGAAGAAATTCGGGCTATTCCGGCCGAAATGCTCGAAAAAGTTGCCCAAAATTGGACTTTCCGAATGGACCACCTAAGACGCAGCCGCGGTCAACATTTAAATGAAATTATCTTCAAAAAGTAAATGTCATGGACCAATCTAACGTTTCAAATAAAGAACCGATGAAATTTTGCAAATTTTATGCGTTTTTTTAAAAAAAAAAGTTATCAAGCTCTTAAAAAATCACCCTTTACCCGGTGTAAGTTGCTACACTCGGCAACTATAGTGGAAAATAAAAATATATTCAAAACTTTTATTTGACCCTTTGACACCACGCTCATTGTCCAATGCCCGTTCCAGTTTCCCGGTAGCAGGACATCACCAAATAGTAATTCCATTCTGAGTTTCAATGTTGTAATTTTTACTTTCAACGATGTTCGATATCAAAAACTTGGCTTATATGGGCGGAGCCACACCCCCTTGTCTAATGCCCGTCCAAGTTTTCCATTAAAAGAATATCAAATGGTAACTCCATTCTGGATTTCAATGTTCTGTGATTTTTACTGCCATAGCTATTCTGTATCGAAAATGTGACTTGTATGGGCGAAGTTACACCCGTTTTGCATATAAGAGTAAAAATACGTTACGACCTATTCTGTCGTCATAAGGAAGAGTGCGGCATCTACATTTTCCAAAAATCTCAGGAAACGCCTCACAATAAAAAGGCAATATTTTATGGAAAAGGGATGAAATAATTATAAAAATGTTATATAAATTATATATAACATATAATATATATATATATATATTATATATATATATAATATAAATTATAAGGTTATATAATATAAAAACACTGTACTTTGCGCTCTATTCTTGTTTGTTCTTCGATTTCAATTAATTAAAAACATTGAGAAAAGCCGTATCTACATCATTTTTCGCATCTATAAAAAAAATTATTTGCTTATTTTAATTTAAAATATCATCACAACCATGTATAAGATCCATTAGGGTTAAAGCGAAGATATAATAAAGATATATAACACTTCACGAAAAAAATGCATATGTCTCAAATTCTATATTTTATGACTAAAATAATAAAAAAATTGTGCAATAAACATATAAAAAAAACAAAGGCAAAGTGCGTCATCTACATGTAGACACGGCATTTTTTACTCTGTTTATGTAGATGCTGCATTTTATCCTGGAATGATACCTAAATTTTGTGTAGATACGACAATTCAGGTTTAAATATTTAGGGTGGGGCCAAAAATTCGGGATTTTTATTATACCATCTTAAAGAGGATGTATGACTGATAAGGAAAATACAATAAAATTAATTTTGATTTTCATGGTAGATGCCGCACTGTTCGTTATGACGGCAGTATTCTCATACCTACCAAATATATAAAAAAAAAATTCATTAAAATCGGTTTAGCCATTTGGGAGGAGTTCGAACACAAACACCGTGAGACGAGATTTTTGTTTATTATATTAAACATAAGGATAAAAAAATATGCTTGTAGCACGATAGAAGTGAAACTTATACCCAAGTGATTAAATTATTTACTCTCTAATAGAGTCTTACTAAAAAGTGTCACCCTATATACTAGAAAGAATAGATTAAATCTGTTTTAATATGATTTCGAAAAAGATTAATTTTATTGAAACAAATAAGAACAACTTCAGATTTAGGAAATCATCATGCCAAACCCATCATACCATACTGTCATTCCATGCTTATCATGCACAGGGTTACCAATAATATTTACGAAAAAATATTTACGAATATTCTTTACTGAAAATTGTTATATTTTGGTACCTATATTTTTTCATTGTATTTTGTCTCTTACGATAAATTGAGCAAAACATAACCTAATCAAAGCGATTAGAATAAATTTTGACATGCACTTTAAATTAAAAGCTCTGCCAGATCTTGTTTGTATTTCAATCCATGGATTAATCCGACTGTGTCGTCTTGTCAAAATGTTTGTTAGTTTCAGAAACCCATTTTTGCGTGCAATTAATCGGTTGAACTTCGCCACAAATTCCGGTCTTTCACGCATCGATTAAAGCTAATTTTTTTACTTTTTAGACTTAATCAAAGCTCTGGAGATGGCTCCTATAAATGCGAAACCATTGTATTAATTCTGAAGACGGGTAAAAGTTAGTTGGAGGGTAAAAATATGGAGTAATGTCGGTGAAGATTTGATTTAAATTTATACAGCTTGAAACTGCCGGGAAACACGGTCGCAGGGAGATTTTTCCAAAATTTATCTGTGGGACCGAAGAACGTATTAGCTCGATAATGCGATTTTATATTATGTAAATAGGCAATAATAAAGGAATGTGGTGTCAGGCTATTTACTTCCCTTGAACACCTGTACAGAAGGCTTAGACAAACAACATTGTGTCGATTCCCAAGAGAGTTAAGGTGGGACAAGACATTCGCGGCAGAGAAAACAGACCTTTTTTTAAAAATTCATAACCCAGTCAAAAACAAAAATTTTTCCAAAATTTTTAAAGAGTAGAGTAATTTGTAGAGAATTGAACAAATTACAAGAATAAAAAATTAAAAAAAATATATTTTCCACTCCAACATGGTTTTATAGAGCTTCAAACTGGCGGCAGAGAAAAAAACGGGGCCTCGAGGTTGCAGCGCTGGGAGTTGCAAAAATTGTCCGATCTGGAAAAAAATGTCTTTTTTAAATCTTAACAAAATTGGTTATCGTATGACACGAGCTTTTTTTTTATTTTTTTTTTCAATTTTTGGTGATGTTCCAAATTTGAAAGTGGTTTTTTCGAAAAAATATTGACTAAGAATTCATAAAAAATCGAAAAAAAACATTTTAAAAAAAGCTCGTGTCATACGATAGCGAATCAAGTTTTAAAAAATACAAAAAAAAAAAGTTTCGTTAAAAAATGAACCCGCTACTGCCGCAACCAGTACGAAAAACATGGTTTCGAGATAAACGCGTTCAAAGTTTGTGAACAAAGAAAAAAAAGGTTACCCTTAATCTGCCATGCCTGGGTCGTACTGTATGCCTTAGTTATCTTGTGTTGTGCTGTTTCTTATATTTTTTTGCAATCGTTTAGCAATTCGGGCTTCACCCTTCAAGTAGGTACGAAATAACAACCACCAAAAGTCAGGTAGCAAATAAAACAAGTATATACCAGCTGCCGTACGTTTGGTAGCGCAAAAATTAAAAATGCGCTTTCACTAATCCGGCTGTAACTTTTGAACCCGAAGGAATTTTTCCATGAATTTTTTTTTTTTAGAATCTTAAGAATATTTACTAAAATACAATCAATTTCAAAAAACTGCCAATGTCATGTAACCCCTTAAACTCTCTCAACACAACGCATGAATAGAAAACGACCAAGCAATGCTTGGCATCGATATGATTTCACAAGAATCTTTACATTTTTATTATTAAATAATATTTATTATTAAAATTTCGAAAAGCAAATACCTCTATAGGTACTGTGCTGTACCACGAATATGATATTTTAAAACTTATTTCATAAAAATCGGCCCAGTACTTTTGGAGTTTTACAAAAATTTGCACTACAATTTTATATAACAGTATAGGTTGCTGCTGTGTGTATTTTGTTGTTATTTCTCCATTGTTGGTATTTTGCTGCGTATAGGGAAAACCATGGTAGAATAAATGAAGGTAGTCGCGCGACTGAGAGCCAAGCACCACCATAACTGTCTTAACGAAATTTCTACGATTGAGCGGAGAGTCACTAGACGAGTGACAGCAAATGTAACGCTTGATTTCACTCGCTATGTGATATTCATACCGCGTGTTATATATGAAATCGATTCTAAAGGAGTAAATTCCTAAAATGTTTTCTTGCTTGGTGCCAAATTATGGTATCACTCATGGTTTAAGAGTATTTCTATAGGTAAAAAGCTTAGGGAAATGGTAAAAATCAACGGTACTGAAATAATTTAGCTTTTTTCAAAACAACACACAATTTGATTAGAATTGACGTTTCGATGTTTTGTCTGCTATAATCGACAATAAAATTGTATTGATGTAATTGAGCTTGTCAATATTAATGATCTTTAACATTGCGATACATCATCAAAGTTCCCAAGAAACCGAATGGTGTCAATTTATGCATTATATATGTCCCTGATTTTTAATGTTTATTTTGATTACAGTAAATAATCTACAAATAAATAACTATATTAATAAATCTCTAACAGACAGCAGCAGGATGTTTCCAATGATTTCCCCCAATCCGAGCAGAAGATCGAAAAGACGCAACTCAATGACACTCAAGATCAAGACGCCGAAACGCGAAACGATGTCTATGAGTTTCGTATTGAAGATGAGGATGAAAAATTTACTTCTGATGATGAAATTCCAATAAAGCACATAATAGAAAAGGTGAAAAAGAATATATCGCTTGAAAAACCAGCAACAAATACCTGCCAACTGAAAAACACGATATCTGGCGTTAACAAAAATGTGGATATCGATGATTTTTCCAACACATTGATTCCACATTCCATGCAAAAAAGCCAACCACAAAAGTATGAAAAACAACTGCACAAAAATGAAAGCAGCAAAGACTCGCCAATACAGAGCAGCAATAAAAAAGTAGACAGCATATTGGATTTGCCCGTAAAGAGTAGTCGTAAGCGCAAAGCATTCACACTTTCTAAAATCTACAAAGAATCTGCGGGCGAGGTCGACACAGGAATCTGTGATTCATCATCAGATGAGAACTCAAGCAGCAGTCGTGGAACTTCACTCGATCTGATTATACCACCACCGAAGAATTTTCTCGGACTCAACAATCCATTTCGCATGGTTACGCCAAAGAAAAATGCCAGTGGTGGAGGTGACAAGAAAACTGTTACATTTGCACGTCGCGGCCCAAATATTAAGAATAGCATATTTACAACTACTAGCTTAGATTTTAGCTCCAAGTTGGCGGCGTTAAAGAGCTCGGGTATTTTTTCCAATCTGAGTTCAAGCGAACTAGCTAAAGCTGCCGGACAGCCAAGGTTGGTACGCACGATTAAGCGAAGACTGAGTGCCAAAGATATAACTATTGGGCCAAATCAAGAGGTACGTCGACGCCGCATACGTCGTTTATCATCAAATGTTGAGGTGAGTTTTCGTTTAAAAGACAAAACTTTAAAAAATTATTTCAATATGTTTTTGCTTCCAGGTTATTAGTACAACAACAATAAATCCGATTCCTAGCAACTTTTTTCCAATTCATGCCAAAGATTTAATAACAAGCACTGCAACAAATCATAAATTAAGCTCCTCATCCAGCCAACATCTAACAACAACAACAACAGCAACTAACAATAATGAAAATAGTAATACAACACCATCCAGCACTACCTCATCAGTATCGTCATGCAGCGCTGACTTCAGCTTGTCCATAACAGCAATATCAGCAGCAGTGCCACCTCCAAAACCATTGCATGGACGTCGCTTGCGCCAACGACCTGAAAAAAATTCACCAAATAACAGCCGCAGGAGTTCAATTTCAGGCGTCAGCACTTCTTCCAGCTCATCTTTGTTATCCACAGGCGCAGCCGCTCCCACGCAAACCGGTACTACAATATTAGATCTTAAACAATCGGTGACGAAGTATTTTGGCGCAGTGAATCGCATTGAATCCGGTGAAAATTTTTCCATACGCGCTAAAAGGCGTTTAGCCAACGGACAGAAGCAGTATTTGATCGAGTGGGGCGGCGATGTGACGACAACCTCTTAGAGAGTGATCGTAGAGGGTATGCACAACCAAGATTGCATTAATTTTTTTCATTTCAACTGTTGCTTGTTTAGTTTTTATATTATTTCTTGTATATCACATACTCATACGCGGTTTAATATTGTTGCCTTATTTTTTTGCAATGCTTACAATTCCCTGAGGGTTAGATTACGGGTTCATTATTTATTAAAAAAAAACAACTGCATGAATTTGCTGGATTACGTTTTAATAAAAATATGTAAATTATTTGAAATATAAAAATAGTTTTGTAATCTTACTGCCCACAAAGCTCTTAAAGACACTGCGTGCCAATTACGAAATCATATTTTAAATTTGACGTTTTTTTTTTAGCAAACGAATTAACATTTCGAATTTAAATATCTTTTTCTGCGTAACATCTAAAAATTTCATAATTTATGACTTCTTTTGTTTTGAGATTTTTTGGTATTTTTCCCTTTTTTAATGTCTGAAAGACATAGAGTAGCTTCCAATATGTACAGTAGGGAGCACAAATTAGTACATGTTTATACTCCGTGCACTTGTTACTCAATAAGAAAAGAAATAACAAAGCAAATCGAAAAATTGTTTTGGCCTTATATTTTATGTTCAATCTTCAACAAAAGGGGTAATTATACAAAAAGGAAAATAAAACAATTATAAGAAAAAAGCATAAAAACGAAAACAACTCGCATGTACTCAATTTTGCACCTTTATCAATGGATCCAATTTTTAGTATTTAGTCCATAGTCCTTTATTCCGTATAGCACTTTCTACTCGTTTTGGCATACTTTCTACCAATTTCTCAATTATTCCATTTGGAATATTCTGCCATTCCTGCTGTACCCGCTGCCACAGCTCGTCCAGGTTCGTTGGGGCTGTTAAGTATTGTACCAACCGTCTTTTCACGATTGACCACAAATTCTCAATCGGATTGAGGTCGGGACTTTGTGCTGGCCACTGTATCAACACAAAATTTTGTGCAGTTAGCCATACTTGTACAATTTTTGAGGTGTGTTTAGGGTCGCCATCCTGTTGAAATATCACTTCTTTTACAGGATAGCCGCTGCTATCTACAAAATCTGGAAGATGGGTCTGCAAATCGTCGTCTTTTCCCATTATTCCATCGAGTTTTTGTAGTGGTCCAACGTACCACCATGTGAAGCAACCCCATACCATGACGTTTACTCCACCGTGTTTCACTGTAACTTTAATATGGTGTGTTTGGATGGTCTCTCCAGGGCGGTGCCAGCAATATTGCTTGCCGTCAGACTGAAACCTATTAAATTTTGACTCATCTGACCAGATGACACGTTTCCAATCTTCTGCTGACCAATTTCTGTGCTCTCTGGCGAACTTCAAGCGTGCCTTAATATTATTCGCCGACAACGCAGGTTTTAATTTTTTTACCGCTGAGATGTAGCCAATTTTGTCAAGGGCTCTTGCAGTCCATCGACTAACAGGATTATTTATTGCTATAGAAGCATCTTTTGGTGTTAAAAACTTGTTTCTTTTCATCTGTGTTATCATGAGACGTGCGTCTGCATCCGTTATATTTTTACGGCCTCTAACTTGTGGTTTAAGAATAACATTTCGCCTTTTCCGGTTGGCTGGTTAGTTGGTTTGAGTGGTGATACTGCTGCAGGCAGTTTTGCCTTTTCTGGACTCTTATTATCACTGATTGGCTTATTTTAAGATACTTAGCTATCATCCGCGACGAGGAGCCACTATTTGTCATGGATACAATACTATCCTCAATGTCTTGTGATAGTTTCTTCATAATTTTATTGAGCTTTGGAATTGTTAAAAATATTTTTTTTATTTATTTAAACGTTCTGGAAAAATTTGCTACCATTGGCAATAAAACCCAATCACAAACTAAAATTATTAAAGCCGATCATGAAACAAAGAATAACTTGAAAATCTAACGGTAAACGTCGATGTTTTGCTAAAAGCATACCTAAAACCTCCCGGGTTTATATGTATTTTTTTAAGAATATGTTGTTTTTCGTTTTGTACCGGTTTGTTGACAATTGAACATGAACAAAAAATTTTTCGATTTGCTTTGTTATTTCTTTTCTTATTTAGTAACAAGTGCACGGAGGAGTATATTTGTGCTCCCCACTGTATATGATAATGTATGCATAGATTTGCTTATAACGGTCGTAAAGTATTTTGTACATTTACATTGCAATAAAATGTTGATTTTTTAAAAAATTGTTATAGTCTAAGATTCGATTGGGAAACTACCTTCACCCATTCGTTTACTCGATGAAAACTATTTTATATCAAATTTAGTATATTAAAAAATATATCGCCAGTGGGTTGCCTAAAAAATATCTGTCAATACTATGATTAAATAAAAATGCATTTTTTTTTAAAAAAATTGCACCCATTTGTTTACGCAAAAAACTATATACTAATCGAAAGTATTAATCCTGTGGAATATGCCAACGTTGGGTTGCCTATTTTTTCCCCGTCATAACTATAGGTTACCAGGTATAAACAGGTAAGTCAAAACTAGTAAATTGCACTCATCTATTTACTCAATAAACCTTATATCAAAATAAAGATAATTTTACTGCGAACACGGTGATATAAGGTTGTCTGCTTTAAAAATTTAAATCAAATAAAGTTTTTTATAAATATTTTTTATTAATATGAGGATATTACCCAAAAAGTAATCAGTGACCTTTATATTAAAGAGATTATTTGAGTTTAATATTAATTAAGAATTTAAAAATATTAAAAATTAAAAATATTCAAAATTTAAAAATATTCAAAATTTAAAAATATTCAAGTAACTTGCTTCTTAATGTGATTGGAGTTAAAGAAAAAGCTCTCATTGGAATTGGTAACCTATTCCAACAACGAGCAATACGAACTATAAAAGATCTTTCAAAAATAGACGATGATATTCTGGGAATGATTATTTGAATGCTTCTGAAAGATCGACTGAATACAAATTTATCCACCAAATATCGCAAAACATTAGCTTTGACAATCCTATAGAAAAACAGCAAAATTTTAACTTTAGTAAAATTTTTTAATGAGACTTTTAAAAATTTAAGAACAAATGGAGATTTGTTATATGGTCACGCCGACGCACACCATACACGGAACGTACGATACGGTTCACAATATGTTTTATTCTTTTAAGATTATATGAAAGAGTATATTGAAAAATTTCAATACCGTAAGTTACACAAGACATAAGAAGAGCATGTCCTAGTTTGTACTTGACATGTAGGGGCAAAAGTAGCCAATGCTGTATAGCTTCCTCAATGTCACTCCAGTCCTAGAACTAAGTGCATTGATATGGTTGTCAAAGTTAAGTTTATTACCAATAATAACACCAAGACATTTAAAACTATCAACAGTATCAATTTCATCGTTATTTGATCTAATATCAAGCTGGGCAATTGGCGACCTAGAAGGGTTAAACTGTACACACTTGGTTTTAGTCACATTTAAGGTAAGATATCTTTCAGATGCCCAGGAGGCAACATGAAGAAGATTGAAGTTCACTACAGACTCAAGAACATCTAAAAACTGTACTTCACCCGAACGTAATAAAAGTATATCGTCTGCGAAAATAAATGGCTTGCACAGGTTCAAGTCAAGGACATTAACAAAGTCATTAGTGAAAAATATAAATAGCACTGGACCTAGAACTGAACCTTGTGGCACACCAGATACAATATCAAGCAACCCAGAATATTGTTTATTTAACGAGACAAATTGTTTACGATTAGATAAGTATGACAGTATAAGTTACATGTGTATCATTAAAAAATTTGAACTGCAATTTAAGTTTTTCGATCAGTTTCATATGATTTAGTTTATCAAATGCCTTTGACAAATCAAGGGTAATTAAAATACTTACTTTATTGCACTTACTTATTATAATACTTACTAAAAATATATTATATTTTTATATTTTTACTTTATTGTAAAATGCTGCCGTGTAATCGCAACCTGTAAATGCGTGGAAAGCGGGTAGACTTTCACATAATTTGGATGCCAGCTTGAATGCCAAATCGGGGTGCAGTTATTGCAATCAAGGTGTTTGTTATTTTTCTTTGTCGCTGAATTAGCTAGCCAAGATTGTGACATTTTGTGTATATTTCCCAGCAAAACATCGGTATCAGAGGCTTTTACTAAAACTCTTGAACCTGGAACCGCCTTATAAGCTTGAAAAATAATCCTCGTATCTGCCTCTTTATGATGACATATAAGTTAAGTAAATTTAAATTATTAACTTCAAAACAAATGTTTTTTTGTGAGCTAAGCTCTTTATTGTTTTACCTTAAACTGAACTTAACAATTTTTATATCTTAAAATGTAACATATTTCTGCTGGCGTTGGCTTCTTTGCCCGCCAGGTATTTTTTGCTATTTGTTGTTGGTATTATTATTGCTATTTAAAAAAAAAAAACTTAAATGCTATGAAACAACTTAGACAAACAAGGAAGATACTTAATAATAAAGATTTATTAATAATTGCATCTGTTTTTAACAGTTTAAATTTTTCAGTAATATTTAAATGCAATTTACTAAGCATTTCTAAAGATAAAAGTTTGACAATTTCTTTTTCTATGGGTGCTGGTTGAATTATTTGCGGAATTGCTTCTATTTGCGTAGTCTTTAAGTTTTTGTAAAATTTATTATTTATCTCTATTTCATTATAGAATGCTATTAAATAAGTTCCCTCAACATACATTTTATTTAGAGAACCCTTGAATCCATTGAGTAAATTAGTCCTATGTCTAATTGTTCTATTACTGGTATATGGTAATCATTGGATATATTGCAGGTTGAGTTCAATCCTTTTAATACAAACAGAATACATGTTGAGTTTGAAATATTATTTTTCTGATTTTTCTTACATATATCAAAAGAGTTTACATTTTTACAATGCTCTTTATGCCATAAATTTCTTTTTCGTATTTTATTATTTCTTTATAGACTGTATTTATAATTTTATTATTTCTTTGAACTGGTCTAATTATAATTTTGTTATAGGTTTTCTCTGAAGTAAGTGGGATACAAATGACATACAATAACGTTGAGTTATAATACAATATTTTTGCGTTGGCGAACTCTAACACCTCTTCTACAGAAGAATATGCAATTTTTTCTTTATTTAACGTATCAAGTGCTAAATGCACTTCCTTTTTGTTCAACAATATGGGGTTTATTATATTATATTTCGCCCATTGGATGGCGTATTTCACATTTTGTTAATCTTCCTTAACTATTCTTAATTTAACTTGAATACTAATAGCTACTGTATTGCTAATAAAATCCGTTCTTCCAACTACTTTATTAAGTTTATTGTTATTGATTGCCAGGATATTCATTCTATTCGATAGTACTTCGGTTATTGCGACTTGTTTCTGTTCAGAGAATTTAAATTATTTTTCGTGGTCTGGTGAACCAGCGATAAATTTCCATGCTGTGCCTAGCATGTTAATTGATCTTTTTTGATTTTGTTTTTCTAAGGGGTAAATAGAATTTAACATTTCTGACAGTTGATTAACTTCATGAGTTATGGAAGGGAAGAATACTATCCTCGGGCAAGCTATTCTTTATAAATATTTGAATTTCATTCAAAAAATTCTGGTATTCATTTAACTTTATTACGTGTACTATTTTGAAAGTACCATCTTGTAAGTGTGTAATTTAGGACTTGTCGCTCGGCAATGGAGTAGGAGGATAAGTACAAGCTTAGTTATAGTCATCTGAAATGAATATATTTTATGTGTTGTTGATTTTAATTTAATTTTAATTAATTTCTGCGGGCGGAGATGGCTAGCGCGTTACACTTCCTTTTTGCTGTTGTTGGCTACTCGGAGGCCTCGTTCCTCTGTAACCCTTTTTTTTTTTATTTGTTATAATTATAATGATATAAAGAGTCTTGAATTGTTCTTTATATTTTTCCACACTTGTTTTTATTTTATTGTTTGCGTCACAATTTGAGAACTTTTTGTGACACCCTTAATTGTTGTTCACTTCTTTAAGGCACTTTTTCCACTTCTGTCTTTGTCTCTTAGTATTCGATAGATTTTAAGACAGTATTATTAGTTTTACGCTACTTGAGGGCACTTTTTCACTATTGCATGTCATTTACTATATGAGTAACTTTGTGACTTTTTCACTATTATCACTTTATTACAGTGTTTATTTATTCACTTTTTATCTTTACTATTGTACTTGCCACTTTAACTAAAGTGTTTATTTTTTGCACTACTTGAGGGCTTTATTTTGTAGAATTACGCGGTACTTTTTACGGTACTATATCCAATTTCTGCACTACTTCAGGGCTTTTGTAAAAGGATACGCCTATTAAATAGTTAAAATTTGCGCGGGCGCCAGTTAAGTTAATTTAAATTATTAACTTAAAAAACTTTTTTTGTAAGCTAAGCTCTTTATTGTTATACTGTAGAACTTAAACTGAACTTAACAATTTTTATATCTTAAAATGTAACATATTTCTGCTGGCGTTGGCTTCTTTGCCCGCCAGGTATTTGCTGCTATTTTTTTTGGTTAATGTTGATGTTGAAATAATTATTGCTTGCTGCAGTTCCCTGGAATCGTGCCATGCACTACTAGGTTTGTCGATAGCAGTTTTTAGTGGAACGGATGCGCGTGTGACTTAAGCTGCGCTTTGCTTAACGAATCATTGTTTTCGTTAACTTTATAATCAACTTCTTCAGTTTTTTTATGCAATTTTGCTGAGCTTGATAATAGAAGCTACGATGCTCAACGGTTAAACAAAATTTTTGTTTTCTATTCTTGTTGCCAAATTTTTTTCTCCCAATAATCAGCCAAAAACTGTACCAAAGCTTCTTTGTACCTAGAAAGAAAAACAACCTATATTTGCACCAATATTTCTAAAGGAGCTAAAGGTTGGCAACCAGAATTTAAAACAGATTTTTCGCAGGCAACCGTATATCAATCTGTTCGCAATAAAATAGAGTAGATGGGTACAATTTATTTGGGGCGGTTCATCAAATTAGAAACAGTGCCGTCTATAAGTTTTGCCAAGAGGTTGCATTTAAAAAAAAAAAAATCTATGGTAATACATTGAGAGTGCGATGTATAATTAAATTATTAAAAACAAAAATATTTATAAAAAACTTTATTTGATTTAAATTTTTAAAGCAGGGCAATCCGTATCCAAAACAGATTTTTCGGACTTATATTTTAATATAAGTTTTATTAAGTAAACAGATGAGTGCAATTTACTTGTTTTGACTTACCTGATTATACCTGGCAACCTATAGTTATGACGGGGAAAAATAGGCAACCCAACGTTGGCATATTTCACAAGATTAATACTTTCGATTAGTATATAGTTTGTTGCGTAAACAAATGGGTGAAATTTTTTAAAAAAATGCATTTTTATTTAATCATAGTATTGACCAAAATTTTAAAGGCAACTCACTGGCGATATATTTTTTAACATACTAAATTTGATACGTATATAAAATACTTTTCATGGAGTAAACGGATGGGTGAAGATAGTTTCTTATTCGGATCCTCTACTTTTAGGTTTCAACTTCATTTATTCTGTGGATCAATTGAAATAACTTGAAATTAGTCAATGATGAACAGTAGTTAATAACCTCACCAGAGATCTGCAACAAGTAACTTGAAAAAAATCAAGTTTTGACTTGACTTGTAGAAACTTGATTTGTTGCTTCATGAACTTGATTTGTTGCGGCTTGCTTCTGAAAAACGAATCATAAGTCTGAATTAATTCTATTTTGTTTCTACCCTACATGAGTTCATGATACAATTATAAGGTAGGTGCATTTGAGACACGCTCTCTCCGACAAAAAAACAATAACAAAGGCGTAGGTATAATGTCAAAATCAGCCTACGGTAGTTAAGGCAGTTTTATTTTGGCTGCTTATATTTTACTATCTCGGCGCAGTTGCTGCTGCTATTTTTGCTTAACAGCGAGGTTACTGTTGAAAGATCATCTCGTGGCTGTAAACGATAAAATAAGCGAACAATCGCAGATTTCTTTAAAAAAAATAAATTTAATGTTTTCAGCAGCAATTTCCCTTGTCAAAATATATTTTGACAGTTCAAAGCAGCCGTACATAGTGACACAAATAAATTGGTTACTGCACAAACGAACTAAGTAGTCGAATGAAAATATATTAAATGTTAACTTTTATTTGCCTCGTTCAAAGCCAAAATACAATTAATTCTGTATTATATCTAAAAAAAACACTGTTAATTTTATTTAATTTGTAGGTTTTTCTTAGTTTTCTTACATTTCAACACAAAAAATCTGGGTACTCAATCTATTTATACGGCTACAAGTAAATTAAACATCCCTATGGCTGAACGAGCAAACGGCAAATGTCAAAACTGACATTATACCTACGCCAATGTTTTGCTTTTTCATATTTTTATCTCCGTGATAGCACCTTATAATTCTATCATGCATGAGTTGGTAAAAAAAAAAACCAAGTTTTCTACTTTTCATGTCTGTTTTCAAGTCTATGACCCCTTTTACATTGATCAAGACTTGAAGTCAAGTTATTTTGACGTTCTCTTTTGAACTTGACGAAAGCTTTCACATTGGTCAAGACTTGAATTCAATTTCTTGTCTTCTTTTCTTGTTTTCTTAAAAAATAAAGCGAGATAGGTAGCAAGCAAACTGAAGCAAACTGAATTTTAATAAATTTGCATTAGCTCCTTGTTCCACTTAAAGGACATTTTTGGCTATAAAAATATATTATTATTAAAAATACCTACAAAAACCTTATTAAATTACTTACGCACAAATTTTACTGCGACTGAAGTCTAACAAACTCACATTGATATGCGAAAAATAAAATAAAAAGTACTGTCAACAACGCGAAAATAACAAAAGGAACACGAAAAAATTGCCGGTACAGCTTCAAGTTTTTTTTCCCCTTCCGTCGCTTCCGATGTGCGGCGAATTGCCAACAAACTCTGAAACTTGACTTCAAGTCTTGATCAATGTAAAAAGGGTCTATGCGACTGCGATGCTGTTGAAAGCGACTGGAGAGCATTTCTTTGTTTGTTCGTTATTGCGTTGTAGAGGTTGTTTTTTTTTTTTTTGCTTTTATTGGATTTGCTGTTTTATGTATGTAGATGCGTTGCGCTTTTGTTCATATGTATATGGGGTATCGTTTTGATCGTGAAAAATGGATTGAAATATTGAAGTAATGAAATGAATCTTGGACCCCTTTTACATTGATCAAGACTTGAAGTCAAGTTTTTTTGACGTTCTCTTTTGAACTTGACGAAAGCTTTCACATTGGTCAAGACTTGAATTCAATTTCTTGTCTTCTTTTCTTAAAAAATAAAGCGAGATAGGTAGCAAGCAAACTGAATTTTAATAAATTTGCATTAGCTCCTTGTTCCACTTAAAGGACATTTTTGGCTATAAAAATATATTATTATTAAAAATACCTACAAAAACCTTATTAAATTACTTACGCACAAATTTTACTGCGACTGAAGTCTAACAAACTCACATTGATATGCGAAAAATAAAATAAAAAGTACTGTCAACAACGCGAAAATAACAAAAGGAACACGAAAAAATTGCCGGTACAGCTTCAAGTTTTTTTCCCCCTTCCGTCGCTTCCGATGTGCGGCGAATTGCCTACAAACTCTGAAACTTGACTTCGAGTCTTGATCAATGTAAAAAGGGTCTTGCGATTGGACAATGCACAGTGGAGAAGATAGGTTATTTAAAATTTAATTAAACGCTATATCTCAGTAAGACCCCTTTTACATTGATCAAGACTTGAAGTCAAGTTTTTTTGAAGTTCTCTTTTGAACTTGACGAAAGCTTACACATTGGTCAAGACTTGAATTCAATTTCTTGTCTTCTTTCCTTGTTTTCTTAAAAAATAAAGCGAGATAGGTAGCAAGCAAACTGAAGCAAACTGAATTTTTATAAATTTTCTTTAGCTCCTTGATCCACTCAAAAGACATTTTTGGCTATAAATATATATTATTATTAAAAATATCTACCAAAACCTCATTAAATAACTCACACACAAATTTTACTGCAACTGAAGTCTAACAAACTCACATTGATATGCGAAAAATAAAATAAAAAGTACTGTCAACAACGCGAAAATAACAAAAGGAACACGAAAAAATTGCCGGTACAGCTTCAAGTTTTTTTCCCCTTCCGTCGCTTCCGATGTGCGGCGAATTGCCAACAAACTCTGAAACTTGACTTCAAGTCTTGATCAATGTAAAAGGGGTCTAAATAATGATAATCGCAGGGATAATGCGATGGAAAAATGCGGAGAAGGGATGCTAAGACTACATATGGGAAAAAATATCACCAAAAATTTTTAAAAATGGTTTAATATTATAAATTTTAGAAAGTCATATAATTGGCACATTCGAGGTAATTTAAGCGATTTGTAGTAAAAGTTATACTCTTATAATACAAAAACTCCCACGCTATGAAATTAGCTGTAATGTGTCAATTATAAAATTTAAAGAAATTATTATATTAATTAATTAAATGTTAACTTCATTCAATTAAAAAAATGTTTTTTCTTTAACTCGGCAGGAGCCGTCTTTGTTGTTTTAAACCAGAATTAGAACTAATTTACATTAATTTCATAACTTAACATAAACCCTAAGCTGAGCTGTTGTCGTGTAGATGTGTTGCTGTGGTTGGAGAGCGCTGCTGATGTTATTGTTGTTTTGTAGAAACGTGTGACTGCTAGTTGCTGACGTTGCATTCCCACGCTTAGGTGGGTTGTAGCGGATACGCGTGCAATAGCAAGCCTGGCATCAGCATTTTCTCATAATTGTAGCGACTCAAACATTTATGTTAACTTCTCCCCTCTTAAAATTGAATTTGAAATATATGTCCTCCGTACTTGGGGCGTAGGAATTTGGGGAGGAATATACCCCCATATTGGGGATATATGGTTACTCCATATCATATATGGGCATAATGCATTGAATTGATAATGCATTCAAAATATCATTACCACTATTTATCTAGTAGTAATGCAAATTAAACTTCCATTACCATTAATATGTAATGGTAATGGGGAAAAAATTACATTACCATTAATATGTAATGGTAGTGGAAAAATAAATTCCATTACCATTAATATGTAATAGAAATGGAAGAAAAAATTGCATTACCATTAAAATTTAGTGGCAATGAAAAATTTTAATGATAATGGAAAAAATTTGCATTACCACTAAATTTTTAATGTTAATGAAAACAAATGACTTTCCCATTAAAATTTTTCATTTCCACTAAATTTTGATGGTATGCCACTAAATTTTTTACCATTGCATATAAATGGTAATTGTATTTTTTCTTCCATTACCATTACATATTAATGGTAATGCAATTTTAATTTGCATTACCACTAGGCGGATAGAGGTAATGGGAATTTAATGATAATGGAAAATGCCCATGTATGCTCCATATACATTTTTTTTTCGCTTACAACTAGACTAATTTTATTCTTTTTATTTTATATTTTAATTATCTTATTTAAAGTTTTGCTTTTTTGCTATGTTGCCTTGATATGGCTTTTACGCACAGACCGTCCTGATTTTGTAATGACTGTATTGTCCTTGTCTTCAAGTACTATTTCCTTTTTGTATCGGGGTATAAGTTTGTTACCTAGACGTTTGCTTATTTTTACGAAGATTATGTCGTTATTGGAATAAGTTTTTAAGAAAGGTCCTTTTCTTGCTTGTTAGTTATGTTTCTAATATTACCGAGTCTGTCTTTCTCTATTAATGCAGAGTCTGAATTAATTCGTCTGCCAAAGAATGCTTTAGTGGGTTTGCTTTTAGTGGTTGAATGGATTGAATACTTATATTTACATATTGATCTGTTTAATAATTCTCTAAAATTACTATGGGTATTTTCTGCTTTAACGCATCGCATACTTTGGAGAGAGTTGAGTGGAATCGTTCCACTTGACCGTTTAGTAAACTAGTATATGGCGGAGTATTAAATATTTCAATACTGTTAGCCGCTGGCTGCGGCGTTCGTGAGACTTGACAGACAGATGAATAAACAACGTTTGCTTGAAGATTGAGTTGATTTGCAATCGTTTAATTCTCTAATTGAACAAGAAAATTACATTAATATTAATAAAAATATAAATTGTTACATTCTGTCTTCAAACGTCTTAAATAAAATTTTCAAAGTACGTGCGCTTATGGCGTCTTATAATATTACATTAAATTAAATTACGATAGAGAAAAGTTCAGGGTTGTATTTTCTGTACGGGTTGCCATCGCCCTCACATTCCACCCCCCGTGAAGGTCCTAAGGGGCTTCACCAACGGCATCTAAGACAGCTAGTTTCGAGACTGTTTTGAGAGACCTTCTGTTTTGACTTCTGCCAAGCGTATTATACCGTCTTTTGCCGGTACGGTTGACACGATTCTGCCCTTCCTCCACTGGCTTCGTGGTTGATTTTCGGCGTAAATTAGAACAATATCACCCTCTTTAATTGCTTTTTGCTGAGTGAACCACTTGGTACGTCTTGTGAGTGTGGGTAGGTACTCTCGAAACCAGCGACGCCAAAAACTGTTTTTAAGTTGCTGACTTATTCTGTACTGCTTTCTAGAACAAATTTTTTCTATGCCGGGGGTTTGAGTCGAATTGGTCGAACCTAGTAGGAAATGGTTGGGGGTCAGTGGGTCTTCATCCTCATGTGAAATCGGTAAATGAGTAAGCGGACGGCTGTTCACTATGTTTTCCGCTTCAATCAGCAAACTACGTAACGTTTCCACTTGCGGCGCCTGCTCTTTCAAAGTTTTTGCCAAAACTTTCTTTGTTGCCTGTATTAACCGCTCCCAACATCCTCCGCTGCTGGGGTTCCCGGGACAGTTGAACTCCCATTTGATTTGATTTTTGCTAGTTCCTTTTGAATATGCTGCTCGTCGAAAATGTCTTTCACCTTTCGTATTTCGCCATCTGCGCCGACAAAATTTGTTCCCATATCTGACCGGATTTTTATTGGAATTCCTTGCCGATTCACGACATTTCTAATGCAGATTATACACGCATCAGTTGATAAATCTGCAGCCATTTCTATGTGGATCGCTCTCGTAGTCAGACACATAAATAATGCTGCCTATCTTTTCTCTCTTCTTCGTCCAATTGTAACAAACATTGGTCCAAAATAGTCTATGCCCGTGTCAGTAAATGGCCGTACAAATGGGGTTACGCGGTCAGTAGCCAACTGACCCATCAATGGTGGTTTCGCCCTAGCTCTATCATTCTTACAATGTCGGCAAGTCGATTTAATGCGTTTTACTGCTGCGGGTAATTTAGGAATCCAAAACTTTCTCCTTATTTCATTTACAATCAGCTCCTCATTTTGATGATGAAATTTTTCGTGATACCACCTTACCACTAAATCCGTGAATGTGTGTTTTGTTGGCAATATAATTGGATGTCGTGTTGTCTCTGGCAAGGCGAGTGCGTAATCCAGTCGACCAAAAACGCTCAAAAGTCCTTTATCGTTGAGGCGTAGTGAAAGTTCAAATATGCTGCTATCTTTTGAGACCGACATGCCATTTCGCAACTCGGATATCTCCTTCGAATACGTATTCCGTTGCACCATTTTACACAAAGCTATTTCCTCTTCTCGTATTTCCTCGACTGTAAGTTTGGCACTTAAAACGGAATCTTTTAAACCATTAATCGCAAAATCCATCCAACAATTCTGACAAGACGGAGATAATTTGAGTATTTGCTAAAATCTAGAATCGAATTCAATTTCTTCCATTGTACTGCTTTGTAAATATGTCTGTATCGGCCAAGCGTCTTCACTGACTTTCAAAAAATTTGGCCCCTTTATCCTCTCGCTGTCTGGTTTGTAGTCAACTGGAAACTTCGCTCTCGTTGCCAATACTGCCACATTCAACTTTGTTGATAGCCACTGCCAATTGTTTTCACAAGTTGTCTCCAAGATTTCACTTACCCTATGGGCAACGAACGGCTTATACTGTCTGTGATCGAACTTAATCCAAGATATAACCGTTCTTGAATCAGTCCATAACATTGTCTTCGTCGGCTGAAATGAGTGGCTCTCAATTATGGCGTTATCCAATCTAGTTCTTAAGACCGCGGCTTGCAACTCTAAGCGTGGAATGGAGAGCATTTTTATGGGGGTGCATTTAGTTTTTCCAAGTATCATAACTCGCCAGTACGCGACCGCAGCAAACGCAGATCCACTCGCATCCACAAATATATGCAACTCCACAGTAGTATTTTTAAGAAGATTTGGAGAGTAACATCGATGCAATTTAAATCGCTCAGCCATCTGCAATTTGGGAACCCATTGCGCAAAACGTTCAAATATCTGTGGTGGAATTTCCTCATCCCACCTTGTTCCAGAGCGCCAAAGATCCTGTAGAAGTATTTTCCCATAAATCAAAAGGTCAGCAAGCATCCCAAAAGGATCATAAACGGACATGACCAAGCTTAACAGTTGTCTTTTAGTTGGGCATTTATTCGCTGCTATGATTTCTGGATCGACCTTGTGTAAATATAATTTAAAGATAAATTCATCTGCTGTGCTGTCCCAAAATATTCCCAGGATTTTGTCGATATTATTAACAGCTTTGATATTTCCTGCTGCTTGTTGATGTTGAACATTTTTATTAAGTTGGCTCTGCACACGAACCGAGTTTGAAATGAACCCTCGGAGATCGAAACCTGCCTCTGCATGCGTGTTTTTCACAGCAGTACCGACCAACAGCGCCTCTTCTTCATTTCGAAAGCTGGCTACGAAGTCATCCACATAATGACTGTTCAGGATAGCATCAATTACTTCTGGCTGATGCGATGCGACTTCCTTTGCATTTTTATTTTTTATAAACTGTGCGCTGCAAGGCGAACAAGTTGCGCCGAAAATCATCGCCTGCATGACGTATGTTTCCGCAGGATTATTTGGGGCATCGTTCCATAAAAATCGTTGAGCATGAATATCTTCTTTCCTTATGCGCACCCGTAAAAACATTTCTTTAATGTCCGCACACAATCCAACTGACCTTTCACGAAAGCGTAACAGAATTTTCATCAACGATTGGTTCTCATCTGGACCTTTGAGCAATTGCGAGTTTAATGAAATACCATTCAATTCAGCGGCGGCATCAAAAACTATACGAAGTTTGTCGGGCTTATTAGGGTTAAAAACTGCAAAATGCGGTAAATACCATGTTTTTGGAGTTTGAATGGCTGTTTCTGAAGGTGACAACTTCCTAGCATACCTCTTACTCGTATGTATATAATCTGTCATTGCGTTCCTATACGCCAACGCAAACTTTTCGCTGTTGTTCATTTTCTTTTGTATTGATTTAAGCCGCGATTCGGCCATTTTCCGATTATTTGGAAAAGTGACATCGTCCGACTTCCATAACAAGCCCGTCACGTATTCGCCATCAACCTTTTTCGTGGTTTCTTCTAGAATATATCTTAAGACAGATACTGTCACTGCAGAGACAAAGACTTCTTATCAGCTTTTAAGCCCAAGTCGGTCGCAAGTTTTCCATCAAGGAGCGTAACTGATGATCCTTCATCCAGAAAGGCAAAGGTCCTTATGATTGCATTGTTTTCTCCTTGAAGCTCATCAGGAAGTACTTTAAATAGCAACTTTGTTGACTTGGCATCAAACATCCTTATTCGTGTCGTATTGATTGGCTGCACTTCATTGTTGTTCTTGGACTTTGTTTGCTCACGTAGCAGAAATTTATGATTTTTCTTACAGCCAGTCTCTTTACAAATCTTTTTCCGTCTGCAGCTGTTTATGCCGTGCCCCTTCATCAAACAACAAAAACATAGTCTCTTACTCTTCACCGTTTCCCAACGTTCATTTATAGATTTATTTAAAAAACGGCTACAAACCGTCAACAAATGCTCTCCTCCACACTCAGCACAAACTATCATCTTTTGGGCTTGGGTTTGTGCGGCATTTTCTTCTGATACTGCTAACACAGGTTTTGACATTGAGCGCTGCTGAACTGCTGACGACTTGGCGTTGTTGTTGATAGACATAGGTGTAGAACTAAAGATGGCTTTGCCAAAAATTTTTGCAACTTGTGAAATCCAATCGCTGAAATTAACCACTGTTGGATATGGCTTAATTCCCATGGAGTAACTTGACCAGTCAATTCGCTTTGTCATCTACATCTTGGCTACCAGCTCCTCCATTAACGTTGGGTTTCCCAAATAATGCGTTGCATTAGCATTCTGCAAAAAGGTGGTCTTGGCTACCAGCTCCTCCATTAACGTTGGGTTTCCCAAATAATGCATTGCATTAGCATTCTGCAAAAAGGTGGTTAAATTTTGTACCTTTGTGGCGAATGGCACCAATCGCTCCAAGTGATTTTCGGCTATGGGAGCAATTTCTCGAACTTTCTGCAATTGACTCTTGACTAAGATCTCTGGCTGCCCAAAGCGAAATTCAAGATGCTCGACAATTCTCTCAACATTCCGTGGATTTATTAATAAACTGTCAACTTCTTCCCGTGCCAGCCCTTTTAAGCACTTCTGCAACCGGAAGGTATTCTCCAACGCAGTGTATCCATATGCATTCGTCGTCTCGTAAAAGGCTGATACAAAAACAGGCCAATCTTCCGGCCGACCATTAAATTTCGGCAAATCCAACAACTTACGAGGATTGGCAAACCCAGAAAGGGTGCCCTGGAGTTCCCTGGTTGGGAACTGAGGCGAGGTTGGTGCATGTAAAGCGCCGTATACCATGCAGGTTGATGTACATGGTGTAGGAATTGGTGGGACCGCAGTTATTGCAGATCGAAATTGTGTAGGCATTCCGGCGGTGTTATTTGTATATTGCTGAAAATACATAGGCGTGTTAAAAGGTGTTGCTGACGCTGCTACTGATGTGCTCATGACTGGAACATATGTGGGCGTGACCAAAGGAACTGTTGAAGAAGCTAAAGGCGCATCCGTGAACATAGTTGAAGAAGTGCTGACCGAATCTATACCAGGCTGCCTGGCTACCATTGTACTAGTTTCTACCTCTACATTACTCAAAGACGACGACCCACTGACTTGCCCTTAACCTAATCGCTTCACTAGATCAGCTCTTCTTTTCTGATTCAAGCAACAATTTTGCATTGAGCTGGCTGCTCACTTCTAGCGCTTTTAAACGCTCCATTAATATATGAATTGTGCTGCTTGAATCTTCGGCATTTGGAGCCTCTACTATTGTACCGTTGGGGCTCGACTCAGCTGAACCGTTGTCAGCGTTAGATGACCCCGTTAAATCAGTAATATTGACTTCAAAATTATTCAAACGCAGTGGCAAAATTCCTTTATTTTTGCTTCTTCTTGGCATACCCCAAAATGTAAAATGTAAAGAAAAAACTACTTACAATTTATAAGTGTGAGTAGACTGTGATGCAGACAAAACAAAATGGAGCTCCTTGGCAAAGCAGGCGGCGTCCAACAAAATGACGCTTGCAGCTAGCGCTCCGCTGGCGAGATGGCAAAAATGGCTCAGTGAAGTCCTCGGCATAACAGGCGGCGTACAACAAAATGACGCTTGCAGCTAGCGCTCCGCTGACGAGATGGCAAAAATGGCGGCGTCACTTATGTGCTTATGTGTGTGAGCGGCCTAAAATACAGGCAAACAAAATGGCGCTCCTCGGCAAAGCAGGCGACGTACAATACAATGACGCTTGCAGCTAGCGCTCCGGAGACGAGATGGCAAAAATGGCTTAGCAAAGTCCTCGTCAAAGCAAGCGGCGTTAATTATCACAAGCTGCTACAATCTCGTTGTCCAAACTTACTGTAGAATCTCAGATACGCACACCACTTCGAGAATAGAATTAAAATTGTTAGCCGCTGGCTGCGGCGTTCGTGAGACTTGACAGACAGATGAATAAACAACGTTTGCTTGAAGATTGAGTTGATTTGCAATCGTTTAATTCTCTAATTAAACAAGAAAATTACATTAATATTAATAAAAATATAAATAGAACTTACATTCTGTCTTCAAACTTGTTAAATAAAATTTTCAAAGAACGTGAATTTTATATTTGTCCCGGCAAGAGGCGTTTTAAAAAAACTAACTCGACTTAATAGGGGAGAAGAAGAACTTTATTTGGTTGCTGGTTAACTTAAACTGAACTTAACAATTTTTGATTTTAATACACTTAGTGGCTACTTACAAAAATACCGCTTATAATGCATTTGAGTTTTATGTTTCTTGCGAAACCAGGTTCAACGATTCTTGTTGTGAACTGCAAATTAATTCAGTTCACACATTTTTAGCTGACTAGGTTTTTCCTGTACTCATTATTTAATTTTATTTATTAATTTGTTCGATAAATTCGTCGAATTTATCAAGTGCATTATCCGCATTGATGTAACTATTGTTATATGTAACTCCCCTCTTTTAGATTCGAATTCTCCTGAATTCTTTTATTCAATTTAATTTGTATGTATTTGTGTTTAAAGATTATGATAATAATATGAAATTTTGCTGTGTAATTTAAGTGCTCTAATATTTTTCACATTGCGCTGGTTGTTTTCAATTATTTCATCAAATGATAGTTTTCTTGTAAAATTCTTAACATTAATTTCAAACATATTCAGTGTTTTTTCTTCCATATTTTCAAGATGGTTAGAAAAATACAAGTCATTTATTTTTATAGTACAATTATTAAAATTCAGTATAATGTTTCCATTTAGGTTTATTTGATTTCTATTACATGTTTGATTTATTAACAGATCATTGGCATTCTTAATAAGAATTGTGTCTATGTCTATTTCTAATATTTCTGTAAAATTATTTCTTATATAAATACAATTAGATTTCAAAATACAATGATTGCTGAATTTTAGATCTTTCAGATGTTTGTCTTTTACATATGAATACGTTTTATTTTCATACTCTAATACTTCGTAGAGCTTATAATCTATTTAATTTTTATCGGTATTTGGGATTGGAATTTATTGTTCTTATATTAACACTGATAAGATTCTTAGTAATTTTTATACCAAATATTAGAAGTGTTTTATTCATTTATGCTGTACCTAATTGTAATTGCTTAAGCTTACTAAAATTTATTTTGTATTTATTTATTTCCTTATGGATTAAAATATTCGGATGAATTATGCCATATTTGGCAGATACTACATTGTCTTGTATGTGATCTAATTTAATTTTTAATAATTGAATTCTATTTAATTGTTCCAAATAAGTGATATAGGTTTGTTCTTCATTTACAAATTTACTTATTGCATTTACTTGATTTAGAATACTTTCTCTATCTTTTTTAACAATATCTTTTAAATATGCAATTGTGACATTAAAATAATCATTGATTTGAACTTGTTGATTTACATTTTCTAGAATTTCATTTGTTTTCATTAAATGTTTCTGGATAAGTTGTCTGTCCTCGTCGTCCATGCTCCCAAATAACCATTTTGTCATAGTACCAACAGCGTTTATTAAACCTCGTTTCTGTCTTGTTTCGCTTGGCATTAGAGTTAAGAGTTTACTTCTAGCTTCCAACAGTTCTAATTGTAGCATTTCTTTATTTTTTATATTCATCAGATTTACATTGTCCGTCATTTCGTTTAAAATATTCTCTACTTCTTTTAAATCAATTACGTGTAGCACTATATCGGTGTCTTTTACTATTTCTTGTGTTCGTACTTTTAAATCAATAAATCCTGATTGGTCGGTTAGTTCCCTCATAGTCAGCTCTCCTTTAGTCATCGATGTCCATACCGTTATTAGAAGTAGTGTTCTCATTATCTCTAAATTTACGTAGTTTTTTAATGTTACATGGGTGAATGTTGTTTAAAGGTCCTTTTTTGTATTTTGGCTGTTCTTTATGCCTATCTGCTTTATAGTTCTTTATAAATCCCTCCTCTCTTGTTTCCCTATAATCTTCTCTTTTTTTTCTTTAACAATCTTCTAAATTTTGTTTAATCTTTTCTAAATCTTTTCTTCCTTCTTGCACTTCTTTTGGTGCACATTTTATGCTTGAATGATATCTTTCGTTATAATTCCTTATTGCCCGTTGAATCAATTGCTGTATGGATAAATTTTTGTTAGTTTGATATAAAATCCTAAATTTTTCTGCCAGTGTATTGTGAAACCTTTCTATATCTGCGTTTCCAGTATGGCTGTTGGGTTTGGTTAAATGTAATTCAATCTCTTGCTCTGTTAGAAACTCTTTAATCCTTAATGTTTTAAACTCATTGTCCGCTATAATTTTATCTGGTTTTCCATTTCTAGCTACAAAGCTCGAAATTTGCTTAGCCGCACACGATCTTATAGCAATACGAATGAAAAAAAACAACAATAGGTTTAACTGTGTAATAATATACATTTTTACTTTTGTTTTATACAAAACTATTGAGAATTATAAAGATTTTTTATTCATATTTTAAGAAAATTGTACAAATAGAAAAAATGCTTTATAAATTCAAGCGAAATTTGTAAATGTAAATTTACGTAGTTTTTTAATGTTACATGGGTGAATGTTGTTTAAAGGTCCTTTTTTGTATTTTGGCTGTTCTTTATGCCTATCTGCTTTATAGTTCTTTATAAATCCCTCCTCTCTTGTTTCCCTATAATCTTCTCTTTTTTTTCTTTAACATTCTTCTAAATTTTGTTTAATCTTTTCTAAATCTTTTCTTCCTTCTTGCACTTCTTTTGGTGCACATTTTATGCTTGAATGATATCTTTCGTTATAATTCCTTATTGCCCGTTGAATCAATTGCTGTATGGATAAATTTTTGTTAGTTTGATATAAAATCCTAAATTTTTCTGCCAGTGTATTGTGAAACCTTTCTATATCTGCGTTTCCAGTATGGCTGTTGGGTTTGGTTAAATGTAATTCAATCTCTTGCTCTGTTAGAAACTCTTTAATCCTTAATGTTTTAAACTCATTGTCCGCTATAATTTTATCTGGTTTTCCATTTCTAGCTACAAAGCTCGAAATTTGCTTAGCCGCACACGATCTTATAGCAATACGAATGAAAAAAAACAACAATAGGTTTAACTGTGTAATAATATACATTTTTATTTTTGTTTTATACAAAACTATTGAGAATTATAAAGATTTTTTATTCATATTTTAAGAAAATTGTACAAATAGAAAAAATGCTTTATAAATTCAAGCGAAATTTGCTTAGCCGCGCGACGTCAAATACTTTAAAAAACAACCATTTAAATAAAAAAGCATATCTTTTGTACAGTTAATATTTAGTTGGACCTCCATTTTTATTTATTACCGCAAAAATTCTATCAGGGAGTGAGTCAATTAATTTTCGGAGAACGTCAATTTCTAAATCTAGCCACGCCTGCAAAATTGCTATTTTTAATTCAGATACCGTCGAGTATTGGCGGCAATTTCCGTAGACAGCTCGTGCAATTATTCCCCAAACATTTTCAATCGGATTTATATCCGGACTTCTAGCTGGCCAATCAAGTAATGGTATTGAGCGTGATGAAAAAAAATTCCTTGACTCGTGTGAAACGTGAATACTGGCATTATCCTGTTATATATTAAGTCAACGTCAGCATTTTCTTCAAAATAAGCAATAAGCACGTCGTCTAACATTTCAACATACTTTGTTGAATTCATTCGTGTTGGAATAAAACATAACTTAAGTTTTCCATTGTATGAAAAAGCCCCCCATATCATAAGGGATCCACCTCCAAAGTTTCGACTCATTCTTGGTGGATTATTTGCACGTAGATCATGCCAATAGCAACTGAATCCATCGGGTCCATCGAGATTAAATTTTTTCTCATCCGAAAAAATTACACTACGCCAATTTTCAGTCCAGTTCATGTGCCTTTTCGCAAATTCTAACCTGGCTGCTTTATGACAAGATTTAAGTTGTGGTTTTTTTGCCATTTTTTTCCATTTAATATTTTTATCCGCGCTTAAAATTTGTTGAACTCTACGTTTTCCAATTGGAAGTGTTAGTTTTGACACTATTTGAGATGCACTTAGTCGGTTTTTAGTGGCTTCTTCTTTGATAACATTTCTTTGACGACGAGTTATCTTCGTATTTCTTTTACATTTTGAGGAAGAAATACCGTATTTTTCACCTAATCGCAAAAAATTTCTAATAACTTTCTCCGATCTGTTAATTTGACGGCTAATCGCTCTATTAGAAAAACCATTTTCTTTTAAAACTTTAATTTTGCCTTTTTCCACATCATTCAAAAAACTATTCTTTGCCATTTTAAAATTAAGCCTTTTCAAAATGAGATGAATCGCCTAAAATATTAAAAAAAGTTAAAATTTAAGAAATATTCACTAAAACATTCCAACAGAAAAGCGAACTTACAAGTACAACACTTAAAACACGACTGCGGCTAAGCTAACTTCGCGTCAATAATTGTGAAATTCTTAATAAATTTATTTTTCGGTACCGTTATATTTTGCATTTTGTTGCTTTGTTTGAACAGATCACATTTAAATTTAACAACAAATTTGATGGAACAGTAAATGTTGAGAGTAATCGTGAAAAACATTACTCTTTCGCTTCTTTCTTAAATGCGGCTCGTCTTAACTCGTCTTAAATCTTATATGTTCTTCTAATTTTTCTATTATAGTTATGTGATTTCTATCATTCAGTGGATACGCAGTTCCAAACTTTGAAAACTTGTCTATTGCTGTCAAAAAGTGAAATCCTTTAATTACGTATGTGTCGATATGTGTAATTTGGTTTTTGTCGGATGGAGTTTCTGTGTGATAAAATTTCTTTTTAATTGGGTGTCTTTCGTATTTTACTTGTTGGCAAATGTCACATTGGTTTATTACTACTTGGATTAATTCCAGCAGTTTTGGGAAATATATTTTATTTTATTGTATGTTTCAGTGATTCCTGAATGTAGACTTTCTCTGACATGGTAGAATGCTATTTGTTTTACTGCCTCAACCTCTGTCTCCATATCCTGTGCCCACATGGTACATTTAGTGAATTTAATTTGTTTGTCATTTAAATACATGTTTATTAATTTTTCCTGTACTATGTCATAGCTATGTTCAGATAATTCCGAAAAAAATCCCTATTTTCCCTCTTGAAATATATCTTCTAAAAATGTCTCCCATTTGGTAAATATCTCTTTCTGCTATGCACATTATTCTTTTTCCGTGTATTTGCTTAAATTCCTCTGTTTTGTTATTTGTCAAGATTATTTGGGTTTTATATTTGTTCACAATTTCTTCTTTTATAAAAAAATGATCACCCAAATCTTCTTCAGCTGAGTGAACCGTTGCCATTGTTTGGTCGTCTTCCATATTATTGACTGATAAAAAATCTAACATATCTATGTCTTTATCCCCCTCGTTTTCTAAAATGGTGTCCTCACTTTTTTCTAACCTGCTTAGGAAATCCGCTACCTTATTCTCTCTTCCTTTCAAATATTCAATCTCAAATTGGTACTCGCCTAATTTTAATAACCATCTTTGATGTCTTGGTGACATGTCTTTCCCTCTGTATTTCGAGTGTAAATATTTAATCGGCTGATGATCGGTGAGAATCTTAAATTTTCTACCGTAAATGTAGGGCCTAAAGTAATTGACGCTCCACATTATCGCCAAAAATTCCTTATCCGTCGCAGAGTAGGTTTTTTTTCGTGGTTGTTTAGTGTTCTCGAAGCATAGCACACTGGGTGCCCTTCCTGAGATAATACTGCACCAACCGCGAAGTTAGATGCATCTGTCGTTAATGTGAATTGTTTTTCAAAATCGGGGTAGCGTAAAATAGGATGTGTGCTGATTAATATTTTGAATTTTTCGAATGCTTCAACATAAGTAGGATCCTTTATGTTGATTTTTGTACCTTTTTTTAAATATTTCGTAATTGGTTTGGCAATTTTTGCATAATCTTACGAATTTGCGATAATACCCTGTTAGACCCAGAAAGCTCTTTATTTGTTTTTCAGTTTTCGGTAACTCCAAATTTTGAATAATTTTGATTTTGTTTGGGTTGGGCTTCATTCCATCTTTTGTCAGTATATGACCTAAAAATTCCGTTTCCTTCTTTAAAAAATTGCATTTGTCAATTTGTATTTTGAGATTTTTACTTTCAAGAACTTTAAAGATATCCCATATTGCTTTTACGTGTTCAGATAGTGACGTGCTAAATATCAGAATGTCGTCTAAACAGACGACACAGGTTTTGTTTATAAATTCTCTCAAGATCTCGTTCATCAGCCGTTGGAATGTGGCTGGCGCATTTTTAAGGCCAAACGGCATTCTTACGAATTCGTATAGGCCGTGAGGAGTCACGAATGCTGTTTTTCCCTATCTTCTTTTTTTACTAGAATTTGGAGATAGCCCTTTGCCAAATCTAACGTGGTAAAATATTGGGCTCTTCCTAGTTTGTCTAAAATAGAGTCGATGTTTGGTAGTGGAATCTTCTCATCTATTGTTACCTCGTTTAGTTTTCTGTAGTCTATGACTATTCTATATTATTTTTCGCCTGAGTTATCTATCTTTTTGGATACTACTATTAATGGGCTTGAATACCTAGAGTAGCTTTTTTGGATGATCCCTAGCTCTTCCATTTCTTTGATTTGTTTCCTAACTTCTATTTCGTGTTGTGGTGGGTATCTGTATAATTTTGAATTAATTTGTTGTTGGGTCGTTGTTTTTATTTCGTGCTGTATTTCTGTGGTATTGGTCAATACATCACCTTCTTTAAATAATAGTTGTTTTATATTGTTTCAATAATTTAATAATTTTTTCATGCTCTTCTTCGTTTAAATGGTCTAATGTAAGTCTTTTAAAATCTACCTCACTAGTCTCAAGAGTACAGATTTGGTTAAAATTATATGGGTTATTCAAAAAATTACATTTTTTCTCGTTTAGTATTATTTCTCTGTTCTCAATATTTATTTGGGCATTCAAAAAATTTAATATATCCATGCCTATTATAAGGTCATACATCCTACCTCTGAATGATGTTACTTTCCAACGAACCCTTGCATTTTCAGGTAAATTAAATTCGTCCGGTCCTTTTGTATGTACATACTTCATAATCTATTGTGTCTTTGTTCGTTAATGTTATAAATGTTATTGGCCGTTTTAATTTAATTTTGTTAAAATCATTTATTTCCTTACTTATTAAGCTAAAACTTGCTCCTGTGTCAATTAATGCAATGTATTTTTTATTCTCAATATTCAATTTTATTTTCGGTAGGCACTCCGAGGCTGCTTCGTAAAAAAAATTGTATTATGAATTTCATTCTCATAACTCATTTCAGGTCCTTCTGGGCTTTGCCTATTAGAGTTTAAGCGATTTTGGCTAAACCTATGATTAGGGTGTCCTGCCATTCGAGGATTACTGTAACTTCTTTCAATATTATCAACCTCCATGGGTTCCGATCGGTTTTGTCCAGGTGGATTCAAGCGATTTTGGCTCGAACCTTGTCTAGGGTTTCCTGGCATTTGATCTCTACCATTATTGAAATAATTTCTGTTATTGCTATTATTGTTAAGGTACCTAAATTGCCCTGAATTAAATGGTCTTCTGAATTGACCCGAATTATTTCTGTTTGTATTGTTTTGATAATTATTATTTTGATAATTATTCCATTGTCCTCCCGTCAAATGTTCTTTGCCTTGCTTGCCGAATCTTACTGTTTGCTGGTGGCTTGTATGCCAGTTTTGTTTTGCACACTTGCTACACTTTTTATTTAATTTAGTGGTTCGTACACCAATTTTTTTTTTCTTGTGTGTATTCACTGCACTGTCATTTACTTCTAGTGGTTCGTACACCAAATTTTTTTTTCTTGTTTGTATTCACTGCACTATTTTATTTAGTTTATTCTGGAGGATGTTAAAATTTTCCAGTTTTCGTATCACGCTCCTTTTAAGTTCACAAAAAGGAGTACCGACTGCGCCAATTTTATATTTGTCCCGGCAAGAGGCGTTTTAAAAAAACTAACACGACTTAATAGAGGAGAAGAAGAACTTTATTTGGTTGCTGGTTAACTTAAACTGAACTAAGAGATTTTTCGTTATTAATGACAATTTATTTAGGGATTCCGAAGGAGGTGAGTAGTTCTTGTTGGGCTGTTTTATGTCTTCAGTTGATCTAGATTGTACGATTTTGGCCTGAGCGTATTTCAAAAACTTGTCTATGGCTGTAAGGATAACTCTATTATCAGTATGGTAGATGTCGATGTGAACAATTTGACCTGGATAACTTAGGATTGGAGTTGCTCTTAAAAAGGGGTTTGGAAGGGTGCCTTTCACATTTGATTTCTTGGCATATTCTACACTGTTTTGTAATTTTTTTGATTTTTGCGCTCATTTGTGGAAAATAAATTCTTTCTAACAGTTGGTCCTTGTTTTCGATTGGGTTTCGTTTACTGTTTTTCGAGTGTATCGTATTTTTTATTGGCTAAAATGTGATGAGTAAATGTTTTGGATTAAATCAAGAATAGGATCATCTGTAATAATAGCGTTAGCGACTGAAGGGTTTAAATAGCGTTTGAGTAGAACTATTAATATTTCGTCTGTGTGTTCTGATTACTTGATGTGTCTGTAGTATGTGGGGAACATTTTTTTAAACTTATAGGATGAGGTTTGCCCTGTAGCTATAAAAATTTGATTCTTAAATGCATTAACTGAGGTATCGGTGTATGAAATTAGGTTTTGAGGAGAGCTTTCATCACTGTGCTGCGTTGCTGTAAGGGAATTGATTTGTGCTTGTTGTGATGGACGGGATAGTCCGTCTGCAACTATGTTTGTTTTGCCGGGCTTATATTTTAACTCGTAATTATATTCTTCAAGTATTGATCGCCAACGTTTCATTTTGCTGTTGTTATTTTTGTGACTCAACGCATACGTTAGGGGCTTATGGTCTGCTAGAATTTTTACTCTTGCTGTTCCATAAAGGTCATTTTGTAGGGATTTTAATGCCCAGATGATGGCGAGCATCTCCTTCTCATTTACTGCGTAGTTTTCTTCAGTTTTTGAAAGTGTTCTAGAAATGAATGTAATCTGCCTGTAATTAGACGCATCCGTTGTAAGCTCAAAGTCTTTGTTAAAGTTAGGATAGGCAAACATAACGTCTCTTGAGATAAGATCGTTTTTTATTTTCTTAAATGAATTTAGAACTTCCTCGGTAAACTTTGTTTGTTTTTTTTGCTGATTAGTTCTTAGGCACACGTCCATCCTCCCCTCTTAAAAAGTCTATCATGGGCTTAGCGAGCTTCGCATAGTAGGCTTGTGCTTAATCATTCCGGAGCCGGAATGAACATGGAATGATTCTTTCGTACAGCGGAACTAGTTCCCGGAAACATGTCCGCGGAGCCATTTAGTTCCTTTGATCCGTAGAAGGGGAAAATGTGTTTGTGTACGAAATTTATAGTATAATCTGTTAAGGATATGATAATATAATGAACCTCATATGCACTCATATGAGCATTTCCGCCGAAAAGTCCACCGTTACACAAAAATTAAAAGTTATTAAAAACTTATTATTTAATTATATTATCTAAGAGAAACATTTCTATTTTATTGATTTAAGCAGTTTAAAGATAAATTTATTTACCATGATGATCACATCGTCTGCACCGTTTCACAAATGTAATTTTTCTTTTTAGTTAATGTTTTATCAATGTTTCGTAAACGTTTTTGTTTTAGTAAAAATGGAAAGCATTTGCTAAAAATAATAAAAAATGGTTGAGGAAAGGAGAGGCAGAATATATTAAATTTGTTTTTTAATAACTAAATCACATAATTACTTAATTACCCAAATGAATTACAATGGAAAAAATGTCACGTAACGCCATGTCACGTAACGTTTCATACTAAGCCCAATAAAAAAAAAACAAGAAAAGGTTTTTAAATTTGATTACTTTGAAAACAAACTATTACTATTCAAATCCTTCTAAAAAAAAATTTTATACAAAAACTCTTGCCAATTTACAGAATTTTACTAATATTGTGATCCAAGTCAAAAACCACTTCTATTTTTTGTCACGTAACGTATCATTTTTGGTGGCTTCTATCTAAGAGCCGAACTTTTGACAACTCTTAGGTTTTACACCTTGTATAGTGTGCTTAGCTATTGGAAAATCAAAATAAGGAACTAGTAAGTTGAATTTTTCATTCTTTTTTCACTCATTAAAGTCGTACGATCGTCACGTGCGCCACCACGGAAATGCCCATATGCATTATATAATGAACCCTATTTTACATTCTTTGCATAAAACTTTATCCTATATATTTTAATTGTTTAAACATATTCATACATAGCAACTCTCTCGGAGCCAAAACATGTCCCGGAGCTATCTAGTTCCGGCAGTTCGCATGTTCAACCAAATGAATGAAACAATGCCTGAATTAAATGAATTAAACAATGCAAATGACAAGAACGGCGATATATCTTGTAATAGTTTTATTTGTCATTTCTTTCAATTATTTTTTTTTATACTTTTATAAATATATTTTATTTCTATCAGTTTTACAACCAACTCGGCCAAGCAGTAACAAGTACGAAAGAGATGTCGGTTCATATTGCTTAAGTAAAAAAAAAAAATTATTGCAACCGGAACTGTTTGGACATGCTAAGAATGGATCGAAGGAATGATTGAAACCATGTCCGACTGTGAACATGGCTCCGTGAACTATACATGTTTTGAGCGACTCATCTCTATCGCATAGTCTTTGACGAAGCGACGGTAATAGCCTGATAGACCTAGAAAGGATCTGAGTTGTTTTAGATTTTGTGGGATCGGAAAATTTTAGCCTCGATTTTCCAAGGGATTTGTTTTAATTCCTTCCGATGTTACTATGAACCCTAGAAACTCTACTTTGTCTTGAAAAAAATGTACATTTGTCCAGTTGCACCTACAAATTTGCGTGTTCTATCGTCTTGAAAATGTTATCTAAGTCTCTTGTGTGATCGGATTCAGGTTATATCAGATAAAGATGATTATATCGTCTATATAAACATAACAGCTGTCCTATGTAGTCTCGTAGAATGTCGTCTAATGTTCTTTGAAAAATGGAGAGATCGTTTTTTAAGCCGAAAGGTAGTCTAATAAATTTTTATTTTCCATTGTTGATGGAAAAACTGTATTTTCAATATCTTAATTCTTCAAAGGAATTTGGTGAAAGCCACTCTTTAAATCAACAACGGAGAAATATTTATTGTTTCCCAATTGAGAAAGAACTTCATTTACCTCGGGAATCGGGTACCGGTCTGCTATCGTAACTGAATTAAGTTTACGGTAGTCTATTACTAGTCTATATTGTGTATTTCCTAGTGAATCTGGTTTCTTATCTACTATCCAGACGGGGGAATTATAGGGTGATTGCGATGTTCTGATGATTCCATTCTCTAAAAGCTTGTTGATTTGTTTTTCTACTTCTGCTTGACATAGGATATGGGTAGGATCTGGAGTAGATTGGGCTTTTGATACTTGTTCTGATTTCGGCACTTACCACTGTAGTGTACGTTAATTTTTTATTAGGTTATACAAAAAGAGTTTGATATTGATTACACAATGTGTGCAGTTCTTCTCTTTTTTGCTCTTTTCTTAAGTGATCAGTTTTGATTTCTAATGATGTTCAAGGCTCTATGCCTTGAGCAACGAATATGCCTTTGAGCACTTTAACTCAAAGGTTTGTTGTAGGTTGGGCCTTTAAGCACTTGAACTTAAAGGTTGTTAAGTTGGAGTAGTTTAAACTACTGGTGTTGGATGTCAAATTAAATACTAAAAATATATACAACGTAAACAAAATATATTGAGAAATAAAAAAGTGCAACATTCAGCAAATTAATTTAAAACAATTAAAACAACCGTAAAGAAATCAAAACCAAAATATGCGAATTAATCAATTGTATGCAAATAATAATAAAAATCAAAATATGCGAATGTATGTATGTACAATTGTACATTCTGCACGGGTTGAATGAAGTTCAAAAATTATGTTGCCAATCACCAGCGCTATATGTGTACAGAAAAGTCTGCTGCTGTTCTTCTCCAGGGTGCAGGATCGGGTTTCATATCTGACGTTGTTCTTGCCTTGGATCTCCAGCGCCATATTCCAATAATTAGAAATAGTCCGCAGCATATGAGTGCTATGCTCGACAATGATGTAGTGACGTGATATTGCGTCGTAAAACGATGAGGTAGAGATCTAAAGTCAATTTTGTTGAGCATTGTTTGAAGTGTTGTTAGGTTCTGGACTTGTTCTGCGTAGTCTGCTGTACTGAAGTTCGAGAGTAGCTGTTTTATTTGTGTGGGCCTAGCCAGCTGTGAGGCATTACCAAAGCTTGTAAATGCCGTTTTTAAGGTGGTTGAAAATGTTTGGTATCCCGTGATACTAATTGATTCTACCTTGATGGTACATTCTGGTTCCAGAGTGAACAAGCCAGTTCCTTCTAGCGTCAGCTGTGATGAATCTTGGTCACATACGGTGGTAATTTGAGTGTGTAGTGCAAATATCCACTGGTTCTTTTTTTCTAATTGAATCCATGTGGAATTTGTTCGAACTCTTTCCAGAATGCAGGTGGGTTGAGGTTCATTCACCAAAAGACCCAATTCGCAGGCGCATAATTCAGAGGTTTTTTGATATTTTGCTTGAAGGTTGAAACAAAGTCGCCGATCAGGAGATATAACTGTGCATTGTTGTAAATCAGCTGTATTCAACGGTATGTACTGATCCCTGTGAGGTCCTACTGCCAATGCTGAGGCGTATGGTTTTATAGTAATCATGGTGTAATTTATATATGTTGGAACAGGAATCATTTTAAAGATCTCGAACTGTTTTGGATTGATGAGAGGAATCGTCATCTCAAACACAGCATTATGTGGCCCTAGACCTCTCTGGAGTGTCATCAACTTGTAGAGTTGCAGAAAATCGTCGCTGTCTACAGGTAACTCTAAAAGGTGTGGTAAATGAGCTCTTATTGTTTTTAATTCTTCTTTTAATTGATTTGTAGATAACAATAAAGAGTTTATTCGTCCATGGTGTGTATCGGCTAGCACATCGAGTAATGCCCCTTGAACTCGTTGCATATTAACCATTAGTAACGTAAGTTGAGCAGAGATTGATATAAACATTTGGTGCAGTTTAGTTTGAAATTCATCAGTACTAACAAGATTGAGTTGTTCTGCAAGTTTGTTTAACTGTGAGTCTATTTGTTTAAAACGCAACCTTGTAGTATTAGCGTCAATTTGCAGGAGGTTAATAGTTGAGCCAATCACTGAAGTTTGATTGCGATACAAGTTCATCAGGTGGTCCTCATTATTTCGGATTTCATCAATTGTTTAAGACATCTTCTTGGCATATTCATTGTCCAAAACTCCAAACAATGTTCCAGCAATGTTTCCGACTATATTCAGTGCTCCTCTTTTAGCTCGTTTGGAAGATAGTAGTGTATCATCGAGGCGGAGGGATTGCATGGTGACCTGAAAATGGTGTATAATTTCGTCGCAACCCATTTTTTGCTGCATTTCCTCGCATAGCTGTTGTGCTATACGAGTTCCATTCGCTAATGCTGATAATTCTGCCTTTAATGGCGCTATGTTTAATGCACTTATATCTTCAAAGTGGATACCCAAGTGAGGTCTGAATTTGGTAACTTTAATTTTGCCTGCATAAACCAGTGGTAATAGTCTTCGTCAGCCTGATTTGTAGTTGTTAAGATACTTATGTTTTCTATGGCCTTCTGTGAGTCGTGACTGTTTGTGTTGCCAGGGGACTCAGTGTTAATTGGAAGTGGTGCTAGACGGTGGATTGCTCTTTTCAATATCCCTGAAGATGTTTGCACGTCCGCAACTCGAATAAAACCATCCTCGCCAGTGTATGTATCGATGATTCTTCCAAGAGGCCATTGCTGAACAGGCAGGTTGTCTTCTTTTATAAGAACCATAGTACCTTCCTTGATATTGGCAGATTTATGGTTCCATTTGTTTTTGTACTGCAGTTCGTTGAGATATTCTCTTGACCATCGGTTCCAAAATTCATGTTTAAATTTCGATACTAATTTACATCTATCTAATCTACTGGTTTTTAGAGGTAGCACCTTTGTGTCAATTTGTGCATTCATCGGTTCTCCAATTAAGAAATGACCTGGAGTTAAGGCAGTTAGATCAGTGGGGTCGTTTGACATTGGAGAAATTGGTCTAGAGTTGAGTATTGCTTCAATCTCAATGATTATCGTCTCTAGTATGTCAGCTTCTTCGTATGTCAGCGATTCCGTTGAAACGTTTTTTAGTAGTAGATGTTTTGCTGACTTCACTGCCGCTTCCCATAAACCCCCAAAATGAGGGGCACGTGGTGGTATAAATTTGCATGTTCATAAAATGATTTCTTGTGCCTTTGATTTGAAAATAGTTGTTTCTAACTCTGCAAGCTTGTTCTTTGCTCCTACAAAGTTGGTGGCAATATCACAGTATAAGTTTTGGCAATGACCACGTCGTCCGATAAAGCGTTTTAATGCTCCGATGAATGCTTCTGTGGTTAAGTCGCTCACCAGTTCCATGTGAATCCACAGTGCATATTATTCTTGTGAATCATTTGCATTATTAGTTTGGTTATTACATCATTGTACGGCAATAGTATTTGGTGTTTTGCATCATATGGTAATGTTGAGTTTTTTAACCGGCCGCCAACTCGTAGAACTCCAGTATCGTCAAGAAATGGTGTTAAGCTGAGCAGTGTACTGCTTTTTTTGATTTCATTTTTTTTAGTTAGTTGTTTTATTTCATCATTAAAATCATACCCTTGCATAGCACGAACTATAGACATCAAAGCTTTATCTAATTCTTGTGGTCTCAAAACAACTTCATGTGACGTAACAGGTTGATGCATTTGCTGTGATTAATGAAGCGATGAGCATATCCTACGACATGTTGAAGTTTTTTAAAAGAGTTCCCATGGTTAATTGTATAGAATAGATCGTTGTTGTCAAGCGTAGTTAGAGCTGATGGTAGTGGTTTTTTCTTTCTTTCTTCTTCAGTCTCTATAATTAGGGTCTTTGAAAACTTAACTGGCCAGTTATCTTCTGTTGCATATAAAAACATTGGACCGAAGTGCCATAAGCAACATTTAGCAAAATAATTTGCCCAAAATCCTTTGGGCTATGACGTGTGCTTACATGTCTCCATTGTTCAGGTATGCTTAATTCGCGTATTTTTGTTATTCTGTGAGCAACAAAAACTTGGTATTGTGCTGTATCAGAGTTTAACCAAGCCAATACAATTTGTAAGTCTGACCAGTAGAACGTTTTGTATCTGTTATATTGCAAATCTTCCTTAACTCTGGTTGTTAGCTGAGCTCAAAATACGGCCGCGCATAATTCTAACCGCGGTATTGTAGCTTTTTTTATTTGAGCAACTCGAGATTTGGCGCACATTAACCTTATAAGAATTTCACCACTGGTCAAAATAAATCTAATATAAACTGCTGCACCATATGCCTTCTCAGATGCATCAACGAGGGTGTGAACTTGTATTTCCTTCGGTATATGAGATGAAAGTATGTGTCGATTGATCTTGAAGTTGTTTAATTCTTCCATCTCCCGCTTGAAGTTATTCCATGTTGCTTGTGATTCAGCCGATAGTGGATCATCCCACGATATTTTTTGTAGCCACATCTGTTGAAGAAAAATTTTTGCCTTTACTACAACAGGTGCGAGAATGCCCAACGGATCAAAAATTTTAGCTAGATCTGATGCAACAACGCGTTCTGTTAGTATGGTGCTTTTGCTCAAGTTGGCTTTGACGCAGAATTGATCAGTTTTTGGCAACCATGTCAAGCCGAGCGTTTTTATTGCTTGTGTACCATCATCGTCAAGATCCAAGTTGACTTCTTGATGTTCATTCCTTTTAACAACCTTGGGTGGTTGGCGCACCATTTTCTTAGGGTAAATCCTGCTTCATACACAATTTCAGTGAGCTGCCTTTGTTTTTCGATTGCCTCTGTCAAATCATTCGAGCCAATCAAACCATCATCTACATATAAGACGTTTTTTAATGCAGTTGCTCCTAATGGTCGTTCCTCTTGGTTATTCATTGCAAGTGTTTGTAAGCATTTTGTTGCCAAATAAGGAACAGCTCTTGTACCGTAGGTAACTGTGTTGAGCTGGTAACAGTTGAGTGGTTCTGACGACCGTTCTCTCCACCATATGAGTTGGTATCTTCGATCTTCACTATGCATGTCGATTTTTCGATACATTTTTTGAATATCGGTTGTAAATATGAATTTAGGAGTCCTGAAGCGAAGTAGAATTGAGAATAGTTCACTTTGGACGGTGGGGCCGTTGAGCTGTATGTCGTTGAGCGATAATCCTGAAGACGTTTTGCACGATGCGTCGAATACTACCCGAAGTTTTGTTGTGCTGCTATCAGGTTTAAGGACACAATGGTGAGGAACGAAATAATTTGGAACCAAAGCATTCTCCACGTTTATCTTTGTCATGTGGCCCAAATCTTAATTTTCGCGCATAAAATTGATGTATTGTGTCCTGAGGTCAGTGTTTTGGGTGAGTCGCCGTTCTAGTGCCATAAATCGATTATACGCTGTATTTTTCGAAGTTCCCAATTCTGTTGGTTTTCTGGAAAACGGAAGCCTGACAATGAATCTGCCGTCGTTACCGCGTTTTGTATTTTTTGTGAAGTGATTTTCACATTGTCGTTCAACTTCCTATGTAGGGCAGCGAAGAACAGATCATTCTAAAAAATGGATGTCTGTAAAGTCTGCGGGAGGTTGATCATATTCTTGAAAAATCTGTCCATCGTTTTCGTAATTCAATTATGTTTCGTACTCGTCCATGGTTGGTATCAGTTCGTCATCAATTTCCTGTTGTGGTATGTGTTGCCGTTCTGTGTCAGTGTTGACATGAAATATGACAGTGTTATCTATGATAGTTTTGTTTTGAAAAGTAATTAAATAAACTCCTTTTATTTTATTTTCCTCTTCAGTATGATTTCCGGATATCAATATTGCTCCGTCTTTTATAACATCAATGCTTTTATTATGTTCTTTAAGTTTTTTTACAAATACCTTTTTTATCATTTAGAATATCGGAAAGACATGAATTTTCTTTTGTTATTTCGCAAAAACTATTAGCAATTTCTTCTTTACAATTTTTTACTTTTAGATAGATATCTAAGCATTTAGCAATTTTATTATCTATTAATAATTTTCCATCGGGTTGAGTTATGGCTCTTGCTTCATAAAGCTTACAATTATTTTTAATTTTTGGATACTTAATATAAATTATAATAATGTCATTGTTTTGCAAATTTTTAAATTTTGAAACGTCCATTAGGTCCATTATTGTTATATGTCCGTGTTCGTTCTTAGTTATGTTTTTATTTCCTCAAGGTCTAAGATGGCTGGATTTAAAATTCATACTTTTGCTTATGTAAGATTGTATAAATTAAATTCTGAAGTGCATTCATTAAGTATTTATTTCTTTGTTTCAATATAGCTTCTATTCTAGAACTTCCTGTTGTACTTTTTTTATAATTCTGTTAATTGAGTAACTGCTTTAAAGATATCTGAATTTGTAGTGAACTGCTTTTTATTATTTTCAACTAGCTCATTTAATTTTTTATTAATTAAAACTAAATCGTCATGATCGGGACTTCCCGCGATCCATTTCCATAGTTTACCAATGTCATTAATTCCTCTTTTATTTCTATAATTTTTCATTTGTAATTGTCCAATCAAAGTTTCTATAGATTCTATTTCTAAGTCAATATTGATACTGTTAATATATATATTTAGGTTTTCGTTGGTATTCAAACTATTGTATTTAAATTGTTTATAAAAATGTGTCTTAGTCTCGTCTACTATGCTTATATAATTCGTAATATTTGATATGTGAAAAATATCACTATATTCGTCGTAAACTGCCGCATCTCCGTTTTCTATTAACACGTAGTTTTCTCTCGTATAGTCAACGATGCCTGCCATTGTAATTGTGATGAGTTTAAAGGTTATTAAGAAACGCATTGTTCTGAAAAATTTTAAGTTTATGATTTAATGTTATCTTTGTGTATTATTCTTTCTTTTTTATGTATTTTGACTTTATTTCCTAGATCTTCTTTTATTTTTTGCTTTTTATACCTTGGTTTTAGTTTGTTTCTTTCACCGATTATTTTTTCGTAAACTGTTTGATAGGGTTCGTAATTTTTTCCTATTCTTTTTTTAATGTGTGTCTAACATTTTTTCCTGAGCTATTTTCAATGTGTTTAATAAATTTTCATGTTTTATTTTATTGTACAGAACCTCGTGTGGTTTTTCATTTATCACAGAATGAATTGTCTTACTGTACTGCTGAGCTGCACGAACTATAGTTTATACATCACTTATTAAATTGAATTCCTCTTTTATACATCTGGCTATTTCAATTATGGTAGAATGGACCCTTTCTACTTGACCATTTGTTACTGAATGTCTTGGGTCACAATAATAAATTTCAATATTAATTCTTTGGGTTAGGGATTCGAATTGAGGAGTTGTCGTTGCTCGTTATCAACGGTTAGTTTTTCGACTTTAGGAAACTTTGTAATATTTCTAGGACTTTTTCACTAAAATTTGATTTGTCTTCTATGTGTTTAATTACTAGGAATTTAGAATATGCGTCAGTACTTGTTAAAAATTTTAATTTTTGTGCATAAAAAATATCTATGTGTACTTGCCTCCCCTCTTCCTTTGGAATTGGAGCCTCTCCAATTCGAATCTTTTTTGGATGTCTGTCATATTTATTTTTGTTACAAATTTCACAATGTTTGGTGTATTGTTTAAAATTTTTATTCATATCTGGCCAATAGTATTTTTTATAAATTTGTTTTAATTAATTTGTAATTTGTAATTTATTGTATATAAGATGAGTACAAATAAGAACAATGTTCTTTTACAGTACAGTGGATGCGTAATAATAAACATGAGTAATTAATTAATTAAAGATAACAACTAAGAATAGAGTTGAACTTATGATATTAAGGAATATAATTATAAAAGCATAAATATGAAACATGAACAGAATCAAGAAGATAATGCAAATCAAAAATAGGTGAAAATTACATGTTTGATTAAACTAGACTTAAATTGTAAGGTGAAAAAGTACACGAAAGAAGGAAGGAAAAAAAAAAAAAAACAGAGTTTATGAAGCAGAAAAATAAGAAAGAAGAGATTGCCTAAAGGTTTCTATCCGTTCGATTTCTCTTAATCTACGAGGTAACGCATTCCAAAGTCTTACGGCATTAATGAAAAAAATATTAGAACTTGTAAGAGAGCTATGTCTAGGAATAATTAAAAATTTACATCTTCTGGATATACTAAACTGTAGTTTTTCATAGAGATAATAAGGAGTTTTAGTGTGGATTATTTTATGGAGGTAAACACAGTTTCTAGCATTCAAATAACCAGTCAAACTACATCCAAGTATTGCATTTCTAAATTCAGAAAGGTGATCAAACTTTTTCAAACCATATACATAACGAGTAGCATAGTTAAAAGCAATATTAAGTTTCAGCTGAGAGGATGAATCGAGCTTACTCTACACTATCTCAGAGTAAGTTATGACGGGTAATACAAATTGCTTCACCAGTAATTTTTTTACTTCAATAGAACATAAATTGGCAGACATTCTTAAGTTACGTAGGATATAATAAACTTTTTGGACAACATTATTAACGTGATCAGTACAAGAGAGTGACGAATTCAAACAAAAACCAAGGTTTACAATTTTCGACACAACAGTAAGTCGAGCTGTACCAATAAATAAATCAGGTACAGCAAGAACGGTGGTTTTAAATTTTCCCTGAAATTTCTGTGCGCTCTACAATGAGTTTGTTCAACTATGCTACCCTGATCTTCTTTATTTGTGATATCTAATTGAAAGTTTTTTGTGAATACAAATTTGTTTGAGAATGTTATTAATAATATGTTTTTGATTTCGTACAAATCTCCGATTGTGCAATGAATTCCTGTTATTATGTTTGGTAGAATAAATTCCTTCAAAATTGTTATTAGATTTTCCGGTGTATCATATTCTATAATATGGCTAACGTTGTTGAAAACTTTTAACTGTTCATGAATTGCAAACCTATTTTTACTTAAAAAGATCTGTTGTGTTTGAACTGAATAAGTGGTTTCGTTGTCACTTTAATTTGTGTATTGTCACTGCTGTCAGCAGAATGTTGGGTTTCATTGTCTGATGAGTTTTCAGATAGGTTATTGAGATATTATCTTGAAAGGGCATCATCGGCTACTGTGTTGGTAGTACCGGGCTTATAAACCATTTTTGGCGAGAATTCCTCTATGAAAGCATGCCAACGTTTCATTTTGGCATTTAGATTGCGGCTAGAGGCCGCGAAGGTTAAAGGCTGGTGGTCGGCTTGAATTTCTAAATTAGTTACCCCGTAAAGGTAATTTCTTAAATTTTTGAGAGCCCAGACAATGGCGTACAGCTCTTTCTCGTTTGTAGCATAATTGATTTCTGTTGAATTAAGTGTTTTAGAAATAAAAGTAATTGGCTTTCCTTCTTGACTTAAGATTCCACCGATAGCAGTGTTGGAAGCATCTGTAGTCAATGTGAATTTTTTATTGAAGTCTGGTTGTGATAGTTCAACTTGGTACCTGAGTAGCTTTTTTAATTTTTGACACGCTAATATTCCATCGTGATCTAGTTGTAATTGTATTTTTTTTTGACATATATTGCGAAATTTTTCCGTTTTCACCGGAAAGATGTTTCGTAAGTGGTTTCGTAATTGAGGCATAATCCTTAATAAATTTGCGGTAATAACCGGTCATACCAAGGAAACTTCTAAGTTGCGTTAGTGTATTCGAGATTGGAAAATTACTGATGGTTTCTATCTTTTTTGGGTCAGTTTTAATAACGTTTTGGGCGATAACATCTCCCAAGAATTCAACCTCCTTTTCATAGAACTTTGATTTTTCTAATGAAATTTTCATGTGTGCTTCTTTAAGTGTATTAATTATTGTTTTAAGATCCCTAGTGTGATCTTCTAGATTTTTTGAATATACTATAATATCATCTATATAAACGTGACATATTTTTCCAATATATTCACGCAATATATTATCCATTGTTCTCTGAAAAATGCTTGTAGTACTTCTTAATCCAAAGGGTAAACGAAGGTATTCATATTTTCCGTTATTCACAGAAAATGCTGTTTTCTCTATGTGATTTTCACTCATTAAAATTTGGTAAAGGCCAGACTCTAAATCTATTGTTGAAAAGTATTTTGAAGTGTTCAAGTTAGAAAGTATAACACTTACGTCTGGTATGGGGTAACGATCTGGTATTGTTTGTTCATTAAATTTTTTAAAGTCTATAACCATCCTAAGTTTTGGTGTTCCATCAGGGTTTATTCCTTTTTTTGGGACGACCCAAATGGGAGAATTATATGGACTTTTACTCTGACGTATTATTCCGTCGTTTAATAATTTTTTTATTTCATTATTTACAAATGCGTTGACAGTTTCAACTGTAGTCCGAATTTCATCCGTTTACATCCGTTACAAAAGGTAATTTTAAATTTATATTTGAGTGTATCAACTCAATTTGTTTTATTATGTATTTTTTTAATTAATTTAATTTATTAATTTCTTTATCGAAATGCTCTTCGAGTGCCATTTTTGAAATATTTTTTCAAAAGTTATTTATTGGTTTTATATTGCCGGTAAATTCTTCGGCTGGCGCTTTAGAATTTTTATATCCCAAAGAATTTTTATTTAATTTATTTTCAATATTATTGCCGGTAAAAGCTTCGACTGGCGTTTCAAGATCTTTTGATCCTGAAAATGTATCTTCAAATTCTTTATTTTTCATTATATAATTGATTTTTTAAAATTCATTTTCATATAAATGGATGTTATATTTTCCATTAAATAAAAATATTTCTTTTTCGAAATCCAATATAATATTTGCTTTTTTTAATAAATTTAATCCTATGAGCAAATCTGCTTCTAAGTCCTTTATCTCGTAGAACTTTTCTTTTATATTAAATAATGTTAACTCCGAATAATGTTCTATTATAATGAATCCATTAATCGTTTTAAATCTTTTATTTATTGTCAACTTATTTATATTCAATAATATTCCTGCTTTGCAATAGCAGCTGGTTGCTCCTGTGTCAACCAAGATTCTCAGTCGTCGTCCTGTTTTGTCACTTGTGTTGTCACGGAGTTGCTTTGGAATGGTCTTTTTTCTGCGTAGTTATTTCTTTGTTGTAATTGTGAACTATTTTTAAAATTTGGCCTATACGCGTTATAAGTTTGCTGACTATAATGTGGTTTGAAATTATTCTTATTTTGATGCCAGTTATTGGTGGCCTACTATTATTTGTTTGTTGTCTAAATATTGAGGAACCTCTATCAACGTCCATAGGCTCTGATTTTGGTTGTGAAAAATTATTGTAAGCTTTTTGGCCAAGGATATTATTTTGTCTATTATAATTATTTTGTGGGTATTTTAAATTGTTTTGAAATCTAGTGTTAGGATCTTTTGATCCCATATTTTTATTAAATTGAAGGGCGAAGTTTGCCCTTCGAAGTTTGATTCCAACTCTTGAGCTTTGGCAAGAACGTTGGGTAGGTTTCTCCGATGTGTGTCATTTAATTCTTTTGTTAGTGGTGAACTATTGCCATGAGTCATTATAGTTTTATTGATGAATAAAGTTAGCTTTTAGTTAATTAGATTATAGTAGTCTATTATAGATAGTCCGTTATAGGTAGTCCTTGTCGAAGGACACTTATCTCCTACTCAATGATGTGAGTTGGCAGCTTATCCGCATAAGCAAAGTCAAGTCTACTTATTATAGCGTCAAAATTTAATGGTGTTCCGTGGTTGGTGAGTACGTCATTTGCCTCTTGGCTTATTTTATTTCGTAATATGGTAATTGCTGCAAAATACTTTCCGTGTTCCGTGGTTGGTGAGTACGTCATTTGCCTCTTGGCTTATTTTATTTCGTAATATGGTAATTCTAATACTTTCTACTACCTTTATTATATAGACTAAGTGTATTATGGGCAGCTTCCCTCCAGCTAACGTATCCTTTTCCAGAAAATTCCGGCAATGATTTTATTATATCTAATGTCTCCGTACATGTAATTGAATCGTCAATTATTTAATTTTTGAACTCGGTCAGTCTGTCCGATCCTGTCACTATTCTTAGTTGGTTTTTTAATTGTTCAATTTCTGTTCTTAAATTAGCTGTATTGGTTGTTATAAGTCGTGTGACTAATTCCTGAGTAATGTTATTTCCTGTATTCATTTTGCTAAATTGTCTTATTAAGTCTTCCAGGATTATTTTTTAAATTATTATATATATCGCTACCTTAATATAGAAAGGCCCTATCTCAAAAGGCCCTAAGTCAATAGGAGAAGGAGAAAACTTAATAAAAAATGAAGTTCTGTAGTTTCGAATTTTTTGTAAACAAATTTTTTTATTAAAAACTATAAGTGATGTAGCGATGTTACAATTCTTTTTACTGTAGAAATTGCAGAACTTTGTTTTTTATGAAGTTTTTTTCTTCTCCTATAATGTAAAAAAAATTGAGTTAGGGCCTTTCTATATTAAGGTAACGATATATATTATTATATATAAATTATTAAATTATATTATTTTTTAAATTTCTTCTTAAATAGGAGCAATCTTTTGTTTTGTGATTGCCTCCACAATAGTTACAATAATAAAGCCGAGTGTATTCTTTTTTCTTTAATAAAAAATTAAACATTTAGATATTTTCCTTTTTTTTCTTGTTTATTTATATATTTGCTTTTATAATAATTTCAATAAAAGTATCTTACTTAAATTCCATACGTGGTTCGTCGTTAGATGAACTCTGTTATTGATGCTGCTTCGTTGCTCTTCTCTGCTGCTCTATTATTTATGTTAACTTATTGATGTTCACTTATTGCTGCTATACGGCTTTGTCGTTTTTCTCTATTACTCTGTAATTGATGTTCTTAATGTTCACTTATTGTTAAAATTTACTATATTTTTTCTTTTTTTTTCTCCCTTTCGTGGGATACTTATTTTAAAGATTCTCAGTGTAAATCATTAATGAACTTTGATTTCGGTTCATTTATTTAATAACTTATTTTACTCGTATCGTGTTTTTTTTTTCTTATTCCACGTATCCTTACTTTTTATTTTCAGGATTTTTGAGGATCGCGATTTGTTCGAGTCACTGAATGTTTCTTTTTTTTTTTTTTTTTTCGGGCACACAAAGTTTAGCTTGTAGGTTGATCACCAATGCTTTTAATGTCCTCTTTTTTTTATAAAAGGTTTTCACATGTGACACGTTTAACAAGTATTTTAATTTTTGTGGGCCCCACGTTGGGCGCCAATTAATTAAATTCTTTTCAGTTTGGGGTTTTTAAAAAGTTTTTATTATCACTAGAACTCTTAACTCTAACGCTTACACGCTTACTACCTTCTATCAATCTATCATTGTTGGCTTATTTTAAGTGTTTAAATGTAAACAATCCGCGGTTGACGTGATTGTGTTATTAGAGCTATTTGATTATAAAAAAATATTATATCTTTAGGTATTACAAATGTGTTTACATTATTAGTTTTACTTATGGTCTTAGCTACAATTGTGTTTACATTTATCATTTTACTTAGGTATACTGGGTGGTCTTAACTTGCAGGTTGTGGAAATGATTGAAAACGTTGTGCGTTCCAACCAGGTGGAGCAAGGGGTGTCCTTGGCTGGTATTGATAATTGTTTCTGGGTGGCAACTGTGGAGCTTGGTATAGTTGTGGATAATATCCTCTTTGATAGTTGAAGGTAGGACGCGTATTTGTAGGCATGTTCCTTTGTAAGTTTGGTTTTTGAGGCGTTGGTGGTAGACATCTATTTGTTCTATTATGTGGTGAGTAATTAATTTGATTCTCAAGGATTTCGCTCAAGTGAAGTGCATGAGGGAGGTCTTTTGGTTCCCTAACTGCTAGAAGCATTGGCAAATCACCGTTGAGCCCGTTAATGAACGCATCTCGAGCCTTTTCCCTATACATTTGTGTAAGAAGCCTAAGAGCACCCGGGCTCTCTTCAATGCAAGATATTTTATTGAGGATTAAGGATAAGTGCGAGTACACTTTTTGTTAAAAATCGTGAACTGGAAGACTACCTTAAATTACACTACACAATTGATACTCAAGAGTTTTGAGGTCCCTTTTGTCTGTATAGTGCCATTTTAGACAAGATCGTATTGCTGTCCAATTAAGTGGAATGCTATATGATTCCAAAACTTCGTCGGCGTGTCCAACTATTTTGTTACGGATGGCCATTAAGATGCCAAAATATTTTGAGGTTCCTTGGAACTGTTGGTAAAATTCAATAAGCCTGTCAACGCTTTTTCTCCACGAACTAAACTCATAAGGGTTACTTGAGAATTCTCTAATGGTCTTGGCAAATTCGGGAATATGGTCTGAATCTGTACTTCTTTGAGAACTTACATTTTCGTCTATTAGATTGAGGAATTCATGGTTAGGGTTCATCACGTTATCAACTAACCTCTGACCTTCACTGACAAAAAGATTCTTTTAAATTCTACGAATTGTCTCCTCAAGTGGTGGTACCGTACGGGGATTTGTGCTAGGTGTTGGGTTAGGATTTATGACAGGGGGTCTAATTAGATTACCTGGGTTCGACATTGTTATTATTTTTTTCTTATTAATTTTTCACTTTTACTATCTAATTTTTATTAACTTATTCTCTTCTTTTTCTATTAGGTATATTTGTGGAACTTGAGTTCAATCAAAACGTGATTTCTACTCTATCTTAGATTCAATTTTTGTTAATTGCTATTTGTTAAAAGCACGATTTTCTAAAAATTTTAATTTTACACTTATTAACTCTAACTTGTCAATTAAATTTTTACCTTACTCTTTGAATTTGTAATTTGAATTTTTCTTTTTTTTCGATTTAAAGATTTGATTTGATTTAAAGAACTTAATTTAATTTTTTAAAAATATTTCTTAAAAATATTCTTACATAAAGCTCAGCAACAGCATAACTCCTGTGGTTATGACCAAAGGTCACCAAAGGTGGTTAAGATTATTTCCTTTTTGTCCGTTGATTGTCCAGCGGTGACTCAGGATCCTATGCTCACACTGTTTTGTTGAAGTTAATTCTGTTTGTTTTGGTGACCCAGCGTGCTTGTGCCTGGAGCTACTTAAGATCCACTTATGACACTTGCGTTGTGTTATTTTGGTTAATTGGAGCTACTTTAGGTCCTTTTATTAACACCTTTTTTTTTGCTAACTGGAGCTACTTGAGGTCCTTTTGTTAACACTTATTTTTATTTATTATAACACTGCTGGGTCCCTGCTCGGGCGCCAGTTAAATTAAATTGTCACTTAGTTTATAAAAAAAATATTTTTTGGACCAACAGGTCTTTATTCATCCGACATTAACTTAGAACTAACTTACAAAATATTTCTTAATCTATTTGTTAACTAAAGCTAAGGCCCGTACGTGACTTTCCGATATTTTGCTGCTTAAAGATTCCGCTGACTGTGCGCTTCCCACGGGAACGCTGGTCGTTGGCTTTGGCTTGCCGTCTGCTCTACTTTTGGGCTGCGCGTGTGAGGTGTAGGGTTTCCGTTAAGGTTTTGCAGGTTTTCGGTTGAAGTGCAAGCTGTGGCGTTAGCTTATATACGTCTATGTGTAAAATATCGAGAGGTTTTGAAGCTGATTCAGGAATTTGAAATTTTACTTTAGCAGGGTGTCTGTCGTATTTGAATGATTGACACTTCTCGCAGCTATTGATAATGTTAGCAATTTTACTTTTCATATATGGGAAATAAAACTGTCTTTTTAGGTATAGCAATGTTTCCTCAATTCCTCTGTGATGAGAGTTCTCATGGTAATTGTAGAGTACAATAAAACACGTCTCGCTTCTTTTACTATGTCGCCACGAATGTCGACTCTCTCTCTCTCCTTTATTTCATCTTGTGCTGCCACCTAGATACTACATTACTTTCTTCTTTTACAAAAATAATAATTGTAAATAGAGATATTAAATATTTTTCTTTAAAATAAGTCTTTAATCGTCATAACGAGAGGGACGCACACGTGCGTTTAGGTCGTAGTTCATCCGAAAGTTTCTCGCTCTCTTCTGACATCATTGCCGTCCCATTTGATTCTACAGATGACTGTTGTGCTGGAACCTTCAACACATGCGAAACATTCCGACGATAGCGAACTTTGGTGTTCATGTTCTCTACCAGCAATTCACTACCTTTCTTCTCTATAACTCTGAATGGCTCAGGCGTAAACGTTGGTGCCAATTTGTTTGCTTTTATCATTTGTTTAAGCCATACGTACGATACATTATCAAGTAGTCCAGTAGATCTTCTTTCCAGTTTCTTTTCTCATTTTGACTTATAATAAGGCGCTTCAAAATAGACCGATTTTGCCTCTCCACTTCCCCGTTTTGTTGTGGCCAATATGGCGTACTGTTGATGAGTTGGATCCCATGAACCTGGCAACACTTTTTAAATACATCACTTATAAATTGACGACCATTATCTGCGGTAATAGACAGCGGAAATCCTAGACGGGCAAAAATAACATGAAGACGCTTAATTGTTTCGTCCTTATCAATTAACCGCATTATTTCAATAAATCGACTGAAATAGTTAACCACAACCAATAAATGATCGCCAAATGGTAACGGGCCCGAAAAATCAATAGGAAGATGCTCCCAGCTTCTATCAGGTAATTTCGTCCGACGAAGCGGCTCCGGCGGTGGTGGTGCACAAACCATCATACATCCCCGACACTTTTTCACATATGCCTGAGCATCCGTATCAATTTTCGGCCACCATACTTTGGTTCGAAGACGTTGCTTCATTTTTGAGATTCCTGGATGGCCTTCATGTGCAATGTCAAGGGTTCGAGTCCGCAAGCTCCGTGGCATAACTATTTTGTTGCCCCTTAGTAAAATGTTACCCACAAAGCACAACTCAGTTTCAAATACTTTGAAATATTTTACAAGCTCCAACCATGTATTTGTATACAAAGCCTCACGTACAGCTAAAATTTCTTCATCCTTTTCCGAATTTTCTTCAATTTCTTTTAAATTTATAGCAACTGGTGCCGCAAAAGCTGCAATATTGTTGACTTGATGCTCAGTCATTTCATCGAATTATTTATGAGATGGTTTAAAATTAACCAATCGTGAGAGTGGGTCACCAATATTATTTTTACCGGATCTGTAAATGACTTTATATTGATAAGATTGTAGTCGGAGAACTCACCGTTTAATTCTCGCGCATGGCTTACTTTTTGGCGAAAATATTACTTCCAGAGCTTTATGATCTGTTACCAATTCGAAAACTCTTCCAAATAGATAAAAATAAAATCGCTCAACTGCACATACTAAAGCCAAAGCCTCTTTTTCCGTTTGGCAATACCTCTTCTCAGTATCCAAAAGGCTCTTGCTAGCGTATGCAATAATTCTTGGACCAGCTTGATTTATTTGAACAAGCACGGCACCTAACCCAACTGGTGAGGCATCTGCGTACAACTGGGTTTTATCTCGGATATTGAAATAACCAAGTACTAATTCCCATGTTAAATGTTCTTTTAAACCCTTAAAAGCTTGTTGCTGTTCATCACCCCATTGGAATACCACATCTTTCTTTGTCAACTTACGAAGTGAATCAGTGATCGTAGCAAGATTCGGGATAAACTTCCCTACATAATTCACCAAGCCCAAAAAACTGCGCACTTCCTCAGCTGACGCAGGTTGCCTGAAATTTTTGATTGATTCAACTTTATCGTCCATTGGCGTAATTCCATCTGTTGATAACTTGTGCCCCAAAAATTTTATTTGTTCAGAACAAAATATACATTTTTCGTAATTCAAAAGCACATTGTATTCTTTTAATCTGCTAAGCACCTTATTGACATATGAGCCTAATTGCTCCCTTGTCTCACCAAAAAGGATAATGTCATCAATGTAATTAAAGCAATTCTCACAACCGCTTAAAATCATCTCCATAATTTGTTGAAAAATTTCAGGTGCGCACACTATTCCAAATAACAGCCTAGTATAACGAAACAACCCTCTCTTTGTAATAAACGTAGTTATCTCACGCGATTCTTCGGAAATTTCCACCTGGTGGAATGAATTTTTAACATCCAGCTTTGTAAACCACTTTGCTTGTCCCAAATGAGGCAGAAAATCCTCAAATGTTGGTAGTGGGTGTTTTTTGCGCTCAATAGCTTCATTTGCTCGACGCATGTCAATACATATACGTACATCATCTCCTTTTGGCACTACAACCAATGGCGAAATCCAAGTTGCCGGGACTTCAACCTTCTCAATTATACCCAACCGCAGAAGTTCACTTATTTTAGTGTCAACGGCATCTTCTAAAGCCATCGGTATTCTACGATATGATTGAGCAACCGGTTTGATGCTTTTATCAATTGGAATATTAACGAAAATGCCTTTGATCTTTCCAAGTTTATTGGTAGTTGTAACCTGGTTGACACTTTCACCCATCTTCAAAATGCTTAGACTAATGGCCGTTTCGTACCCAATAAGAGCTCTTCTACAGTCTTTGAATACATAAAAATCAGTGTACATTTGCGTTTTGTCGTTTCTATCAGTGCTTCGAATACTCCCACCAAAGACAAAAGATGATCAGCAAATGCGCTAAAATTTATATTGGAATTTGTTCGCTGATTCCGTACCACCACATTACTATCTTTTAAATATTTCCAAGTTCCACAATCAATGACATTGTATTTAGTGCCTGAATCAATGACAACTAACAACTTAACCCCACCGATTTTGCATTCGATTTCATTGCTTCCACCCTGACTAGAATAACCAATATGAAAGACATATTCCTTTCTAGGCACCAAATTGCTTAAAAATTTGATCGTTTCTTGATCTTTAGAATAAACTTGCTTCTGTGGATTCGGATGCTCATCTACTTCGTGCGATTGCCCTAATTTGGATGCACCCCGATCACTCTGCGCAAATTTTTGAGTCTCTTGACGAAAACGGATTTTGCTGCGACATTTGCGACTGAAATGGTTAAGGCCACCACACTTGTTGCACGCTTTTCCTTTCGCAGGACATCTTTCGTCAAACTGACGATGACCCGTGAAACCACAGCGACGACATTCCACACCCTTACTTGTGGTCGAACATTAATTTTATTAATGTCAAAATTTTTCTCACGTAATGATCCAACAGCTTTACTGTCTAACACTTTACTCTGCTCTTCAACCACCTCAAATGCTTTTGCTTCACAAAGTACCACATCTAAATGAACGTCACCCAATGCCAGTAACTTGCGGCGCAATACTGCTGAAGTGCATTTCCTGATAAGCTGGTCTTTCACATGTTCCTCCCCCCCCAGGTTGCACCGATCAGCTTGTTTCGCAATCGCATGATAAATCCAGGAATTTTCTCTTCGGCTTCTTGCTTAAGCTCTTGTAGTTCATATCGTTCATAGGTAAAATTTTTCTTTGTTTGAAAATGATCGTTTAACTTTTCAATAGCCATTTCGTACTCTGTTGAGTTAGGCACAAAACTTTCGGCTAGCGGCCCGCACTGAACACTGTTGACATGTTCTGGAATCGGCAAAATTTTATATAACTCTTGAACTTTCGGTCCTACCATTTATATTAACTTGACAAACTTTTCGTGGTCATTTTCAACTTTAGTGGCTTGAAGAGACCAATCGAAAGCCCGTAACCATTTCTGCCACTCATAATCTCCTCAGTCCTCAAAAAGTGTGCAGTCAAATTGCATGACACCAAATAATTTTGAAAAATCTGAAATATAGAAACAATGAAGCAAAACAGTTAAATATATCTATTCCTTTCTTTCCCATTTATATTTTCTTGTGTTCTTTCCTTTCTACAGCGAATTTCTACATTGCTAACTTATTTTATTCCTACTTAGCATCCACTCAGATTTCCCCTCAACTTTATTCAGGTTCCAACTTCTCTATACACATTTACTTTCCCTTTTCTTTCCATTGCCCGTGTTCAAATTATCCTTTTCTTTTTTTTCATCTTTCTTTCTCACTGCCAACATAGCTTGATATTTTTCAATTTGCGGACAAGGTTGATTTATAAGGTTGTCGCAGGGCTGATCGAACTCTCTTCTCAGTACCTGTTCGCTCAACAATCAAATCAAATAAATAACAGAAAACCACTTTGTTTTAAATTCTACTTAAAAATATTTATTAAACAAAAAGATATTAAAAGGAGTTACACTTTATTAACTTGAAGGCAAGATCCACGTCTGTTACAGTAAACGGTTGAAAAGCGACAAACTAAAAAGCGGAGCAGCGTCAACTGCTTCAGCCCAAAATGTCTTGTACATACAGTACAAAGACAACAACAAAAATAACGCGATGAACAGTTTTATATACATTGTAGTTGTATAAACAAATAAATTGTGTGCTGCTAAGAGCACTGTTGAATGTTATAAATAACAAAAAAAAATGCAAGTTTGCATATTTGGTATGACGTGCCTCGAAGTTATTTAGATTATTGACTGGACAGCCATCCGAAACCTTTGTTTCAAGTGACTGAATAGTCATGAAAGAATTTAACTTAATTATAACTTAATTATAATAGTTCGCATTAAACATTCCGCCCCCCAAGGACGATAGTTCTTCAAGTATGTGCGAAGCCAGAGAGATATGCTTAGGTAAGTAGACCTCAAGGATGAGGAGTAAGGCCGATGGAGGTTATTGGTGAGTCGCCTGGTTGACTGGCTGCGCCTCGACTCGCAGCCGATGTGCCATTACTTTCATCGCTTTCTCGAGTGGAATCGTGGGAATCTATATTCGGAAGAAAACAAATTTTTCTGATTGGTCGTTTAAAAAATTTACCATTGCATTTTAAGGTAACTACGCGGACCAAGTTATCTTTGCCTGGATGAACTTCTGTAATGCGTGCTAAAGGCCATTTTCCAGGTGGACATCTCTCATCGTATAGTAAAACCAGATCTCCGATTCTTGCATTCGTGCGTATAGTTGCCCATTTTGGTCTCGATTGCATTCGACTTAGGTATTCTGAGCGCCATCTTGACCAAAAATGTTGTTTCATCTGTTCTATCAATCGCCAGCGATTGTTGCCGGTTGTTTTAAGATCGAGGAGGTCCTCATTTGGTATGTTGATTGTAGGCTCACCAATTAGAAAATGAGCGGGTGTGAGCGCATCGCAATTTTCAACATCTTCGTTAAGTGGACTTAGTGGTCGTGAGTTTAGACAGGCTTCAATTTCAGCTAGAAGCGTAGCTAGTTCTTCATAGTTTAAAACATGGTCCTGCATGATTCTTTTCAAATGATGCTTGGTAGATTTCACGCCTGCCTCCCATAAACCACCAAAATGGGGAGATGCAGGAGGAATAAAATTCCAGGTAGTACCTTCTTCAACCAAAAGTTCTCTCAGATCCTTCGTTAACGCAGAAGTATTTTTTGAATGCATTTTTTGTAAAGCAGTATCAGCACCTACAAAGTTTGTGCCGCAATCTGAATATATTTGACTACATTTACCCCTTCTTGAGACAAATCTTCGGAATGCAGCAATGAAAGCCTCAGTGGAGAGGCTCGATACGGCTTCTAAGTGGATGGCTTTAGTTACCATACACAAGAATATACATATATATCCCTTTGAAATTTTCGAATTTCGAAGTGAAGACTGTCGAACATCGATGGGTCCTGCATAGTCCACACCGCTATGTAGAAATGGTCGAGCTGGCTTAAGTCGAATTGATGGCAAATTTCCCATAAGTTGCTCAGCAGTTTTGGCGGTATACTTAAAACATACTAAACAGCGTTTCAAGATGTTTTGTGCGATATGTCGAGCATTTGGTACCCAGTATTTACAACGAACGAAGTTCAACATCAATTGAATGCCACCATGTAATGTTCTAACATGAGCATCTGAAAAGATTAGAAAGGTAAGTGGATTTTTATTTGATAAAAGAATTGGATGTTTCATAGATGCCGGAATGTCTGCAAGTTTAAGTCTGCCACCAACTCGTAAAATTCCAGTGTTGTCCAAGAAAGGACACAGGTTTGCAATAGCGTGCCCCTTTTGTAGGCAACCATTGGATATCTCTTCGATTTCTCTAGAAAAATCTATCTGTTGAGCTATTCGAATAAGATGATTAGTTGCCATTTGTATTTCTTGAAATGATATAAACCCTATACGGCGATCTTCCTTTTTGAGACAGTTATGATGAAATCGAAGCAGGTAACTGGTAATGATGAGTGTTTTTCTCAATGTAGAATATTTTACCAATATATCTGGATATGACTTCGAAACAAGATTCGATACTTGAACGGATTTACGTTCCTCTAAGTTTGTGTTTACTGCTGGATCAATATCGGACGGCCAAGAGGCAGGAACATCTCTCAGCCAAAGTGGACCATGCCACCATAGATCATGGTTAACTAGGTCTCGCGGCATAACACCTTTTGTTGCGCAGTCAGCTGGGTTATCCTTCGTAGGTACGTAACGCCACTGACTTATTGAAGTCAATCGTTGAATTTCAGCTACACGATTTGCTACATAAACAGTCCAGCGAATTGGTTGTGCTCTTATCCAGGCTAACACAGTTGTGCTGTCACTCCATAGAATTACTTCATCTATGGATCCTTCGAGTGATTCTGATACTTTGTTTATTAGTTTTGCCAATAACTGTGCTGCACATAATTCAAGCTTTGGTATTGATAATGTTTTAAGGGGTGCAACCTTTGTTTTTGCTTGTAATAACTGTATTATAATGTCTCCATTTTCCATTATAGTCCTTGAATAAACGGTTGCGGCAAATCCAACTTGTGAAGCATCACCAAATCCGTGTAATGAACATTTTCTTTGTTTAGAAATACCAATATATCTATGAATTTGTACCTCTTCTAAGTACTTAAGTGAGTTTCGATACTCCATCCACTCTATTCGTATATTGTCGGGGAGCAAATCGTCCCATTTGATGCCAGCGAGCCATAATTTTTGGAATAACAGTTTAGCAATAATTGTTGTCGGTGCCAGCCATCCTAGTGGATCAAAGAGTTTCGAAGCATCAGACAACAGGCTTCTCTTAGTAGGAGCCGATGATGTATCAAAGTTAACTATAAATGAAAAACAATCAGTATATGGTTTCCAATATAAACCTAATGCTTTTATAAAATTATCTTGATTAAGTTCAACAGAATCTGATGATTCCCTTAGCTCATGTGGTATTAATTGAAGTAAATCCATTGAATTTGAGGCCCATTTCCGCAAATTAAATCCACCAGCATTCAGTAATTTGCACAGTTCTTGTTGTAGAGCGAGGGCTTCTGGAACATCATCAGTTCCAGTCATGATGTCATCCACATAAATATCAGTCAAGAGCTTATCCGCTGCATCGGGATATCGATTATATTCATCTCTAGCTAGTTGTTGAAGAGTTCGAATTGATAAGAACGGTGCGGAAGTAGTTCCGTACGTTACAGTGTTTAATTTATATATTTGAACTGGTTCATTTTTAGATTTCCTCCACAATATTTGCTGATACCATTGGTGTTCTGGTTCTATAAGTATTTGTCTGAACATTTTCTCAATGTCAGAGCTCAACGCAATTTTGTGTCTGCGCCATCGTAGAATTATTTGAGACAAATCGCACTGAAGAGCAGGGCCTGGTGCTAACTCTTCATTCAACGACCGTTGATTACGATATTTGCTAGACCCGTCAAAAACTACACGAAGTTTTGTTGTCGTACTACTTTGTTTTTCAACTCCGTGATGAGGAAGATAATACGCATTTTTCTTTACGTCATGTGGGTACTCGCCTACTAGTTGCATGTGTCCAAGATGAAGATATTCATCCATGAATTTGCTGTATTCTTTATACAACTCAGGTTTTCTCTCAAAAGTTTTCTCCATATTACGTAGCCTAATGCTAGCACCAATATGAGAATCTTCAAAGTCTTGAATTGATTTTCCTTCAATTTCAGCTTTGAATGGCAATGATACTATATACCGACCTTTGTCGTCTCTTTTATAGTTCGAAATAAAATGATTCTCACATGCAACTTCTTCTAATGTAGGTACCCGTTTTTGGGTCAATTCTTCTTGTTCCCAAAAGCGCCTTAATTGATCATCTATTTTGCAAAAATGAGTGCTAATGGTGAACTCTTGATTCAAAGAACTTATTGGTCCAGAGAGTATCCAACCGAAATAAGTTTCTTGGAAAAGTAGTCCATTTTCATTTTTATGTTGGCCCTCTTTTAAGATTAAACCATATACATCAGCGCCTAATATAATATCAATTGGACGTGATTCGAAATATTGAGGGTCAGCAAGATTGAATGGTAAGCTTGATGTTATTTTTAAAGGCGAAATGCTTCGATTTGGTAAGTATGTTGATAAATTTGGCAAAATAAAAGCTTCAACAGCAACAGAGAATGTGTCATGATTTGAATATAGTCGCATATAAGTGGACTTCCGTGCATAATTGACTTGATTAGGATTTACCCCATGAATTTTGAGGTGAGTAGAATGACAGCGAAGTTTGTATGTTTGCACAAACTGTTCAGTGATAAATGATCCTTGAGATCCTTGGTCTAGAAGTGCTCTTGCCCAAACTCTACCATTCGGGGTTTCAATTTTCAGCAAAAGTGTTGCAAGTAAAATATTAGTTAAGTATTGCGGCTGATGCGCATCGAGAGTGGAAACGTGATGGTTTTGTAAACTGCTTGAGCTTTGCTTGACTGTGATATTTTTAGCTGTCTCACTTGGAGAAGTATTATGTAGGAGAGTGTGATGCTTCTGATTACACACTTGGCAAGTATAGCTTGATTTGCAATCACAAGCCTTATGTCCGCTACTTAAGCAATTCATGCAAATTGATTGGCTTTTCACGAACTTAATCTTATCTTCCAATGAGTAAGATTTGAATGCCCAACACGAATAGAGGGAATGAGATTTTTTGCAGCAGAGGCAAAGTGATGATTTGTTAAGACTGAATGTCTTAAGCTGAGAGCGCGATGGCCCATTCATAGATTTTGGTTTAAAGGCAGCTTCAGCTGTGCCTAAGGTTTCTAACGTTCGGAAGGTACTTTCCAAGAATTGAAACAGATTTTCAAGTTCTGGAAGTTCATTTGAAGCTCTGAGAGTGTGCTCCCAATCTTTTCTAGTTTCTGTATCAAACTTTTGTACCGTAAGGTGTACAATCATTGGGTCCCAATTATCAGTAGGGATATTTAGATTAGCAAGTGAAGATAGACATTCCTTGGTAGTATCTAATAAAGTTTTGATCGCTGAGTGCGAAGGCTTACTACACTTAGGAATAGCGAAGAGCTTTTGAAGAAGCGTGTCTACAATAATGCGTTTATTGTGAAACCTGTCCTCCAATGTCTTCCAAGCTAGATCATAATTTGCTTCAGTTGCAAATATATGTCTTATTAAATGTTCTGCCTCTCCCTTGACGGAGCCCTTAAGATAGAACATTTTCTCAATTTTGTTCAATGACTTATTGTTATGAACCAGAGATGTGTACAGGTCTCGAAATGAAAACCATTCTAGGTAATCACCTGAAAATGTTGGAACAGCAATTTTGGGCAGCCTTGTTTCTGCTCCCAAAATTGTGTCCTCTCGTTGCACATAGACTGTGCTAGAATGGGGTGGTGTGCATGGATCTATAACGCCTTCAGTTTGAATAATGTCTAAGAGTTCTCCCTTTAATTCGAAGGTTAACTCCCTATAATGATAATATATCTCTTCGGTAATGTATGGAATATCCTTTGATTCCAATGATGTTTCTTGAGCTATTTTTAATATATCGAAATGATTTTTCTTTACCTTATCAAAGTTGTTGTTCAGTTCATTTAACACGGTGGTAGAGTATCCTCTAGATTTACTTCTTCGTTCACGTACCATCTTTATCATGCGTGACAAATCGTCAAACGCATCGCGTTGTTCTTCAATTAATTTTTCCATCGTTGTTGATCTTTCAGATACAAAATACAGTGCTGATAATCACTAGAGTTCCAAGGAAATACAGTAGAGCAGCGGCACAGCAAGCTAATTGTAGCGCACAGCAGGGCAGCCCGGAAGTGCAAGATGATATTCCAATTAAATATAGCAGAGTTGTTATGAAGATGCAAACAAAAGCTTTTGAATGCATTTAAATTTCTGTTAAGTTCCCGGGTTTCGGCACCAAAAAATGTTCGCTCAACAATCAAATCAAATAAATAACAGAAAACCACTTTGTTTTAAATTCTACTTAAAAATATTTATTAAACAAAAAGATATTAAAAGGAGTTACACTTTATTAACTTGAAGGCAAGATCCACGTCTGTTACAGTAAACGGTTGAAAAGCGACAAACTAAAAAGCGGAGCAGCGTCAACTGCTTCAGCCCAAAATGTCTTGTACATACAGTACAAAGACAACAACAAAAATAACGCGATGAACAGTTTTATATACATTGTAGTTGTATAAACAAATAAATTGTGTGCTGCTAAGAGCACTGTTGAATGTTATAAATAACAAAAAAAAATGCAAGTTTGCATATTTGGTATGACGTGCCTCGAAGTTATTTAGATTATTGACTGGACAGCCATCCGAAACCTTTGTTTCAAGTGACTGAATAGTCATGAAAGAATTTAACTTAATTATAACTTAATTATAATAGTTCGCATTAAACAGTACCCATAATTGTCAAAACCAGCCAATTTTGCGAATGACTACGAAAGAAAAATGGATGATAAAAGAGAGCACTTGCAGATTTTCTATGATCTGTCAACTTCGATTTGACAATTATGGGTACTCGCTCTCTCCCTTGCGACAACCTTATAAATCAACCTTGTTTGCGGACATTTAAGCTGCATCTTCAAAAGTTCGTTCTTGCTTTTCTTTTCTTTTGCATACATCAAACTTTTTTTTTTCAAACATCAAAACAACATTTTTTAAATTGCAGACATCTAAGCTGCACCAAAATTTTCCACTTGGCATTCAAGCTGCATCTACATTTTTTCCAACCTGCAAACATTTAAGTTGAACCAATCTCTTTCCCCTTCCAACTTCGTATTTCCAAATTAAATTCGCGAAATCCTCACACAACATCTCTTATACACTCAAACGCTTCTTTTTTCCCAGTAAATTCTTGTGACAAAATTTAATTTTTTTTTTTTTTTTTTACCCAAAATCTGTTTGACATCGCAATAGGCAACACTGACTTATTCTATTTCCCTTATGTTTACATTTTTTTTTTTTCACTTATCACTCTCCTACTCATTCTCTCATCTTGTACTATGCACGCATTTTTCAATATTCTTTCGTATGCATATTCGCTGCACATTTACCGTATAAAATGGAATATTGTTTCTTTTAATTTTTTTTTCTAATTTTTTTTTTTCACAATTTGCATTGAACTTTTTTAACTCACCCTGGCTTGCCATTATTTTATCCAAGTATTTGAACTATTTATTCAATAATTGTGTCCGTGTTCGAGCCAATTCGTCGCCAATGTAGAGTTCAATAAAACACGTCTCGCTTCTTTTACTATGTCGCCACGAATGTCGACTCTCTCTCTCCTTTATTTCATCTTGTGCTGCCACCTAGATACTACAGCAATCATTAATAGTTTTGTCTTGAGCGTCACTTTGTCTAATATCTGTTAATAACTTAGTACATCTGATTAATTTAAAAATTTTACTTTGTGAGAAGTATTTTGAATATGTATTTTGCAGAGTGCGAAATGTATCATTGTCAGTGTATATAGGGGATAATTTATAAGGTGGCATAACATTTTTTAAAATTTCCACTAGATTACTTTCAGTAAAGTTGTCTCTTCTAATTGTTCTTCGCTGTCTATTTTTAAAAATTTAAAAATTGTTTCCGTTGTCATTGAAGATCCTACATTTGATTTCTGCAGGATAATTTTAAGGTTGAATTCATTAAGTGGTCTTTCTGAGATAGGAATGCCGTCGTTAAGGTTTTCACTTGCTGAATGGATGGTTGTACCGCTTGGGCCTAGTATTGTACTGCTTGAGTTATTGACATGAATTTCTATCTGTTTGGATAATTATTTTCTATTTTTATTCTGCTAAGTGCATCTGCGTTTGTATTTTGTGTCCCTTTCTTGTATACAATTTCATAATCGTATTCTTCCAACTTGAGCCGCCAACGAACTAACTTAGAATTAGGTTCCTTGAGGCTCATTAGCCATGTAAGGGGTTTATGGTCGGTCACAATTTTAAATTTGTGTCCGAATAAATATGGCTTAAAGTATTTTGTCGCCCACACAATTCCAAGCAACTCCTTTTCTATTGTGGAATAGTTTACTTTAGTGTCTGTTAGGGTTCTGCTAGCGTAGCAGATTGGAAGGTCTTTTCCTATGGGTCCTTGGGATAGAATGGCACCGATAGCAAAGTTGCTAGCATCTGTAGTGAGTACAAAGGGTTTTTCGAAGTCGGGGTATTTTAGAATTGGGCCATTGGTCAAAATGGTTTTACAGAGTTGAAACGATTGAATATATTTTTCTGTTAATTGTACCGTTTTTCCTTTTTTCAAATATTCTGTCATTGGTTTAACTATTTTGGCAAAATCTTTGACAAATTTCCTATAGTATCCAAACAAATGATTTTATTTCCTTTTGAGTACGAGGTAGGGGAAAATTAGTAATGGCTCTTATTTTTTCTGGATTTGGCTTAACACCTTCTGTTGTGACCACATGTCCTAAAAAAGCAATTTCCTTGTGGAGTATTCAGATTTGTCCATCTAAACCTTGAGGTTAGCTTCAAGAAGTTTTTCGAATACTTTTTTCAAATTTTCGATATGTTCCTGTAGAGATGTGGAAAATATAATGATGTCGTCCAGGTAGACGAGACAGATGTTACTTTGCAACTCCTTCAGGACGTTGTCCATATCTCTTTGGAATGTGGACGGTGCGTTCTTCAAACCGAAAGGCATTCTAATATATTCAAAGTGTCCGTGTTCAACTGTAAAGGCTGTTTTCGATATATCTTTTTGGTGCATCTCGATTTGGTGGAACCCGCTGTCCAAATCAAGAGTAGAGAAGTACATGCACTTGCCAATCTTGTCAAGGATTTCAGTTATGTTCGGAAGAGGATAGCGGTCAGAAACAGTTTTCTCGAGTCTCCACTTCTGTTTTCCGCTAGCATCTTTTTTTTTTTGGATACTACCCAAACTGGAGAACACCAGGGTGAGTAGCTTGGTCGTATGATTCCTTGTGCATATCGTTAATTTGGTATCGGAGGTGGTTGTCTTACCGGATAATTTTGTCTATATATGTTCTGTGGTTGTCGAAAGTTCATAGGGTTATTATTGGGTCTGACGTTTGAGAAATTATTGTTAGGTCTAAAGTTAGAATACATATTGGGTCTGAAATTTGGGAAGTTGTTGTTGGGTCTAGGGTTAGGATAATTATAATTTGGTCTGAAATTTGGAGGGTTATTGTTGAATCTTAAATTCGTAAAATTATTATTGGGTCTGTAGTTTGATGAATGTGGCATAAGTTGGGTGTTTTGATTGGAAATATTTGTATTAGGGCGAATATCTAGATTTGATCGTCGACCTTGATGAGAAACTTAATTTTTTAGATAAAACCTATTTTATTCTTTTAAACAGTATGAATATGCAACCGCTAATGTATAGGGTTCCTCATTACTGAATAGAGGTGGCTTTTTGCTTCTACTACGCTATCTAAAGTTTCATGAATTAGAACGTGATTGTTCATCGTGGCTTGAATTTCCACGATTTCACTGAAGAACATCTTTATTGATTTGTTTCTTTGTCGTAGTGTATGGAGATCACGGATCAGAGAAGTCTCTGATCGTTTGTCCGCGTAGTGCAAAATTAAATTGTTTCTGATTTCGGCCCAGTCCAAAGGAGTTCCAAACATGTTTAGAATCTCATTTGTAGGACCCTCAATTTTGTTTCTAATAGCTCTTAGAAGGATCTTGGCATATGGAATTTCAAGTATTGGCACAATGAAAGATAGTATTTCTTCTACGTTATTGAGAAATTCGTAGAGCAATCTAGGATTTCCATCAAATTTTGGACGGTCCTTTATTGCATCCGGCATTCTCAAAGAATTAAAAAGGCTATTCTGTTCCATGTCTATAAAAATTTGTTTTTCAATAATAGAAGCAAGATCTGGTAGACTTCCATAAAATTGATTGAATGTTTCTGGATCTGTTCTGGTATTTAAACTATTGCTTCTAGTGTAGTATGGACCGTTGTCTCTTTTTCTGAATAACACTCTTCTCATTTGAAATATATGTATTTATTATAATTATTGTTTATTATTTATTAAAAATTTCCAAAATATCTCACAAGAAATTTCAAAATATTCACTGTATTTTATTTCTAATTGAGTATGAACTGAAATCTTTTTTTTCTAAATAATAATAATTTTCACTAAGTAATTATATAATTTTTTCAAAAATATTCACTTCAATATTAATTGTAAGGATTAGGGTAATAGGATGTAATGATAATTCTTTATAAATTCTTAAAATAAATGCAGTGTTCACTTACCCTTGCAGCAGAATAAAGGTAAGGTACAAATTAATTATTTTTAATTTTTTAAGTTTTTTAAAAAACCATCAGAGCGAACTCTGATGTTTTAACTTTATTTATTTAATTTTGAACTAAGACTGAATTATAAAATATTCTTATGCTAACTTATTGCCTAGAGCTGCACTGCTGTTCCTCTGCTGCTATTTTGCTGCATTGTTGTTGTTGTTGATTGATTCGGCTGCATAAAAGTGCCAAGCCATATGTCAGCATAAAAAGATGATTGCGAAATATTAAAGTGCTGCAACGAAAGTCAGCATATAATGTAGAGCGGTTGTTAGCCCACGATGATTGCAAAAGTTAACATAATTAATTAGGTCGGTTATTGACCAACAGTCAGCGCGTGTGTCGTTAACTCTTCCCCTCTTAAGAAAATTTGTCCTCAAATGTTAAAAATATGATAAGTTGTTGATACTGGGGAGATTCACGATGTGCAAGACTGGCTCTTCGATTTTTTCTTTGACAGGTTTAATTTCTGGAGTTGTAGTATGCATGATTATATGTTTCTTATTTTTAATACAGAATTTAAAAATTATTAGACAACTTAGAAAAATAACTGTTATAAGTAATATTAATGATTTGTTTATATTTGAATCAGTTTTTAGTAGTTCAATTTTGTCAGTATTATTTATGTGTAGTTGGTTAAGCATTTCAAGCGATAAATATTTAAAAAGTTCCTTTTCTAGAGGAGTTGGTTGAATAGTTTGTGGTTTCACAACTATCTGTGTGGTTTCTAGGTTTTTATAAAGTTTGTTATTTATTTCAATTGTTTCATTATAAAATACAACTAAATATGTTCCTTCAAGATGCATTTGGTTTAGTGAACCATTAAATCCATTTAATAAAATAACTCCTGTGGCTAATTGTTCTAATGTTGGTATGTGGTAATCATAAGATACGTCACAGGTGGATTTTAATCCTTTTAATAGAAATGGAATACAAGTGGAATTTGAAATATTATTTAACTGATTTCTTTTACAAATGCTAATCGAATTTATCATAGTACACTGTTCTTTGATACCAAAAATTTCTTCATCATTTTTTATAATCTCTTTAAATTTAATATCCATAACTTTATTGTTTTTCCTTACGGGTCTAATTATTATTTTATCGTATGTTTTTTCTACAGTAAGAGGGATACAAATTACATATATACGTAATAGAGTTGAATTCTTATACAATACTTTTACGTTGGCAAATTCCAACGCTTCTTCTACTGAAGAGAATGCAATTTTTTCTTTTTTTAATGTGTCAAGTGCGATATTTATTTCTTTTTTATTTAACAAAATAGAATTTATTATATTTCTCTTTGCCCATTGGATGGCATATTTGATATTTTGTAATTCTTCTTTAACTATTCTAATTTTATTTTGCATACTAATAGCTACAGTATTACTGAAAGAACTTGTCTTATCTACTAGTTTATTTATATTATTTGTTATAGTTGTTAAGTTGTTTATTCTTTCTGACAAAATTTCATTTATCACGACCTGTTTATCATTGTTTCTGTTTATGGTGTTTAGGTTATTCTCTATTGTCTCCAGGTCGTCGTGGTCGGGTGAACCAGCAATAAACTTCCAGGCCGTGCCCAACATGTTAATAGATCTCTTTTTCCTTGATTGTTCCAAAGGATGGATAGAGTTCAACATTTCGGAAAGTTGTATGGCTTCGTGAGTAATGGAAGGGAAAAATATGTTTTCTTTTGGCAGGCTGTGATTAATGAATGATTCAATTTCGTCCAGGAAGTTTTGGTATTCGTCCAGTTTTATTACATGAATTATTTTGAATGTACCGTCCTGTATTTTTGCTTGTCCATTTGTCGAGGTGATCATGTGCGTTGTCGTGTAGTTCATTATTTGAATTTCGGCCTTACAAGCATAAATGAGGAACCTGTAAGAATTAAATGTTAGCTTTTAATGTGTGTCTTATGTATTGTTCTTCCTGACTCAGTTAAAACTGTCGCATGTTTATTTTCTTTTACTTTTTCTGGTTTGTACCGTCTCGTTAGTTTTGTTCCGTGTCGCTTATTTATTTTTACGTATATAATGTCGCCTTCTTTAAAGTCTCTAATCGGATTCATATTTTTATTATGCGTTTCAAGGTCCTTAGTTTGTTTGTCTTTCAGTTTTTGTATGTTATCTCGTCTTGCCTGTTCGTACATTTCTAGATTTGTACTAACTCATCTACCAAAAAATGTTTCAATGTGTCTTTGGTTTGTGGTGGAGTGTATCGTGTAATTATATTCGTAAACGCTTCTGTCTAATAGTTCGTTAAAAGAGTCATGTGTGTTGTCCTGTTAGAGACACCTTAGTATTTCTGACAGAGTAGAATGAAATCTTCTACTTGTCCGTTAACAAAGCTGCTATTTGGTGGTGTTCTAAAAACTTTAACATTTAACTGATCTTCAACCATAAATAAAATTGACCGTGAATTCAAAGATTTTTCGTTATCTACTACGATCATCTGTGGGACGCCAAATGCGAAAAGTAGTTGTCTTAGAGGTTCTTTTATATCCTCAATAGCTCTTGATTTAATTACTTTTATTTGGGTATATTTGGAAAATTTGTCCAATGCAGTCAATACTAAGTTTTTTTCAACTATGTATATGTTGATGTGTAGTATTTGTCCGGGATATTCGGGAATTGGTGTTTCATTAATTTGGGGATTGTTAGGATGTCTGTCGTATTTAAATTGTTTGCAGGTATTACATTGCTTAACGATTTTATGTATCTTAGACGCCATACTTGGAAAATAGTATTTTTCTAAAAGCTGAATTTTATTTTCCCGCTCATTACGGTGCGCTCTATTGTGTTCAAGAAGGATTTGTTCATTTTGTTCTATATCTGAAATTAAGTCAGTAACCTTCGTTTGGGTAAATCTTGTTTTGTAATTTCTGAAATGATTGCTGTAAAAATTTTGAATTTTGCCCATTATTGTTTCCGAAGTGAGGATTCCATTAATAACAGACGGGTTTAGATATCTTTTGAATATTGCAATAAGATCTTCTTCTGTGTAGGCAGGTCGTGTAATTATGTGCCTATGGTAAATTAAAAATCACTGTTTTAACTTGATTGTTTGCACACTTAAATGAGTCTGATTTATTTTCATTCTATCTCTTAATATCTACCCTAAACAGTTAGTTGCTGCAATTCCAGATACGCTTCTTCTTCTTGTTCTTTCTGTTGTGTTGTTCCCAGTTGTTGTTGTTCTCAGTGCCAAGATTTTTCTTCAGAATTTAAGAATTTAAGTGCAGGTGTTCGCTGTCTAAACTGTCGTCAGCAGTTTTTGGTGGGAACGTTTTACATGTAAGAAATGCATTTCTTAACTCCCCCCTTTGTTAGATGAATCGTTCAGATTCAAAGATGAGTAGTAGTTGATCCTTTCCATCATGTGATCGAAGGACATTGCTGGTTCTTGCATCGGTGTTTTTCCAATGTTAACTTCTACTTTGGTTCTCTTATTTTTTTTTCATTTCCAAATTATTAATATTACTACTACCAAACTTATAATTATAATAAGACTGTAATTAATTATACTGCCTTTCTTGGCTTCATACTTAAGTTCTTTTATTTGATTAATATTTTCAATACTTTTAAAGTGCAATTCTTTCATAGTAAAATTATTCATGATAGTAACATTAATTAATCTAACTGGGTTTGGTAATAGTTGGATTTCAAGAGGTTTACGGTGCTTATAGGTTATGTCATCGATTCTAACATTACAATTTTCGAAGCGTATCAAATAATTTCCGTTAATAGTGAAATTATTAGAATTACTGTTGTGATAAATAGATTGATTTTTCGCATTGATTACATAAACATGATTAGTATCTAATTCTATTACTTCTGATTGATTATTATTTATATATTTGCAGTGCATTTTTTCTTTGAATAATTTTTCGATACATTCATCTTTATATTTTTTAAGTTGTTTCTTAAATGTAGTCATTTTATACGTAACATCATTTAGCGATAGAATTTTATTTTCGTGAATATAAATTTCTGCTTGGTTAGCATTAGGGATAGGTTGAATATAGATTGATTGATAGACTTCTTTAGTAAAACAAGGGATTTTAACTAATATTACAATATTTTCATTATGAGTGACAATTAAAATTTTTATCTCACTTAATTTTTCAAACGTTATGTTAAAGTTTACAATATCCTCATCTGTAATTACATCCCTGCTTAGAAGGTTATTTCGACTTGTCATTAAGATTTCTTTAATTCTTATAATGTTAGTTTCAATGTACATTAAATTTTCTAAAAGGTTATTAGTCCATTTTTCCTCTGATAATTTTCTTAAGTCCGCGTCAACTTTGTTCATATTTTGTATCAATTCTTTGTAATTATGGTTTAAATTAGAAGTAATAGCTTCAACTTCATGATTAAATTTCTCATTAATATTTTTCTGCAAATTAATTTGTTCAATTGCATTATGTGAATTTACTGTATTTACTTGTAGTTTTCCTTCTATTTCTTCACGATCTTCATCATCCATTGTGCCATAAATATATTTTAATGCTGTTCCTAAAAAGTTAAATAATCCTCTTTTCTGAATTCTATGATGTGGGGTAAGAGTGTCTATCTGAATTCTAATATGCTTTATTTTAGCTATCAAAAGTGAGTTAGGTTCTGTTTCCTTAAGTACTAGTGCTTATTAAGTAAGTAATTCTATCGTATCTTTCAATTAATCTTACGTCGCTTAATTTCAGGAGTGAATATCCGTTTCCGTGATTGAGGTCTATGATTTCTATCTGGGCTGTGATCAATGGGATCGCCATACAAATTATTATCAGGTGTAGCATTGTGAACCTAAAAAATTTTAAGATTTGATATTATCCTTGTGTATTATTCTGTTTCTATTTTGGATCATTATTTTATTTCCTAAATCTGCTTTGACTACCTGTTTTTTATATCTAAGTTTCAGTTTATTTTGGTATTGGTTATCTTTTTCAAAAACTATTTCATTTTCCTTAAATGTCCGCGTTTGTCTATTTTTATTTCTGCCATTTAGTGTCGTCGCTTGTGCATCTTTAAGTTTTCTAGGTAAATCGGTATATTTTGTTTTGTTATAGAGAACTTCGAATGGTTTTTTGTCTGTAACTGAATGTATTGTTTGGTTATAGGATTGGGCTGCTCTAATTACTACCTCTAAACTGTTTATTATTTCAAATTCCTCTATAATGCATTTGGCAATTTCTATTATCGTTGAGTGCACTCTTTCTATTTGTCCATTTGTTGTTGAATGTTTAGGATCGCAATATTTAATTTCTATTTTTATTCTTTCTGCAAAAGATTTAAATTGTGCTGAACTAAATCCTGGTTCGTTATCGCAGGTAATTATTTTTACCTCTGGGAAGTTTTGTAATGCCTCTAATACTTTATCATGTAGTTTAGTTTTATCATCAATGTGTTTAATCACTAGAAATTTCGAATACGCATCTATAAGGGTTAAGAATTTTAGATTTAGTGCAAAGAAAATGTCAATATGGATATGTTCCCCCTCCTTATCAGGTATTGGTGCCTCACCAATTGGTATTTTCTTAGGGTGTCTGTCGTATTTATTTTTATTGCATATATCGCAGTTTCTAATAAATTGCTTTAATTGTTTTTTCATTTCAGGCCAGTAATAATCTTTAAAAATTTGTTTGATATTTTCCTTGTAATTTCGGTGTGCCCTGGTGTGGGTTTGTCTAATTATTTTTTCTTGATCTTCTTCGTTGAGAACATCGATTGCTATTATGTCTGTGTAGAAGATTTTCTTTGCTATTCTATTCCTTAGGATTCGTTTTACCTCATATAAATCTTCTAGATCACAGTTTATTCCTGTTAATAGATTTTTATTTAATCGTTCTGTTACTATTTCTTTTAAAAAATCTAAGTCTTTATATTTTATGAAATGTCTAAATGAATTAAAATGTGTTGTTCTAAAATGTTCATTAGTATTATCCTTGTTTAATACTATTTGTTGCGGGAAGGAATTTAGAGGTTTATTGATTGTTTTAATGTGAAAGATGTCTAAGCTTTCTACCGAATGTACTGTTTCTGCTAAATCTTCGCTTTCCTCTTCTAAACTATTATTGTTTAGAAACTGCCTAGAAAGAGCATCTGCTATATGATTTGTGTTTCCCGGTTTGTATATAATTTTCGGAGCATACTCCTCTATCAACGCGTGCCACCTTTTCATTTTGGCATTCGGATTCCTGGTTGACACTGCAAAAGTTAGCGGCTGGTGATCCGTATGAATTTCCAAATCCGCTACACCGTATAGATAATTCCTTAAATTTTTTAAGGCCCATACAATCGCGTAGAGTTTCTTTTTATTGATCGCGTAATTCTGTTCTGTTTTATTTAGCGTTTTTGAAATAAAAGTAATGGGCTTATTTTCTTGTGAGAGCACATCTCCAATGGCTTCATTTGACGCATCTGTTGTCAGAATGAATTTTTTTTCGAAATTTGGTTGTGTTAATTCTACTTGTTGAATTAACTCATTTTTAAGTTTATCTACTGCGCTTAATGCTTCTTCATCCAATTCAATCATAACCTTTTTTTGATTGATTTTGAGAGATTCTTCCGTTCTCTCCAGCTAAATATTTTGTTAATGGTTTTGTTATATGTATGTGCATACTTGTGCAAATTAAATTATTTTTAGTTGAAAATACTAAAAAAATAATTTTTTGTGAGCTAAAGCTCTTTATTGTTTCACAATCAAACTTAAAATTAGAACTGATTACAAAAGGTTTTAACTTATGCTAAGAAACCTTAAATACGCTGCTGACGCTGTGTTGGTTGTTGTTGTGTTAGTTGAGTGTGAGAACGGGTAGTTGCTGATGTTGCTGATGTTGCAATTCCCACGTTACAGCGGATGCGCGTGCAGTAATAGACATGGTGTCATCATTTTTTAATAAAGTTGAAAATAAAATATTTAGCGTGTTAACTCCTCCCTTCTTAATTCCGAGCGTCCTCGTTCGGTATCCATGAGCCAGAGATATCCTGAATTCTTATTGTCCTGGATGTAGGGTGCTCAGGATTGGTTTTTTCGGTGGGCTGTGGCGATAAAGTTTCTGTCAAATGTTTTTTATTGGTGATAGTTGTAATATTGGTAGATCTTTCTCTATTTGTGAAGTAAATTTTTACTGCTATGGCAAGGCTCAAGATGAGAAAGAAATAGAGTCCCATGTAGCTCACTCGGGCCTCTTTTGTCAATAATTTGATGCTTTGGGTGTTATTGATGTGAAGTTCCTTCATCATTTCTAAGGATAACATTTTTTCATAACTTCCTTCGATTGAGGCTGATTGGAGTATGGCGGGTAAAGGTTTAAAAGTTGATGTTTCGTTTTGACTGTAACTTAGCCCATCAATTGTAATTGTTGCGTTTTGATATTCCACAATGTATGATCCAGAAATATTGAAAGGCTCGTTGTTGAGGAGTATTGTACCTCTATATTGGTTGAGGAGTAGAATTCCTGGTTTGATGTTCTCGACTGATGCTATGTGTTGGTTGTTAATCTTGGCACAAGTTGACGGTGCACTCTTCAGCAGATTTGGTATGCAGGTAGTGTTACTTATGTCTATAATATTCTTATTTCTACATAGTTTAAATTGATCAAAGTATTCACATTTTTCTCTTATTTCGAATAATTTTTGTTTACATTGTAATAGATTTTCAAATGGGATGGGTTCCCTTTCTTTAAAGATTTCATTAACAAAGATGTACAAGTTGTTTCATCAGTAGTTGGTAAACTTATAATATAAATTAATTTTTCATTATTACAAACAATTTTTACTTCTCCAAACTGGAAGGTTTCTTCTACGTTAACATAAGGAATATTTTCTTTTTCGATTATTCGCTTAACAATATTTATTTCTTCGTTACCTAATATATAAGAATTTATTACACCGGCTTTTGCCCAATGTATCGCATAGTTAATATTAATTATTTCTTCTTTTAAAACATGCAATTGATACATTAAATTAGTGTAGGATTTTTAAATAAAATGTTTTATTTATTTATTAGAAAGAATAAAAAGGACAATTTAAATGAAATGTTTAAGTTCAAAAGTAATAAGATAAAATTTATTCAATTGCGGAAATAGTACGTCTTATGGGCACGGCGTCTCGATTTCAACTGCCTACTCTCGCCTGTTGCGTTGCAATTCTCATAAAGAGCTAAAGGCGCAAAGGGTTGCCATCTCTGTCCGGTCCCACAACTCGGCCATCCTGCATGTCATTCGACTCGAATGAATTTTCGCTGCGATCGTCGGTATCACCTTGCTAAGGCTTCATGAACTCAGCGCAACTTGAAGTTTTCATTGGACCTCCACTTGTGCCCACTTTAATGACATCTCTAATGACTCTTAGTTATTTGATTTAACGGACGTTACCTCGTAGGGACCTAAATACTTAGGTCTGAGCTTCAAACCACCACCCAGTTAAGTCCTCTTTATGGCTACAAGCTCACCAACTTTGTACTTTCGCGCTGGCTTACGTTTCCGATCGTAAGACCTTTTGTTTTCCGCTTGGATTTGAAGAATACACTCTTTCGCTTTCTGACGCAGATCATCACGCTCTTCATTAAATTGTTCAACAATTTCGCCTTCAATTAGCTCTTTGATATGTATGTCCTCTTGTGTCCGCATTTTAACGCCAATCAGTAGCTCAAAAGGTGTCGCGCGAATACTTCTGGAATACGTCGAGTTTATCAGCTGTTGTACGGCATCGACATGTTTGTACCACTTCGTCGGTTCGTTTAAACTAAGCTTAGCCATAACGTTACTTACTACTGCATTCATTCTCTCGATTTGACCATTGACACGTGGCAAGCCCGTCGTTATCAGAAAATGGTTAACGTTTTGGTCCTTGCAATACTGCTTGAATTCCTCACTTGTGAACGCCGAGCCTCTATCTGATATAATGTTGACAGGGTTACCAAATATTTGGCTTTGTTGTTGTAGCTTTTGAATCAAATCTTTTGCGGAAGTTGTCTTCGTGGGATACAACCAACAAAACTTGGTGAACGCGTCGACGACTGCTAAAATATGGTTATAAAACTTGTTCGTAGATTCAAGCGGTCCAAGAAAGTCTACATGATAGGTTTGCAATGAAACTTCACCTTTGTTGGTTGGATTTAGCTCACCTTCCATTTTACCACGCTTACGGTTACACAATATGCAATGAATACAACAATCAATAACTTTTTGTACTTTAACGTCTAGCTTTGAAATAAAATATTCTCGGCATATGATTTCTTTCACTTTTTTAATTGCAAAGTGGCCTCTGTTGTGAATTTGTCGAATTATATTCTTCTGCATATTCTCAGGAACCACGATGAGTTCTCGTTCATCTTTCAGCTTATAAAGAACGTCGCCTTTCAAAAAATAACCGTCGTAATTAGATTTCTCACGCACAATCTCTATAATTGCCTTTAATCCGTCATCTTTGATTTGCGCATTGCGAATTTGTGCTAAAATGTTGTATTCATCAATAATCAAAACAGGGTATCGGCTTAAAGCGTCGACGTGTCGCATCTGCGAACCTGAGCGATGTTCCACCTCGTAATCATACTCCTCAAGTAGCAGAACCCAACGTGCCACACGAGTGCATAAATCTTTTTTTGTTAAAGTCTTCGTAAATGCATTGCAGTCGGTTACCAGCTTAAAATGTAGACCGAGAAGATATACACGGAACTTCTTTAAAGCCTCGATGACAGCCAGAACCTCCAGTTCGTAGCTCGAGTACTTTTTTTCAGCGTCGGTAGTTTTTTTGATCATGTAGTAAACTGGATGCAAGTGGCCATCATCAATTGCTCGTTGCAACAGCACAGCTCCATAACCATGCATTGAGGCGACCGTGTGAACTTCAGTCTCCAAATCCTGATTGAATATTCTCAACGTCGGTTTATTACACAAAGCAGCTTTGATCGCGTTAAAAGAAGCCACCTGGTCAGCTTGTATTTCGAATTTTGTTCCTTTTTTTCTTAAATCAGTAAGCGGCTTAGCGATTGCCGAAAAACTAGGAACGAATTTTCGGAAATAATTGGCCAATCCAATAAAACTTTCCAGCTCTTTGAGATTTTCTGGCAATTTAAACTTCTTCAAGGCTTCTATCTTTGATGGTGCTGGTGAAACCGTATGCTCTTCAATAACGTGCCCTAAGAACTCGACACGCCTCTTTAAAAACTGACATTTTTTAAAATTTATTTCCAGGCCAAAATCTCTGCATAAAGAAAATACTTCTTCTAGGCGTTTAAGTGCTTCGTCTTCGTTATCAGCTGGTATGATTACGTCGTCAATGTATGGCAAAGCTATGCCCCGTCGAGTCAATTCGCGGAAAATTGAGTTTACGTACCTTTGGAATACGCCAGGTGAGTTGGACAGACCAAAAGGAACCTTTTTAAATTGGTACTGCCCATTATGCGTCACAAAAGATGTATATTTTCTGCTGTCTTCGGCTACGCTGACGTGGAAGAAGCCGTTCTTAAGATCGATGGTGCTGAAAATATTAGCCTTTTGCAACCGATCTAATTGATCCTCGATCAGCGGCAATGGAAAACGATCTTTTAATATTAGCTTGTTGATTCTTCGATAATCAATACAAAGCCGTGGCGTACCGTCGCGTTTTCGCACCAAAACTACAGGACTACTGTACTCCGATTCCGACTCTTCGATAACTCCATCTTTTAACCAATCCTCAACCTGTTGTTCGACTATGCTTCTTTCGGCGATAGGCAATCTACGCGGTCTTGATGACACCGGATTGTCGTCTTTTAATAAAATATTCATTTCCACGTTCGCTGTTTTTATTTTATTAGGTTTATAATTTTTAGCAATGTCCATAACCTTTTGTTTTGTTTGTTCGTTCACGGATGCATCAAAATCAAAGTAATTCTCAGCATCGTCTTTCGCGTCTATTCTCATAATGTTTTGTAAATGACTTTCTTCGTTATTTTCGAGTTTTTTAATTACTAGACTTGTTGGATTTATTTTTATTTCAGCTCGCTAACAAATTTCAGTGCCAATAACGACTGGAACGTCTCAACAATAAAAGGGAACAACTTCGAATTGCATATCAAAATTCTCATTGTCAATGTCAAAATTAAGCATTACCCAACCGATCGATTTTATTTTATTTGTGTCTTTATTTTTACCAAATCCGATTAAGTAAATGTTTGACTCTGAAAGTTCACAGTTCTTTAAAGACTTAAAAATTTTGTCTGTCACAATGTTAAATTTGCTGCCTGTATCGAACAAAGCATTTGTTTTTAATTCACCAATTTTAATTTCTTTTATCATTCTGTTATTGTTACAATTTACAACGTTAACGTTTGCTTCATTTGTTTTCTTCATCAAGCAGTGCTTTGAAATGTGTCCGAATTTGTTGCGCGAAAAGCATTTTGTGCCTTTGTCTTTATTTTTACACTCATTCGCTTTGTGGCCTCTTTCGCCGCAATTGTAACACTTATCGTTCGCACTTTTCATATTTTCGCTCGCACTTTTTGTGTTTATATTCTGCCTTTTTTCATTTTTTGCGTTACTCGTTTTATTATTTTCGCGTAGAGTTTCGTAACACTTGAGTTTTTCTTTAAACTCAGTTAGATTTTTTGCACCGTACATAATCGTTTTGTTTACATTTAAATCATTTATACCATCGATGACGTATTGCATTAAAGCACGATCTTCAATATAACCGCGACCGGCAATGTCTTTCATTTGAAAAAAATATTCACGTACACTTTCTTCTTTTCGAATTTTTTGCTCCACAAATTGCTTGTGCAGCAGGGCGCTGTTTACCGTTGTTCCAAATTCTGTTAAGAGAGCCAACTTTAGTTTGCTCCATGATAAAATATTTTTTTCGCTGATTAGAAACATTTTCGCCAGCCCTTTAATGGACTTTTTTGCAAAGACAAACATTTGTAGTTCATCCCAGTTCATGAGCGTTGCTGTCTCTTCAAATTCTCTCACCCATACATCTACAGGAATATTTTCGCTGCCGTCATATGTGCGTATTGAGTCCTCTATGTCGCGAAAGCTTATAACAAATTTTGGAGTGTAACCGCCGTCATTCGTTGCCATAGCTCGCCTCTGCTCGGTTGCGTAGCAACGATTGGTTTTTTGCTGTTCGCTTCTGCGCTCTGCTTGCTGCTGATTGTTGGTTTTTTTAAAGTTGTTTGCTTTATTATGCTCGTACTCTTCGTGTGGTCCATTGTTGAAACGTACAGTTTGATCAAATTCTTCTTCGGTGTTCTCGCCATTTTCGGTTTGCTCGTTCTCATCATAATGTTTGCTTGATTCATCGTGTTCGTCGTCTTCGTCATCATCTTCTGTTTCCTCGTCGTCGTTCTCTTCACTTTCGAAGTTACTTAAAAATTTGAAGATGTGCGTCTTTACGTCGCCAACTGAATGTTTCAGTCTTAAAATAGAGCATATTATTGCTAAATCGGCCGACGTTAAATTTGCATCAATTTACGCTGCTTTGCTCTCGTAGTTTGTACCGGTTGAGTTGAAACCTTGAAACTCTCTTAGCCGTTGCCTATTATCTCTGTCGCCTTCTTCGTGAAAAATGAATTTGTGCAGCGCGGCGATGTTTGCTTTACTTGCGCACCGTATATTCCGGCGAATTTTTTCGAAATCCTTTAGCGAACGCATGCCGTCTTGAAAATTTAGGTTGAGCCCCCAAAATATGTAGGATTTTTAAATAAAATGTTTTATTTATTTATTAGAAAAAATAAAAAGGACAATTTAAATGAAATGTTTAAGTTCAAAAGTAATAAGATAAAATTTATTCAATTGCGGAAATAGTACGTCTTATGGGCACGGCGTCTCGATTTCAACTGCCTACTCTCGCCTGTTGCGTTGCAATTCTCATAAAGAGCTAAAGGCGCAAAGGGTTGCCATCTCTGTCCGGTCCCACATTAGTTGCTATTTCGTGTTGAATATTACTTTTCTAGTGCCTCATTTGTGGCATTTGCTAATTCATTTATTCTTCTAACTATAAATCTATTTATTACAACTTGATTGTTATTATTTGTAAGCACATTATTAATTTTTTCATTTAAGATTTTGAAATCATTGCTATCGGGACTTCCCGCTATCCATTTCCATGCAGTTCCAAGCATATCTATGGATCTTTTAGCGTGTCGTGCCTTTGGCTTGAGTCTTGAAATGTACTGATCTATGTAGGAAATTTCATGTTTGAGGAAAGGAAGTATAGGATTATGGATTGGGATTTTTTCCTGTACTGTACGATTTATCCTGTCGATTTTGTTTGATAGAAGTTTGTGTCGATGAGGTGTATGAGTTTAAATGTACCAGTTTGTATTTTTGCAGTACCTGTATTAAACATTATGACCTGTGAGTTAGAGTAGTCGAGAATGCGTACTTCTGCAGTGCATACTGCTATGAATAGTCTGAAATGAGAATTTTTAATTTTTTACATTACTTTTATGAACGATTTTCCAGATTCAGTTAATATAGTTGTGTTTCTGTCTTCTTTTACTTTTTCTTCTTTATATTTTTTACTGAGTTTGTTTCCTAATCTTTTATCCTGTTTGACATAGATTGTTTCTCCAACAGTATAGGTTTTTGGAGTTTGTCTCTTTTTATAGTGGTAGGCTAAGTCAGCGTCCTGTTTCTGTTTAAGTTTACTTATATTATCTTGTCGTATTTCTTCTAACTGTCGTGGGTCAGTGCTTACTCTTCTTCCAAAAAACATTTCTACTGGTTTCCTTCGTGTTGTTGAATGTATTGTGTGGTTGTATTCATATAGGGTTTTATCTAATAGTTCTGAAAATTTGTCGAGACCATATTCGGTTCTGATACATCGCATGGTTTCTGAAAGAGTAGAGTGGAAACGCTCCACTTGACCGTTGGCTGAACTTGTATACGGAGGTGTTTTAACTATTTGAATATTGAATTGATTTTCTAACATAAAAGTTATTGTTGAGGAATTTAGAGATTTTTCATTATCAAACACTATGATTTCAGGGACACCAAATGATAACAATATTTCTCGTAGTGGTTGTTTGATGTGTTCTACGGCTCTTGATTTGAGTATCTTAACCTGCGCATATTTAGAAAATTTGTCGATGGCAGTAAGTATTGTCGTCTTGTTTGTAAAAAATATTTCTATATGTACAATTTGTCCGGGGAATTGAAGTATTTTGGTTTCCTGTATTGATGGCTTATGCGGGTGTCGGTCATACTTGTTTTCTTTGCATATTTTACATAGTTTTAAAATTTTTTCTATTTTAGCACTCATTCTTGGAACGTAGAATTTTTCTAAAAGTTGTGCTTTATTTTCCCGTCCATTCCTGTGTGCTCGGTTGTGTTCTTTTATAATTTCGGTCTCTTGTTCTGTTTCGTCTACTAGGTCGGTTAACATATTGTTTGTGTAGAGTATTCTATATCTGCTAAAGTGTTGTGAATAAACTTCTTGAATTATTCCTAAAGTTCTTTCGTCAGTTTTTAAGCAGTTTGTAGCGGAGCGAATTAGGGAGCCACGACCGAATAAAGAAAAACACCAAAATAAACGAATGCGTCTGGCAACGCTGAGCGGTGAGGCCGACCAGGGAAGCAGCAGCCCTGACTTTGTATTTGTTTTGAGGGCGCACGGTGAATGCGCCCCTGTGGCTTTCGCACAGAAATTCAGTCAGGGCGCCTGCTTACCTCCGCCGACGCCACCGCTCCTGGTCAGGTGACCCGCGGACACGAAGTTGGCCACGACTACACGTGCTGGTGAGCCTATGTGCTAGCAGTTCGGGAGTGTACCTTCGCCGTACAAATACACCACGTGCATTTTTAAAAAAAAAATTATCGCGTCGAGACTCGGACCAAAAAACAAAATTTACCGGACCTGGAAATAAAAAAATTGTTAAAAAAATAAAAAAAATTCAGAAAAGGTTGGGAGCCCCTGGCTCACCCATCCACCAACCAACACTCGAGCCAGATGTTCAGGCTCAGCCCACGCATCCCTCCCTACCATGGAGGACCTCGGGGCGAAGTAATTGGTCCTCCCCTAAACGCCATCATTCTCCCCTACGACCAAATAAAAAGAAATTAGAAATTAAAATTAAAACAAACTTTAAAAAACATTATTATTATTTAGATATAAAATAAATACATTGGTTACTCAGCAGGGGGGTTTTAGCTTTTTATACGTATATTAATACATATTCTAAAATGATATTATTATTATTTGTTTTGAAACCAAAATGTGTACTTATATATTTATCCAAAAGGAAAACAAAAAAAAAAATTTATTGAGCTTTGAAAAGTTAAAGTTAAAAGTTAAAGTTTTAACATATTTTTTTTTTTTTTATTATTATTTAAATCAGATTTTTATTCAACCTTATATTTGTTTCATAAAAAATATAACTTTTAAATTATTTAATTTTATTTTTCTTTTTTATACAAATTTTCGGTTCAGTACTATTTATGTTTAGTTATATTAGTTATGTTTAGTTCGGTTATTAATGTTTAGTTATATGAGTTATGTTTTTAAGTTCTCATATATTATGTTTCAGTTTTTAAGTTCTCATAATATTAAGTTTCGTTTTTAAGTTTTCATAATATTAAGTTTCAGTTTTTAAGTTTTCATAATATTAAGTTTAAGTTTTTAAGTTTTCATATATTATGTTTCGTTTTTATGTTTTCATATTTTAAGTTTAAGTGTTTAAGTTTTCATAGTTTAAGTTTAAGTTTTCAGAATATTATGTTTCCATACTATTATGTTTCTTTTCTAAATTTTATATATTATGTTTAAGTCTTTAAGTTGTTAAGTTTTCTTTATATTAAGTTTAAGTTTTCATAATATTAAGTTTCGTTTTTAAGTTTTCATATTATTAAGTTTAAGTTTTCATATTTTAAGTTTAAGTTTTCATAGTTTAAGTTTAAATTTTCAGAAAACTAGATATTAAAACTAGTAATTAAAAAAAAAAAAAAACAAACTGAAAGAGTCATGAAAAACTGAAATTATCTAAATTCAAAACTTAGATCAATATTGACATTTGATCTTAATGACTGCAGTCTAAAAAAAAATACGAACTTAAAACAGTCGATACATTTGAAACAAAATTATATATAATTTATCTAGAAAAACCTGTTGTCCGGAGCTGTTGCCGCTACTGCTGGTTCCATTGATGTTGTCGTTGGCGCTTTGCCGATGCTTTGCCTTGGTTGCCTGGTGCCATTGCTGCTGCATTGACTGCTGTGCGTGTTGGTGCTGTTGTTGTTGTAACTGGAGGCACAAGTCGCTATTGCTGTTGCCGTTGTTGTCGCCGCTTTGCCGTTGCTGCTGTTTTATAACTGCTGTTGTTACAGGTGTTGTTGTTGTCGCTTTGCCGATGCTTTGCCTTGGTTGCCTGGTGCCGTTGCTGCTGTTTTATAACTGCTGTTGTTACAGGTGTTGTTGTTGTCGCTTTGCCGATGCTTTGCCTTGGTTGCCTGGTGCCGTTGCTGCTGCATTGACTGCTGTGCGTGTTGGTGCTGTTGTTGCTTAGTGTGCCGATAGTGAGGATGTTGGTGTGTGCGCCGCTGCTGTTGATGCGGTTGGTGGGTGCGCCGCTGCTGTTGGAAGTGCGTTGCGTGGTGGCTGTGCTGCTGCTGTTGCAAGTGGCTGCGTTGCGGGGTGATAACAAAAAAAATGTTAGTTTTTTTTTTTTTTTCTGGAAGCTAACTTTCCACACAAACACTTACCGTTGCGTGGTGGCTGTGCTGCTGCTGTTTGAGCTGTTGGTGGATGTTGCTGGCTATGCTGATGCGGTGGTGAATGTTGGCGCAGCTGCTGTTGCAAGGGAAAGGGCGTTCGTCGCTGAAGGTGCAAGTGACGATGCAAGCGCCGCTGCTGTTGCCAGTGGCTGCTATTGTATGCGCCGCTGGTGTTGCAAGTGATGATGCGTGCGCCACTGCTGTAGCAAGTGACGATGCGTGCGCCGCTGCTGCGGCAAGTGGCGATGCGTGCGCCGCTGCTGTAGCAAGTGACGATGCGTGCGCCGCTGTTGTTGCAAGTGGCTGCTGGGGTGTGCGCCGCTGCTGTTCCAAGTGGCGATGCAGGCGCCGCTTGGAGTTGTTGTTTGTGTGCGTATGTTGGGAGCGCCTCTGCGTGCTCCGTGTCTAGTGCTGCGCGTTAATAAGCGGTTATTTATAAAGCCAATAAACTCAACAGAACCCTCACCTGCGAGATAATAAGCTCCTGCTGCGGTTGGTGATGTAGGTGTTGGCTTTGTTGTGGGCCGCTGCTGGTGTCGCCTTTGCCATCCAATACCGAAAAGACGGAACAAATTTTCCTGGCGGACGTTCGCCATTTGCCGACCTGCCAATTTTATTTCACATTTGTCAAATATGTTGACGGAGCGTTCCGAAACTTGAGAACCATAGCTGAGGGTGTGCTTAAACTTTATAACATTTACTGAGGAGTGCTCTTCGAACTTTACATGTGTGACACACTTGCGTATGGATAACAAGGCTCACGCGTTCGAAGTGCGACAGCTGGACAGGACCTGCGACAGCTGTCTGAGTTAAAGTGAAACTTGTCAGAATAAAGGTCATAGTTGGTAAAATCAAACTTGTCAAAATTAACACGTCAGATTTAACTGAAATAAAACTGTATAAAAAAAATGTCGAGTGAATAAATGAAAACTGTCAGATTGGAATAAAGAAAAAAAAATGTGAGGGGTATGTGACTGGATTGTCAGAATTAAATGAAGTGAAAATGGTCCGAGTTAAAAAAAATAAAAATGTCAGAATTTAAATGACCGCAATTTGTCACATATGATGTACAACGACCCGTCAAATTAAAATGTACGATACACGTCAAATTTAAATTAAAGGAACTGTCAGAATTGAATACAAGGTAAACGGCAAAGTTAAATTAAATACGAATGTCGGATTTAAATGTCAAAGTAATCTGTCACGCGATGTGTTGATGGTAAAGTCAAAATGTCAGCTGTCAAAGTCATCTGTCACAGTCATCTGTCACACATGCACCCCTCAACATTTGTACCAGTTCTTTCTACTAAATGTATCTGTAAAACAAATTCACTCTCACCTAATTCAGCATAGGTTTCATTTAATAAGTCTACCACTGGTTTTACCTGCTCATTCATCACGGTGGCATTTCTTCCCAAATCAAACTTAAGACACAAGTTATTAACGCTATCATCGTTGTAAAATATAGATTTACTTAAATCACTTTTTTGTAAATTATTTTTAATGTTTATTAATTCATTTTTAGAGTACCTTCTCTTTCTCTTCATAAAACATAAATATATATTCAACTTAAGTAATAAATCTCTACCGATTAACATTGGCAATTTTATATTATAGTCTGGAATGACTAAAAACGAATGAAATACAAATTGTTCATTTTATTTAAGTTTACATAAGACGGAACCGTAAGTTTTTAATTGCTGATTACCAAGAGTGTAATATTGTGTTGGCTGCAGCGTTGTTCCAACGTTAAAAGGTACAGTGGATTTTCTAAGAAAACTCCTCGGACTGCCCGTATCAAGAAGAGAAAGGAAAGGTTTAGAGTCAGTGACTGAGTTATTTGGGTGATAAAAGGCAACACTTACCATTTGCATTTCATTTACAGCCTTAATAAATTGCGAATCAACATCTTCATCAACAGCAGCTACCACGTTGGACCCTTTTGGACAGGCCTGATGAAAATGGCCCATCTTGCCACACTTGAAGCAGGATCCAGGAGCCCTCTTTGGCTTTGGGCACTGCGATTGATAGTGCCCATACGATGAACAATTGTAGCAGCGTATGGCAGCAGATTCGGCAGCAGTTTTAGCAGAAGTTGAAATCGGTGAAGGCTTCGGTTGGACACGAGGAATGACGGGGACGTATTTTGGTTTCAACTTTTCGTAGCGTTCAAGTTGAATTTTGAGTTGGCGCAAAGTGGTTGCCTGGTATAGCATCATAGCTAACGATGATTTGTCATTCAGACCATTTATTATTGCGTCAACCAGGTCCCTTTCCGGCACGCTGGCTCTGTCCGCGATCATTTTCATCTCCAGAACATAGCGCTGCAGACTTTCATTCGGCTTCAGCTTCCGATTCTTGAGCATGTCGTAAACTTCTATGAGAGTATGGCTACGTCCAAACTCCTCGAGTAAGTTGACCTTAAGATGCCCATAATCAGCTGAAAAATTGGTACGAGCGACTAGTTGAGCAGATCCGTCTAGTAGTCGGCGAGCACAAATAAATTTTGTGCGATCATCGCATCGAAGCAGCTCAAATGTGTCTTCGAGATCGGCAAACCACTTTACAATGTCGTACGTATCGTCACCAGAGAAACGATTCATCATCGTGTCGATCATACCCGTGTCCATAGGAGCATAATGATTGTTCTGGAGCCGCAATGAATCCACCTCACGCATCAACAGCAACAATTCACGTTCTTTGCGTAAGTTTTCTATTTGCGCTTGCACGCCATTGCCACAGGGCAAGTGACCTTCTGTAGCAGCGCATAGCATGTCTTCACTAGGAATATTCGTGTTGAAAAACTCATCCCTAGTGGCAGCAGCAGCGGGAGCACAAGGGCACAACTCTTCCGATTCAGAAGCATTCGCTGAAGTTGTTCCACTAGCCACTTCCAATCCTGGCAGAATAGCGGACTTGCTTGCCGCAGCAACAGAAGTCGGTACATCAATGGTGGCAGCGGAGATGGCAGAAGTGTTGGCAGAAGTAATAGCCGAGGTGGAGGCAGCAGCGGTAACAGCAGCGGTGACAGCAGCGGCGACAGCAGTGGTTGTAGCTTTGGTAACAGCGGTGACGGCGGTGATAGAAGTAGTAACTGAAGTGGTTGCAGAAGTGGTTACAGAAGTGCTGACAGCTGTAGTAGAAGTAGCTGCGACAGGTTTGATGTTCGCGGAAGCGCTAGCGCTCCCAACTGACGACCGAACTTCAACGGCACGTTCGCCTGTGGCTATTTCGCCAGCCCGTGTAGTTCTGCGTGAAATATTCGTTGCCATTTGAAGAAATATATCCCACTTCTGAGATTTAAACAACAATTTTATTTTAAATTTATTTATAAACTTTTATTTTTTAAGATTACTTTTTACATATGTCCGTGTTTGGTCAAGTGCCGAAAGTAAGTGAAACCGGAAGACGCCATTGCTGCCATTACCCTTGCCATTCAAAGTGCTTGAAGTTGGCAGCAATATGTCGGAAGTTTGAAGTTGGCAACGATATGCTTGACAGTGGCTGTGTTCAGGGTTCACATTATTCTCGATTGATGCATATTGGTACATATTGGTACATAAATAAAGCTTACACATATTTGATTTGTTGACACTTTTGACAGTTATTAATTATTAGCTGAATGTGCTCCTTGAATTTTGGATAGTATATTATTTCTTTTAATGTGTTATAAGTTTCGTGAATGCCGCTATGCATTGATTCACTACTATGATATAATGAAATTTGTTTGTACAACTCTTCCTCGTCTTCTATTTCGGAAGCCTTTTTTGTACACTTTACGAATTCGATTTGGTTTTCATGTGAAAACATAGATATAAGTATAAGTTGTATTTTGTGATAATCTGGCTCAGAAACCTCTGAAAAAATGCCTATTTTCCCTTTTTTTATATAACGTTTAAAAATATTTTTAATATAGTTTTCTTCCTCCATTGGATTAATTTCAATAATCTTTCTGTTATGAAGTGTTTGCAACTCGGCTTTTGGACTATATGTAATTATTATTTGTATCTTGTATTTATTAACTATCTCTTCCTTTATAAAAAAATGCTCTAACAACTCCTCTTCAGCGGAATGTATAGTGTCTGTCAGTTCGTAGTTTGATTCATGGTCATTATTTTCATTTATTTTGGGCGAGTTCTCAATTCTACTCAAAAAGTCTGCCACAACGTTATCTTTAACATTTAAATATTATATCTCATAGCTATACTCCTGGAGTTTCAAAAGCCACCTTTGGTGACGTTGGGAGAATTCCTTCCCTTTATATTTATTATTTAAATATATAATTGGACAATGGTCAGTTATTATTTTAAACTTCTTTCCATAGATATAGGGTCTAAGATACGTGATAGCATATATTTTAGCTAAAAATTCCTTGTCAGTAGTCGCATATTTTTGCTCATGGTTATTTAATGTTCTAGTGATGTAACATACCGGTTGTCCCTGCTGAGAAAGGACAGCACCGATAGCGTAGTCACTAGCATCTGTAGTGATAGTGAACTCCTTGTCATACTCTGGAAATTTTAAAATAGGGTGTGATATTATTAAGCCTTTCAAATTGCTATTTTAGAATAATTTTTAATAAATTTTCTATAAAAGCCTGTGGCTCCCAAGAATCCTTTAAGTTGCTTTTCCGTTTTAGGCACCACCAGATTTTGAATAACCATAATTTTCTCAGGGTTTGGCTTAATGCCTTCTTTAGTTAGTATATGCCCTAAAAACTGTGTTTCCTTTTTTAAAAAGCTACATTTATTGGCTTGAATTTTAAGGTTATGTTTTTCTAATGTCGAAAAAATTTTTACAAGAGAACTTATATGCTCCTCCAATGAGGTTGAAAATACGAGAACGTCATCCAGATAGACAACACATATCTTATTGATATATTCTCTCAAAATTTCGTTCATCATTCTCTGAAAAGTGGCTGGGGCATTTTTCAGCCCGAAAGGCATACGGACATATTCATATAGTCCAGCCGGAGTTACAAAAGCTGTCTTTTCGATATCTTCCTCTGCCATCAATATTTGGTGGTAACCCTTGGCTAAGTCAATTGTGCTAAAGTACTGTGCTTTGCCCAGTTTGTCAAGGATGCCCTCAATATTTGGCATTGGGTATTTATCATCTACAGTCAATTGATTTAGTCTCCTATAATCAACCACTAATCTGTACTTTTGTATGCCCGAGTTGTCAATTTTTTTCGGAACTATTAGAATCGGAGAGCTATATCTACTCCTGCTTTCTCTAATGATTCCTTGATTTTCTAAGTCAACAATTTGTTTTCGGACTTCTTCTTCGTGCTTTGGAGGCAACCTATAAATTCGTGAATTTATTTGTTGATTAGTTGTGGTTTTTATTTTATGTACCACTGCTTTTGTATTTGTAAGAGCGTCCCCTTCTTTATATTTGAAATGGATTTAAATGGATTTAAATGGTTTAATTGGATATTTTCTATCTCACTTGTATCGAACGAATAAACCTGTTCCTGCAACGTCTTCGATTGGAAAGGAAGCTTAACCCCATTGTTTAGGATGATTTCTTTACTTCCGATATCAATTACTTTTACATTGTTGAATATGAAATCATTCCCTAAAAGTAGATCATATGGCTTGTCAAAATCCATTTTTAACCATCTCATTTTCGCATTTGTAGGGAAACAAAATTCCGAAGGACACGGCGTTTTTACTTTCTCATTTGGCTTCTCGATATTTCCGCCTATTGTACTTATAATATTATTTTTACGTTCTACTATGGGCAATTTGTATTCTAAAAAACTTTTCTTTTTCATGATGCTGATAGTGGATCCAGGGTCTACTAAAGTGCGCCATTTTTTATCAAATATTGTTAGAGATATTATAATTTTGTTTTGATTTTCCGAGGCTAATTTATAAAAAAATCGTTATTATTTACTTCTTCAACCTCCTCGGACCTACTCATAGTATCTACTTCCACAGGCTCTAGTTGAAAAGAGCGTCTTGACTGTTGTGTTCTGTTTTGATAGCTTTGCCTAGTATTAGCTGAATTGGCATTCCACTGACGACTTTGATTGTGTCCTGAGGGGCCTGCCTGAATTTGCGGTCTGTAATTATTTTGATTTGAAAAATTTTGAGGACGAAACTGCCCTGAAACATTTTGAAAACGATTTTGTGCACCAGAATTTTGTGGATTATAACTGTTATAGCCTTGCCTAGGTAAATTAAGTTGATCTGAACTATTATTTCTTGGTTTCCATTTGTTTTTATATTTGGTTTCACTTTCTGGGTCAATTTGCTGACTATAAGTTTTATTTTTGTTTTTCGGAGTCCAATAATTATTTTTTTAAAATTAAGTTTGGATTTAAATTGCCTTCATCCAACCCTTCAAATTCGTAAATTTTATCTGCTATTTCCGACAATGATGTAACCCTCATAATGGTATATGCCAAAGTGCCTGATGCTAACTGCTTTATTCTTTGTAATAACAAAGCAGAAAAAATTTCCTTCATTGGTCCTTCATTTTCACTTAGTGCACTGAATTCTGTAATATTATCAATTAAATCCTTTATTTTTCTACTTAGTTCCCTTATACTTCCTACTCTTAGTGTCGTTATGTCTTTTGTAATTGTCATTTGGTCCTTTGTAGGCTTGTAATGCTGTCTCAATTTTGTTTTACAGTCAGCCCATGTTAATGGTGGATTTGTTTGTAAATAGTTTTTAGCTGAACCAAGTATTTTCATATTATAAACTACTTGAAAAACTGCCACCTCTTGTCCTACATAATCTAATAAAACTCTATCTATAGCTCCCATGAATGCTGGTAATTTTTTTGAATCACCCTCAAAAGATTGCATATACTTTAAATCTTTTTCGACTCGCTGCCTAAATGTATTTCCTTGATGATTTGCATTCTGTTGCAGCAATTGTGTTATCGCCTCTAAACAACGCTCTATTTGTTGGTTTGCCATTTTTGTATTTTTTCTTAACCATTCACAACCAAAACAAAATCTTTACACTTAAAGGCGAAATTTTAATTACAAAAAAAAACCAAATCTTATTATTAGGTACTACTAACAATTTATCTTATTAGAATTAATTTTTAATATGATTTAAAATGCACTCTTACTTTTATCCTCATTTTCAAACTGATGCTAAGTATAATGATATGCTGATCCGATTTATACTTCTGAATTTCACAACACTTTTTCCTCTTATGTACTGTAGTATATTTCGCTGCTGTCTTCAGGTATACAGATTCACTGGTAATGATTGTGATAATTTGCTGAGAATTTCACAATTCTTCTTCGTATTTTGTTCCGTAGTATGCTGTACTGCTGCCTTCTTTTCGGTAATCACACTTTTTCCGATGTTTTCCCTCAGATAATAATGATTGTGATAATTTGCTGAGAATTTCACAATTCTTCTTCGTATTTGGTTCCGCTGTATGCTGTACTGTTGCCTTCTTTTCGGAAATCACACTTTTTCCGATGTTTTCTTCAGTAAATTAGTTCACTTTAATAATTGATCTTTATTGATTTTTATTTATAAGTGTTTGCTTGAGTTGGACTTAATTTGAGCTGAGTTGAATTTGAATATATAGTTATGAGTTGAAAAAAAGAGTCTTTATTACTTGACATCAGCTTACAAACTAAAACTTACATACTAGGTCACATCATAAATAACGCAAGATTAGAAATTAAATTTACAACAACATAGCTTAAGACTAGGAATAATAATGGATAAGCATAATTAAAGAGTAGTTAAATAGAGAAAGAGATTAATGTTAAGAGAAAGTAAGAGTAAGTATAAGGTATATAAGGTAAGTATGAGGTAAGAGTAAGGTAAGTATAAGTATAAGTTAAGGTTAAGTGGAGGTCAATATGTGACTCCTCCCCCCATAAGATATTTGCGTCCTCGCATATATTTTTATTTTAAATTCATTAAGGCTTAAACTAATTTTGGATAAATTTATTACAACATGAATATATACTATGAAGGTTAACAGTTAACAATAACATATTAAAATAATGAAAATTAATTATTTTGTAAATCATATCTTCTTTTCCATTGTGTTTTATAATATTTTATTTTACGTTTGTTGGAAGTATCCATAACATAATTTCCTTGTCGTTCAAATTTATCAAGTTCCTTATACTTTGGTTTGTTTTTATAAATTTGTCTGTTTTGTACAATATTTTCTACTTGATTGAAATCATGATCTCTATTTTGGTTAAGTTTATTAATATTCTGAATTTTTTGTTGCTCGTATTCATTACTCAAATTTTTTATGAATTCTTGATCGAAATTTTTTATTATAAAATCAATAGGTCTCTTTTTTGTACAAGAATGAATTGTGTTATTATAACAGCAAAATATTTTAAAAAGTTTTTCTTCTAAGTCTAAGTTTTTACCAAGCTTGTCTGCTTCCATTATTCTAAGATGCTCGTTTAACGTGCCATGTAATCGTTCAATGTCAGAATTGCCAGTCTTTGAATATGGTGTCGTTGAATGAGTCTGAATGTTTTGTTCTTTTAAGAATATATTTACTGCACTGTGCAGAATGCACCTTTCATTATCAAACACAAGTTTATTCATTTTACCTAAAAACTGTATGCGTTGTTTTAGGGCTTCTAAAATCGCAATCCAATTTCTGTCACTGAGTTTATGAAATGTGGCATATTTAGAAAATTTATCAATAGTGGTAAGGTACATTATATTTCTGTAGGGAAACCAGATATCTATATGAACTATATCATTAAAATGTGTTGGAGTTTCTGTTATTTGGTAAGGAATTTTTAAAGGGTGTCTGTCATGTTTAGCTATTTTACAAACTTCGCAATTATTGATTACCAAAGCAATCATATTGTGGATCTTAGGAAAATAGTATTTGTTCTTTAATTCAAAGTAAATTTCTTGTATTCCCCTATGGTTGTTACGAAGGTGTTCGTTTTGTATTATTGTCAGCATATCGTTTCTATCTAATATTTCAATAAGCTTTAATTTTGACCTCACTAGAACTAGATTACTTTTTTGAAAAAACTGAACCCAAATATCTTGAAATTCCATAAATAATTTATCATTTTCACAATACACACACATTAGCCCTTTGTTTATTAACACCCTTTTCATGATGTCCATTAGATTAGATTGCTCTGTTACTAATATATGATTTTGACACTTTTTGTGTATAATCTTAGTAAAAACTCTTTCATTTTTTCCATAACTTAAGTAAATTTGATTTTTATAATAATTTACAGATTTTTCTGTTATAAAAATATAGTTTAGGTTATCTTCAAGTGCACTGTGCACCGTTGCATCTGTTGAGCGCATATCTAGATCTTTGTCATCTTCGTTGTTACCTGAACTTTCCTCAATTTTTTGATTAATAAACATATTTGCACTGTTGCTATTTGTATTATCTGTTTTCATATATCTACTTAAGCTATCCGCAACTGCGTTATCTTTTCCTTTGATGTAACTTATATCAAAGTCATACTCATTGAGAAGAATTTTCCATCTTTGCAAGTTCATATTCGGTTCTTTGAGGTTATGCAACCACGTTAAAGGTTTATGATCTGTTTGTATATGAAATTTTCGACCGTATAAGTAAGTGCGGAAGTGTTTCACAGACCATACAATAGCAAGTGTTTCTTTTTCAATAGTCGAATACCGAATTTCGTGATCAGACAAAGTACGAGATGCAAAGCTAATTGGGTGACCATTTTGACTTAAAACAGAGCCAATAGCGAATTGAGATGCATCCGTCGTGAGGGTGAATTTCTTATTAAAATCTGGTGATTGCAAAACTGGTTCACTTGTTATTAACTTTTTTAAGGTTTGAAAAGAATTCAAAAAATCATTACTCTTAAAGTCTAACGTTGCATTTTGTTTTAAAAATGTAACCATAGGATATGCTACTTTGGCATAATCACGTATAAATTTCCTGTAGAAACCAGTTATTCCAAGAAATTGTTTATTTTCCTTTAAGTTAGTTGGTGGTTGCATCGCACTGATAGCTTCCACCTTCGAAGGATCAGGTCTTATACCATCACCTGAAACAAGATGACCTAAAAATTTAGTGGTGAATGCAGCAAACTGACATTTATGAAATTGAATTTTTAAATTAGAAGCTCTTAGTGTGCTTAAGACTTTTGTGATAGATTGAATGTGTTCATGAAAGCTAGTAGAAAATATTAAAATATCATCTAAATAGACGACGCAAATTTTATTTATGTGTTCCCGCAAAACATAATTTATTAGCCTCTGAAATGTTGCAGGTGCCGTTTTGAGGCCAAATGGCATGCGTGTAAATTCATAATGGCCATCTGCAGTTGAAAAAGCAGTTTTAGATCTATCATCAGGATGTACTTCAATCTGGTAAAAGCCTTTTGCAAGATTAATTGTGCTAAAATAAGAACACTTTCCCAACTTGTCAAATATCGCTTCAATATTTGGGATTGGAAACCGGTCATCAACTGTTTGTTCATTCAATTTGCGGTAGTCGATTACAATTCGCCATTTCGGTATTCCACTGCTGTCGGGTTTTTTTAGGTACAACCCAAAGTGGCGAATTGTAAGGACTGTTGCTAGGTACAATTATTTTTTGGTTTAACATATCTTGTATTTGTCGATCGACTTCTGCGCGATGAACAACAGGGTATCTATAAAGCTTACTATATATTGGGATGTCGGTTTTTGTATTTATTCTGTGTTGTATTTCAGTAGTAAAAGGTAGGTTCTCCCCCTCTTTGTAGAAAAGATCATTGTATTTATTTAAAACGTTTCTTAAAATTTGTTCATCTATTGGATTTAAATGTTTAGAAAATAAGCTGTTTAGATCTTTATCATATATCTCTTCTTCACAGGTAAGTACTTGCAAACGTTCGTTTTTTAAATAATCGTCAACGCTTAACTCTTCTTCTTCACTAAAATTGGTAATGATGCGTTCTGTGTTATTAAACATCTCGATTTATAATCCACTATTGCATTTAAATTTAAAAGTATATTATTGCCTATTATACCATCAAAATAATTGTGAAATGAAAACTCCAGAAAATTAACAAAATAATTTTTTATATTAAATTCATTAAAAAGTGGTACACTGTATTTTATATTTGTTGAAATATTTCGATTCAATACTTTTAGCGTGAGATTAGATGAATTTACTCTCCATTTCGGATTGCATATATTAGGGTTAATTATGCTAATTTCTGCGCCTGTGTCAATAACAAATTTAAGTTTCTTTATTTGTGTACGTATTACTATACAGGGTAATTTTCGTGAACGGCGAATTGAAAATTTGGATTGTTATTAATTACACCTATTTCCATTGATTCAACAGGTTCATTTGGAAAAAAATTTGGATTTGGATTATCGACTATATTTTGATTATTGTTACCAAAGAGCTGAGTTGAGTTATTTGTTCGGCTATTGCCCATTCTTTTAAATTGATTTTGTGCTCTATTTATTTGAAAACTATCGTTGTAATTAGGTCTTGACTGTACAAAAGAGTTTTGTTGAGAAAAAGTATTATTATGTCGTCTTTGTTGATGTTCGTTTCTATAACCGTAGCTGCTGTTGTCGTTGTTGTTATTGTTATTGTTATTTGTGCTGTTAGTATTGTTGTTGTAATTGTTATTGTTGTACTGTTGATGTTGTTGATTTACATGAAACTGTCTGTTATATGCTTTCTGATGAAAACCGTTACTATTATTTTGAAATTTTGAATTGCTGTCAAAAAATTTAAATTGATTATTGCTATATTTTAAATAGCCGTTTGATTTTATAATGTCATAAGCATCTTTTAGATTACTCGGATTTCTGCTAACGATAATACTTTTAACAGGTTCAGGTAAACCATGTTTAAAAGAATTTAAAGCAATTCTGACATTGCTTTCACTATTAATTGCTAAATTTTCGTTATCACTAAAATATAATGCGTTGTTCAAACGACACAATAGAGTATTCAATGTATCGTAAAAATTTTCGATTGTTGAACAGCATCGACAGGCTCTAATGTTATCGATAAGTTCACCAACCGAAAACTTTTCTCCATGGTTGTCGATTAATATGTGTTTGATTAATGGCCAAGTATCAGCATTTCCATTAATAATAAGTGACTTTCTTGCACTACCTATGATTTTGTCTTTTATACTGCCAATTAGCAAAATTTTAAAATCTTCTGGAAAAGTTTCCAAAATAGGTATCATTGAATCAATACGTTGAATAAAATTAATTAAAGCATCTCTATCCCCATCATAATTTTGAATACTATTAAGATTAGTACAAATAAGCTTAAATCTAGTGTTAATATCCATGCTGTCCATGTCTGCGGATTTTTTTTTTCTTTATTTCGGCAGGTCTTCAAGGTGACTTCTCCGTTTGATGGGCAAATTATTAGGGTTACCTTTTATTTAATGTGTCAAGTCCTCAAGGTGACCTTGACTTTGATTCAGCAAGCCTTCAAGGTGACGTCTTCGTTTGGTGAGCAAGTTTTCAAGGTGACCTTTTCCTTACACACACGGATATATTATATTTGTTTTAAAATTTTAGGTTTGCTAAAAGTTTTAAATCACTTTCTTTCACAATAATTGTTTTTTAATCTTTTAATTTCTTTTTTTTTTTTTTTTTTTTTAAATTTTTATCAAAATTTTACAATCGAAGTTCTTTTCAACTGTTTTTTATTTTCTTTTATTTTGTTCGAGTCCGACTGCGCCAGTTATGAGTTGAAAAAAAGAGTCTTTATTACTTGACATCAGCTTACAAACTAAAACTTACATACTAGGTCACATCATAAATAACGCAAGATTAGAAATTAAATTTACAACAACATAGCTTAAGACTAGGAATAATAATGGATAAGCATAATTAAAGAGTAGTTAAATAGAGAAAGAGATTAATGTTAAGAGAAAGTAAGAGTAAGTATAAGGTATATAAGGTAAGTATGAGGTAAGAGTAAGGTAAGTATAAGTATAAGTTAAGGTTAAGTGGAGGTCAATATGTGACTATATTGTATTCTATATATATTTTATATAATAATAAGGAGCTCGGTATCGCTCATCGACTGCGCCAGTTATATAATTTAAGATTAAAAACACAAACAACTTGATTTTTACTGTCTGTTTTATTTCAGCTCCAAACTCCAACTGATCTTTTATTCCTACTCTAAGATTAAGTTATGCTCTATCTGAGCTTTATAAACATGTATGTATTTATCGTAACATAAACAAATATGTATTTATTATTATCGTGGCGGAATACATATCAGCTAGAATATGCTGACTTTGTGCATTCCGTCACGTTTCTTGTGTTGATCATTCAACGGTAGCGTGATCGGCAACGTTAAATGATCGGGCTGAGGATTGTATGTAACTCGCGCGTACTTCTTTTAATTCTGATATCCGCTCTAGCATATAGTACACCGAATTCCACCTAGTAGAAACGGATTGAATAAGCTTTTTCGGTGTTTGGTTATTCTGTTTTTGGTATGCATGTATGTGCTATGCAACCAAAGTGTTACAATCGCAGTTCCTCGCTTATAGCTTTCTTAACGTTAGATGCATTATCAGAAATACATAGCAAAATTCTTTTTTCTAAGCCCCATTTAGATGCTAATCTTCGTAACTCATTTGCTAAATTTATGCTTGTATGGCTTCCTTGGCATAAGCTTACCTCTAATAATTTCGAATTAATATTAAAGCCTTCATCAATAAAATGTGCCGTCACGCCAATAACTCCATCGTTCTTACAAGATGTTCAGCAATCAGTTGTGATTGTTACAGATTTTGCAGGTCTTAAAAGGAGCTCTGTTTTTATTTTGACTTCCTCAAATTTTGCCGGCAACAGCATATTTGATAAAGTTTTTCTGCTTGGTAAGGCGTAATATGAATTTAGAGCATGAGTAAATTTTATGAAACCAGTATCTTCTACAATTGAGAATGGTTGGAAATCTTTAACTATAACATTCAGCAATGAATCATCTATGTTCTTTTTTTGAAAAAGTTACTTTTTTGGGTGCACTAATAAATGATTGACGAAATATTGTATTTTCTTTTACTGGTGGCACAGTAGAATTATCGGCACGAACAGAAATTCCATTGCTGTCAACAGTAATGGCTTCCACAGCCTCCGACTGCAGTGGCTGTTGATTTATGGATTCGGTAGCGATAGTTGCTGCAGGTGTTGATGCTCCTGGTTTCTGGACTTTGGTTTCGTTGACTAATGCTATTAAAGGATGCTTTCTTCGCATAAGTTCTTTTAAGTTCCTTATTGAGGATTTGTACGAGAGGTTTTGCTTGCAAAAATTGCAAGTAGCATTTGTTTCACTTTCGGGTGTGAAAAAATTCCAAACGATGGACTTTTTGCCTTTTAAATACTTTTCCATTCTTTAAATTATTAACTTAAGTGCGTCAAGTTAACTTTGCTAATTTGATAAATAAAAGAAACCACGGTTGCATAATAGTCTCGGACTTGGTTGCTTAGTGATGTGACAATATACGGTGCATAATTTTATTAAGTGAACAAAATAACAGAAACCTGTTATTTTAATCTGTTATTTTTCTGGAGCAGTTTCAGTCGCAACTGTTATATGAAAATAACACTTTTTTCCAGCACTAATTGCCGACTTTATTGTTTTTAACGAACCAGCAGTAGCTCGGTTCTGTCATGGTATAATGATTTACAAGGTAGGAGTGACAGTTCTGTTGGCGATTTGGAGTTTTCAAAAACACATTGAAAAAAAGAAAACGAAGAAGCAGCAAAACAGATGAAAAATTAAACTTTGTATTGATTTGACAACTCCCGATCGCCGCTCGTGAGAAAAAAGGGAGTTGTCAAGGCTACCTTGTAAATTATTGTATCATGGGTTCTGTAACTTTTGTGACAAATAGTCACTTATTCTGACGTCACACCGTTTCGTTCCAAAATACTCACTTTTTCGAAAACAAATGTTTCTGAAACTGATAAGTGAGTTAATAATGATCCGTGATAAAAAGATACACAAAATAAATAATGAAATAACTGTCAAATCTTTGTTTAAAATTCTTTGTCCGAGCGCAGTTTTTTTTTAAATTAAATAAATAAATATATATTGTGGCTTACCTATTATTATGAAAGTTTACATGTTGATGCATGCTTTGGCACATATGATGAGGATTCAAAGGCGTAGTATAAGGGATAATTACGATCGTTTCAGTACTCCTGAGGCAAGATTTTCAAAGCTATTTCGGTTCAGCAAAAATACTGCAAAGGATCTTCTTGTTGAAATGAGTCCTTTTATGGATGTAGCAAAAAGGAAAACATATATTCCAAACAATATTCGATTGTGTGCAGCATTACATTTTTATGCGACAGTATCGCATAAAAGATGTAGGTCAAGACTTTGTGTGTCCAATTAGCAAAACTATGGTAAGCCGCATAGTCCACCGGATAACATATATTCTGCAAAATAAATTTATGCCAAAATTTGTCCTATTTCCAACCTCGCCGGAGGAAAGAAATGTTGTAAACCAAAGGTAAATTCAATATAGTGAATACATATTGTGTTTGTTTGGACATTAAACTGAATCCATCTTTGCTTAGATTTATTGCAGTTACAAACTTTCCAGGTGTTCTAGGAATAATTGACGGCACCCATGTAAGAAAAAAGAAACCTTCAGCAGACATTGAGTACTTTGCTATATAAATCGTAAGTGTTATTTCTCAAAAAACGTACAGCCTGCTTGCGATTACGATTTGAAAATATTATCGTGTTTCGCAAGAAGAAAGATAAAACCAAGAAAAAAACCTTTCTATCCAAGAAAGAAAGAAAGGTAAATGGAGTGCTGAATAAAGTTTTTGCATGCCTTTCGCATGACCGAGATTTAATGGTTTATCCAGTTTTTGCAGGTGCTGTCATCAACGCGTGCTGCACATTGCATAATATAAGAAAGAAATGCAACTTGCCTATGCCGAAAGCAAGCAGCGACAACTATATAGATTCTGAAATAAACGATAGTAACGATCGAAGTAATATTTTTACATCCACTGTGATACTTAATACAGGAAGAGCCAAACGTGGCACTATTTCAAGAAATTTTTTTTAAGTTAATTAAGGAGTTTCCGTTCAAAATGTATTGTTTAAAAAATTTCGTTAATTATCTTATTAATTAATTATCAATTCATTAATTATACCTCTCATATAACATGCCGATATCAAAACTGTAGAACCTTCAAAAATTCCTTAAAAATTAATTCATCGCATAGCATGCACAACTTTAAAATACTTAAAATGTTCTCTGAATTTGAAATTTTGAGATATTGGAAGAAAACCCATTAAAGTGCGTTTTACATACTGTTGGCATATTTTATTTTTCATTTTAGTATACTTGTTTTATTATGATTTCAATTTCTTTCTGAAATTAGAATAGTAAAAAAATAAGAAATAGTTTAAATTATATAAGGAAAAAATAGTTCAATAACAAAACTTAAATCTTACATTTGTACTTTTTAAGGCACTTTGGATGGCATAAAATAGTCTATAATTAATTTTGCTTTAATAATGCATTAATATTATTTAGCAGCTCGTTTTGATTTATTAATAAATTCTCAATGCTGCGAAGCGTCAGCATAACCTCGGTGTGATTCTCGTCAACTTTTAACTTGGCCTCTTCGTATAGAATTTTACCAGCAGGTTCACGACCTGCAACCTTGGTTCCCGAAGGTACAATTTCTTTAAATTCATTAAAAAGCTCTTCCTCGGCATGTATTGGTTGTTGGCATTGTTCAATAGAAACCTTTAACATAAAACAAAAACGACGTTGCATTTAAGAACACACACAATACAATTGATCAAAAGAAACTGAAATGACCAATTCGTTATTTTTCGTTCATGCAAGAAATGGAAAACAATGAGTTTGTTCACATAAATTCATCATATAAATAGTTTCCTGTGAATATCTTTGACGAACGAAACTCAAATCTTACGAGCAAGAAATACGTACCTCCAACAAAGAATACCCTCCCTCTGGGGTAGAGTTATCTCCTTCTACCATATCATTAGCAAAAAACTGCAGAACTTCTTGGTCCAAAGCGTCTATTGGTTTTGGTCCTTCAGATGACAGTAGATTTCCGGTTGTCTTGGTGAAGGTTCGATGCTGGGCATATTGCTTTTTCACCGAAGACTTCCAATCAGCCCAACTCTGAAATCTATTTTTTAAGTTTTCATTGAAAAAGATTAACACATTTCATTGACTTACTTTCTTCCACTGTTCGGCTTTTTTGCAGGAACCACCCATCCCATTCAAATCTCTAGCGATAGCAATCCAAGTTGTATTGATGTTTTGCTTGCCAGTTTTTGAGCCAAACTGCCCCTTGGCGACATCTCAGTGCTGCTTCATTAGCTCAATCAATTTGATAGTGAAATCAGGATGAATAAGTATAGGGTCTGCTTTGATTAATTTTTCAAAGGAGTCAGTGTATACCCCCAATATTTGAGATGTAATTGTCGTTGTTGTAGTTATCATTCTGACTAATAATCCTATTTGTATTGTTCCTAAAATTATCACTAAAGTTATTTCTCTTATGACTATTATAACTTTTTACCACTGGGCCATATAAAGTATAAGATTGATGGCGTACTTCTAGAATAATTTTATACGTCCAATCGTCCAATGACTTTGTATTTCTCGTAAAAATCATAGTTTTTGTTGGTTCTGGTAAATGATCCCTGTTCGGATAATGAACGTCGGGCAGGCATAATGGCGGAAGAAAAAAAGAAGTTATACTATTTGTCTAACAATAAAATACAATTTATTTTACCTTTGTGTTTTAAGGTTTTACAATGTGGATGGATTCGTACAATGTTTATAATTATGATGTGTTTTGTGTGGTATACTATTGATATGTTGATTGTAGTGTGATAGGTGGATTGTAGAATTGTTTGGGGTGTTGATGTCTGGTTGAATTATGTGACTTCTTAGAACAACAAACGAAATCGCCTCCTTCTTTCTTAACGAGCGTGACACGTTACCGCTTCAAGCCGATCATCAAATCGACTTCAGCGCCATGTCTGTCACAGCGGCGGGTAGGCGTGGGGAAGTGTTTAGAGACCATAGGCTTACGTGGCCACGTAAACATTCTGCCCACCTTGCAATATCTGCAAAACTTAGAACGGTTTAACACAACTATTATATAGTGTGTTATGGTTTACAAATAGTTTATGTTTTTTTTTAATTCAGTACTATCAATTTTTAGGTACTAAGTATATACAAAGAAAGGTTGTCGAGTGTGATGGGCCTAAGGATCTACTATGGTATTTATTTTTGAAATAATATACCGGACAATTATATATAATTGCATAATCACTAGCATCAGTAGTGATGGTAAATTCTTTGTCAAATTCTGGATATTTGAGAATTGGATGTGATGATATTAATGATTTAAGATTTTCAAAACTGGCTATTTTATCATATTTTATCATGGGGTAAGCTATTTTCGAATAGTCCCTTATGAACTTTCTATAGTAGCCAGTAACACCCAAAAAGCCTTTTAATTTCTTTTCGTTTTTGGAATTTCTAACTCTTGAATAGTTGATATTTTGTTCGGATTGGGTTTAATTCCTTCTTTTGTACGAATATGTCTCAAAAAGTTACTTTCTTTTTTAAGAAAACTGCACTTGACAGCTTGAATTTTAAGATTATTTGCTTGTAATTTTGAGAAAATTTTTTCTAATGATGCAGCATGTTCCTCTAATGTAGTAGAAAAATGAAAATATCATCAAGATAAACAACGCATATCTTGTTAATGTATTCTCGAAGTATTTTATTTATAAACCTTTGAAACGTGGCCGGAGCATTTTTAAGCTCGAAAGGCATTCTCACATATTCGTATAGTCCTAACGGAGTCACAAATGCTGTTTTTTCTATGTCTTTTTCTGCCATCAAAATTTGATGATAACCTTTTAAGCCAGGTCAATAGTACTAAAATATTGTGCTTTACCAAGCTTGTCCAGAATTCCCTCAATATTTGGCAACGGATACTTGTCATCGATAGTCAATTGGTTCAGCCGTCTATAATCTAATAATATTCTAAATTTTTGAATACCTGAATCGTCTTTCTTTTTTGGTATCACTATTATTGGTAAGCTATATTTGCTTCTACTTTTCCTTATAATTCCTTGCTTTTCCATATCATTAATTTGTATCCTTACTTCTTCTTCATGTTTCGGAGGCAATCGGTACATTCTAGAATTAATTTGATGGTCCGTTATTGCTCTTATTTCATGAACAACAGACGTGGTATTCGTTAAATTATCTCCTTCTTTATATATAAATTTATTATACTTTTTCAAAAGTTTACTAATAATTTCTTTTTCTTTTTCACTTACTTCCAAAACTTCTATATTTTCCTGAACAGTTTTAGTTAGAAAAGGGAGGCTCACTCCATTGCTCATTATTATCTCCATACTTTTAATATTTATCTCATGAACGTTCCTTTTAATCCAATCCATTCCTCATATAATGTCGAAAGGTTTATCAAAATCTATCATAGTCCAACGCATTTTTGCATTTGATGGAAAATCAAATTCAATTGGACATGGCGTTACTTCATTTTCACTTGTTATACAGACCTCCCCAGTAATAGTTTTTAACCTAGTATTGTGGATTTCATTTAATACTGGTAGGTTAAAATTTGAAAAACTTGTTTTCTTCAAAATATTGACAGTTGATCCTGTATCTACAAGTGCATAAAATTGTTTTTCTAATAGTGTTAATTTGAGAAATATTTTTGTAACGTCCGAGGCTAGTTTATAAAAAAATCTGATTCAATATTTTTGATATCAGCGTCTACGTCCATACTACTTTGTCTGCTTTGCTGACTATTATTTCTTCGATTATTTTGAACCCTTGGCTGCCAACTACGGTTTTAATTATTGCTTTCTCTTACCTGCCAGTTAGCATTTGTATTTGCCCGTTCTTGAAAACTGTTATTTACTCTTCGAAAATTATTATCCCTATTAGTTCGTTGTTGTAAACTATTATTTGTCTCGCTTGCCTGTTGCTTAGAAATAGCAATAGTTGTTGATGCTTGATAATTTGTGTGTCTTGTTTGCTCGTTACTTTCAGTGTTAGTTTTATAATTATTTAAATTCCCCCAGTCTTGTCCGATAAAGGAATGAATTATTTCCCTAATCTCCGTTAAATTAATTTAATTAATTATCGCATAAGCTAAAGATCCTGTAGCTATCTCATTAGTTTTTTGTATTAACATGCCACTTAAAATGTCTACCATAACTCTGCCATTGTCCTCAAATACAGCGAATTCCGCAATACTTTCTACAATGTTTCTTAACTTATTCCTTACTTTTAGTGCTCCAATCTCTTTAGTAATCATCATTTGATCCTTCGTTGCTTTATAATGTTTAATTGATTGGCGTTTGCACTCTTCCCAGCTTGCGGGTGGATTGATATTCAGCACATTTCTCGCATTCCCTTGGATTTTATTACTGTAGATAACTTTAAAAACTTCATCCCTTTCCTCTCTGTGATCTGCTAACGTTCTAGTCACTGCGTCTATGAATGCTGCCAAGGTTGATTTATAAGGTTGTCGCAGGGCTGATCGCACTCTCTTCTCAGTTCCCATAATTGTCAAAACCAGCCAATTTTGCGAATGACTACGAAAGAAAAACGGATGATAATAGAGCGCACTTGCAGATTTTCTATGAGCTGTCAACTCCGATTTGACAATTATGGGTACTCGCTCTCTCCCTTGCGACAACCTTATAAATCAACCTTGAATGCTGCTAAAGTTCCTTCTTCTCCGCTGAATGTAGGCATAAATCGGATTTCTTTTTCGATTCTCGTTCTCCAGCTATCTTGATTGTTTTGCATAAGTAGCTGCGTTATTGCTACTAAGCATTCTGCATTCTGTTGATTTTCTGTCATTTTTCTTTGTTGATCATAAACGCTTTGCCGGATTGTTATTCTCTCAATTTTGACGTTTTTTTTATTTCACTTTAGGCTTCTTAATTTTTCATTCAAGGTCTCTTAATTTTTCACTTAAGATCTCTGTTTATTTTACTTAGGGTTTCTTTTTCATTTATTTAAGGTCTCTTTTTATTTTATGTTTAATTACTCAGTGTAGTTTCTTCGCAACTTTGTAAATTTTACTTAGTCACTTCGTTTCCCACTCTATTAGTACTTAAGACAATAAAAAGAACGGTTCGATTTCGACTGCGCCAGATACGTACTTTTGAATAAAAACACTTCTTTTCTGTTTCTTGTCCAAATTACGACTGCCTTTATTTTCTTCAATGCTTGCTTATAATATTTTGTTTGTTTTCAATCGAAGCTCTTTTAGCAGTACGTGACTTAAAATGCAAATTAAGCTAAAAGATCTTCGACTGTTTGGACTGTGGTGGATAAAGTTGCACTTCACAGGGTGCAGACATAACTCGCGCTGTCGCCTTCATGCTTATGCAGTATCTTGCGCAAGAAAACGTAAAGGCTGCCAAGTGCATTGAAATATGAATATTATACTTTTAGCTATTAATAATATAATTTGTTTACTCTGAAAATTTTGTTATTTGTTTGGCTGTAAATTATTGACTTTATGGCTTTGTTGGAGGTTTAGGTTTTTTGTATTGTTTTGTAATTTATTAAAAGAATGAATGTAGTTAAATAAGATGAGCTATTTTAGGTGGTGGTAATAGTGGCACTTCAGAGTACACTACACCCTAACCCTTAACCGAAAATTTACTTGCAAAAGTTAATTTTAAAGGTGTCGGAGTTGGATTCTTATTTGTATTCTTATTTGTAGTATTGTTCTTAATATAATATGCTAATTTTGTATTATATTGTACAATATCTTATTCTATAATCTTTTTTAATATTTTTTTATGGTTAAATTATTTGTTTGGTAGTATTTAATGGTAATGTAAGTAATAATACGAAAAATTATTCTAAAACATGTCTTATTCTAATATTTATTCAATATTTATTCCAGTAATAATTGGTAAATTAATGTATAGAAACTTAACATTATAAAAAGTTTGTATTATTGTTTATTAAATTATTAACAGCTTTGTAATATTAGTTATATATTTCTAAATTTCTTTAACATATTGTTATGGAATTTCTTATGTTTATTATTTATTTCTATAATGGAGTTTACTCCATCTCTAAGTACTATTTTATATGGTCCGTGATAAGGACTTTGTGATTTTTTCTTAGCTTCAAGCCAAGAGATTTTACTAGTAAATCTCCTTCTTGAAAATCCGATATATTTACACTTTTGTCATAATCAATTTTTCGTTTTTCTTTTACAGTTTTTATTAATTCTCTTGCTTTATTAATGGAATTTTTAAGTCTTACTTATAGTTCGCTAGCATATTTTTCTAGGTTGTAAATTGGTTCGTTATCTTTTGTTAAATCATTCGAAATGTTTGGCAATTTACTAAAAATGAGTTCATATGGTGAGTACGATGTATCAACATGTGGTGTTGTATTATATGCGAATGTAAAAAATGGAACCCATTTATCTCATTGATAATCATCAGCAAAGGATAGAAGATACTCGTTAAGTACCCTGTGGTTTCTTTCGAGTGCTCCTATAGTTTCATGATGATAAGGTGCTGAGAAAATTTGTTCTATTTTTAATAAGTCGCAAACGTTTTTTAACAGTTCGTTCGTAAATTCCGTTCCTCTGTCAGATTTTAAATAATCTGTACTTTAAGATAAATTATTCTACAAGTGTTTTGTCTATTGTTTTTGCATCCTTTGTTTCAATTGGGTGTGCAATAAAAAATTTTGTCAGTTCACATTGCATAGTCAATATGTACCTAAATTCGTTTGAGATTTTTAATGGTCCGACAGTGTCAATTGATATTGTTTCAAAACTTGTGTTCGGAGTGTCAGTTATTGTCATTTTTTCTTTAATGTGTGTAGTCTGCTTATTACGAGTGCAATATATACATTTGTTTATATAATTTTTTACCATTTGGCGCATATGTTTCCATACATAGCGTTGTTTTAGTTTTTCTAATACCTAAGTGTCCTCCTTGTGGTGTGTCATGGTATTCTTGTATTATCTTGTGTTGCATGGTTTTGTTTGTAATTCTTCTTGGGGTTTGAAATATCATTATTTTTAGAGATTCTTTATTATTTTTATTTATTTTCTGCTGCAGCATGTATATATTCTCTTAAATTCTTCTTTTTGTATCATTTCAAATATAATATCTTTTTCATCTAGCGCTAGTTCTTTTATATTCAATTTATTCATTTCAGATACTAATTTCTTCAGAATCGGCTCTAGAGTCGCTGAATCATCATTAGATCTTGCATGCATATTTTTGTTATCTTTAATTATTTTTGATGATAGCTTCATCGATGTCGAATCTGGATTCGTCGATTTATCGCTGCATCGCACGTGTACAATATTATTTATTACTTGGATACTAGTATCATTTTGGTATCATTGTTCTTAGTATATCCGAATCTATCTTTATTCGGGATAGTGCATCGGCATTTGTATTTATTATGCCTTGCTTGAATATTATCGTAAAACCGTAATCAGATAAGTCTGATCTGATTCTTGTCATTTTTGATGATGGGTTCTTATGAGAAAAAAGTGAAACTAAAGGTCTGTGATCTGTAACTACTATGAATTTTTGTCCGTACAAATATGGTTTGAAGAAATTAATCCCCCAGTGTATTGCTAAAAGTTATTTTTCTATAATTGGTTTATTTATGTCATGTTTTTGTAAACTCTTGCTTGCATAAGATATTGGTAATTCTTGTCCAATTTCACCTTGTGAGAATACGGCTCCTAAGGCGTAGTTTGATGCGTCAGTCTTTAAAATGAATGTTTTCGAAAAATCTGGATATTGTAATATAGGTGGTTCTATTAATTTTTGTTTAAGTGTCTCAAACGCTGTTTGATATTGTGTTGTCCAATTGAAAGTTTGGTTTTTTTTAAGTAGAGCATTTAAGCATTGTGCGATTGTTGCAAAATCTTTTATGAATCGTCTATAATAATTACAAAAGGCGACGAATCTACGCACATCGTCAGTATTTAAAGGGGTTGGATAATTTTTTATTGTTTCATATTTTGCTGGATCGGTCTTAATGCCATTTTGTGTTATAAGGTGTCCCAAATAAACTACTTCGGGACGTAAAAATTTGCATTTTTGTGCATTTAATTTGAGATTGCATTTAGATAATCTATCAAAAATTTTAATTATATTATTGTTATGATGTTGCAAGCTACATCCAAAGACTATTATGTCATCTACATATAAAAATGCTTCTGAGCTTAAACCTGTTAGTGCTAATGTTAACATACGTTGAAAACTGTTTGATGAAATTTTAAGTCCAAAAGGTAATCTTTTAAATTGGTAATGACCGTCATTGGTAGAAAAAGCTGTTAAAGGTCTAGAAGTTTTTTCCAAAGGGATTTGGTGAAAAGAACTCGTCATATCGGGTGTGGCAAAGTATTTTGCTCTTCCGAGTTTGTCTAAGACATCTTCTAATCTTGTTAAAGGGAATTTATCACTAACTATTTTTGTGTTGAACTTCCTAAAGTCAACAACCAAGCGCCATTTTTTGATATCGTTACTATTTTTCTTTGGTACAAGTAGTAATACAATAGGTCTTGAACTTGTTCATGTATCTCTTTGTTATGAACATGTGGTAATCTATAATTTTTTATGTATGTGGGTGTCTGTTCTTTTATGTATCTGTTGTGGCTAATTTTTGTGTATAAAAATTATTTACTGTTAACTGTTCATTTGTTAAATGAAATATATGTTGATAATCCTTATTAGATATTTATTAGTGGATGTTTTGTGTCTATGTCTAATTCTTTTACAAGTTTTTTGAATCTTGTTTCATTTTGACGTGTGTCTTGTTTAAAATATGAGTATTCTGATAAAGGTTTGAGTTTCGGTGTTAGCTTGTATTTTATGGTTGATTTTAGCTGTTGATGAAACTATAGAATTTGCTATAAATACTCCTGTTTGAATTTCTTCATTCAAAATAACGCTATCCTGATCTAAGGTTAAATTTATTGGTGCAATAATTTCTGTTCTGGGTGGTATTCTGACTGTATTAAATGCGTTTTTATTTAAATATAAAGTTGTTACTATGTCATTGTCATTTAGTATTATTGTGAGTGTATGTGTTTCAGAGTCAATTTTACATGAATATTTTGATAAAAAGTCTCTACCTAAAATACCGTCAGTGTGAATGGGGAAGTCATTGTGTACGGCTTGGAAAATATGTTGTATATTAAGGTTTTGTAAATTGAGTCTCAATTTTATTGAACTTAAAGTGAAAGTTTCTTCCTCTGTTATACCTGTTAATTTACATTTTTCTCTTGTCATCAAGTCTATATCGTTATTTATATTTTCAATTTTGCAGATTGAAATATCTTCACCTGTGTCGATTAAAAATTTTAAATTTTTATTTGTATCGCTGCATGTTAATTTTATATAGTATAATATATTTAATATATAATAATATTTTGTTTTATCCGATATTTTGTATATTTTTAATTGCGCTTTCCCGGATGATCTTCTGTGGCGATCTCCGAGCGATCGTCGTTTCCCTGGTCTTCATTATTAAAGACGTACATTCTGTTATTATAAATTCTATTGTTTAAATTTCTGTTGGTGTTGTTATAATCAAAATTGACTCTGCGTATTTTGGTTATTATTTCTTTGGTTATTATTTCTAAAATTATTTTGACTGTTGTTAAAATTTATATTGTTATTATTTTGGTTATGTCTGTATGCGTTGTAGTTATGTGGTCATTGCATAAATGTATTATTCTGTTCTTGTTCTTCTGTTATTTTGTAGTCGTGTATTTTTTTTTCTGTTATCTTGTTGTCTTCTATACTGATTGTTGTAATTGTTCATTTGTCGTCTGTTATATGAATTGTTGTTTGAGTTGAAATACATTAAGTGGTTCGTTGTTTTTACGTTTTTCTCTAATTCTAGAGCTAAATTCGTTGCTTCTGTCAATGTCTTTGGTTGTGCTGCAAATATGGTACTTTTAAGGTCGTCGTTTAGTCCGTTTTTGAAGATTGTTAGCGCATAATATTCGTTCATCTTCATGATCAAATTTCTTTGGGCGTCATTAGGTTCAGTGCCTAAATCGTTAATCTGTAAATTATTCAGTTCAGATGTTAAATTCAATAGTTTGTCTTTAAAATTTGTTACCGTGTTGTTGCGTTGTGTAAGAGCAGAAAGTTGTGTATGTATTTGTGTAGTTGTCAAATTGCTTTTGTATGACTTGGTAAGTGCAGTTTTAAGTTTATCGAATGTGTCTATGTTTGCAATGTAACCTAATGTTGTTTTTACATTGGGACTCAATTTAACGTTAACAACAATGTTAATTAATTTCTTTTTGTTTTCTGTATTGTAAGTTCCGTCTAGTAATTCTATTATTGTAAGGAATGCATTTAGATCCTTGTAATTTCCGTTGAAAATTGGAACGTATTTTTAAAATTAGTTCAATATTAAAGTCAGACATGATTTCTATCTTCTCTGTCGAATGTTTTAACAAAAGATCTTTAGTTTTATGTAATAATATGTTGAATTGTTCGTTTAATTCGTATACTTTTAATTTATTTAAAGTGTTTGCAATGTTTTGGAAGTGAGCTTTGTTGTTTTCTATTTGACGATTTTTTTTATATTGTTTTTAATCTTTTTTACTTCGTTAAAAATTTCTATGAGCTCCTCCATAAATACTATGCGTGATTGCTGTTTTTACAGTAATAGTTGTGGTTCGAACTCAATAAATCCTGACTTGATTAAATTTTTCTGACACTTGCTGCATCTAAAACATTCACGATGCCAAGCTTTGTCGTAGTAAGATATGTATGTAATTTTTCCTTTATCTATTATTTTATGTTTACATGTTATGCAGTATTTTTAAAATAATATTCCAAAACATCCTTGATGTTTAGAAATTGTTCCGTGTTTTAACATTTTCGTAATTTATTTATTTATTGATTAAACATCTTGATTTCTAAGGATTCCTTTCTGTACATATAATTTAAAGTAGTTGCTTATTTTATAAAAAATATATATAATGATAATTAGTGCTGTAATTGCAATTGTAGTGGTGTGTTGTTGTACGACAGATTTAGTTATAGCTGATCCCAGGTTGTTATCCATCTGTTCATAGATGTTGATTGACTCTTTGTTGTTTTGATTCAGCATTGTAAGATATTGATTAGTCGCGGCTATGTTCGGTATCATCTATTGTTTTTTTGTTGTAGTTCTTCTTTTATTTTCTCCAGTAGTGTATTTTTTAACTTCAGGTCGGTTGTTATCGCAACTATGCGGTATAATTCTGCTATCCTCTGTCTTGTTAGTACTTTCCTTTCTCCTCTGGATTTTTTTTTTTCAATGACTTCTTGTGTAATTGTTGGTTTATTAGCTTGCCTTGCCTTATATTCTTCTATTGATATAGGCTTTGGTCCAGCTCCTTTTGGTGTCGGTATGTATTTTGGGGGTTCTTCTTTGTTGTGGATTGTTGCTTTACGTTCATAAAGTTGATCATCTATATTTAAGTAGCTGTATGAGGTCCACTACACGTTGGAAGATTGTGTTGAAGTTGTTGTCCATGAGATTTTAATTTTTGTCTATTAATAAGTTATTTCGGAGAATTTTTGAAGCTTGTAACGCATTAATCTTCAAAATTCCAGTTAAGTATGGTGCAGGATCGCCATGTGATGGGCCTAAAGATCTACTATGGTATTTATTTTTGAAATATATATCACTTTTTTTTAGTTATTCGTTTTGAGTTATTTCGATGGCTACATCGAAATTAACTTTGGTGTATTATGGCACCGTGACCGTGCCACTGTGGGTGATAGCAAGAATGCCGAACTGTTTTGAGATTGCAAAATAAAACTTTGGCTTGCGCCGCTGTAGTTGTGATTTAGAATCTGATCTTTATTTTCAAAGTCTGGTGTTTATATATTAATAAAAACAGTCTTTTTCTTAAAATTATTTTACCTCTATTTCCAATACTCCTGCTTTAATTCCAAATCTAAATTTTAGTTTCCCGATATTTTAAAGCGCGACCAATCAAATTTTAATTAGTTTGTCTGCACTCTTTCTTCCCTTAAGATTTTAATATCAAACAGCCAGAATAAAAATTTATGGCCTTGAACTTAAGTGAGTTAACTACAATAGTTAATTTAATGCTTGTTGTTGTTGCTTTATGTTTTATTGCAGTAAGTGTGTAACTCAATGCGCGCTGTCGCCTTCATGCTTATGCAGTATCTTGCGGAAGAAAACGTAAAGGGTGCCAAGTGCATTGAAATATGATACTTTTAGCTATTAATAATATAATTTGTTTACTCTGAAAATTTTGGTTATTTGTTTGGCTGTAAATTATTGACTTTATGGCTTTGTTGGAGGTTTAGGTTTTTTGTTTTGTTTTGTAATTTATTAATAGAATGAATGTAGTTAAATAAGATGAGCTATTTTATGTGGTGGTAATAGTGGCATTTAAGAGTACACTACACGAGGATACCCAGGGGTGGGTGCTCAAAGTCCACATGGGCGAGACAGTGTCCAGCCGAACGCAGTACTTTGAGCTAACACGAGGCCATTTTCGCCAGTAAAGAGGTTACTTCTCATAATTCGCGGAAAGATGTCAGCGCCTAACTCCAGCAGAATTGTCTTATTCGAGCTTGCCTTAGGGTCGGCTAAAAACATGTGCTCGAACCGTTTTAGCACCGCCTCATTTATCTCTGCTTCGTACGGCTCACAATGAAGCTCATATGAAATCAGTGCGTACACTTCGCACCTAAAACTTTCGTCGTAGCGGGACCCAACGACGAATTGACACCAGCTTCGGCTGCCCTTTGTTATCGTGCCGAGCTTCAGCTTGTCGACCAGGTCCCAAGCGATAATACTCATCGTGCGAAATGGATTTACAAGCGCCCTAATGTAATGCCAGTCGTCGCCGTCATGTAATTTAAGCTTTACCGTTGGAATCATCACCTCTTTCTTCATGGATCCAGAGTATTTAGAGCACGTAGCACGTTCATTACGACTGCATTCTATTTGCCGCAATCGTGGGTGCCCATGTAAGCTCGTGTGATGCTTAGCTTGGCAAATGGCACAGTTATGACGACTGGTGCAATCATTCCACCGATGTGACCGAGCGAGACACATCTCGCAGTACTTCAACCTGGTCACTGCATCGAACTTCTCCGTCAAGTTCATGTTGCGGAACTTTAGGCAAAGCATCAACCGATGGTCCTGGTTGCAAAGACCACAAGACGGCGGGTGGGTGTAGCTGGCGCGATCATCAGTCTTGGCCGTGTTGCGTTGCTTAACGACCTTGTTGCGCGCGTTTATCGAGTTGCTGCTGCATCTATTGTTGTTGCGCGCTCGCTTCTTATTGGAGTTACAAACCTCCTTCGTGGATACACTAAAAAAATTATCTTGCCAGAACTCTCGACGGTGAGTTCTGGGCTTGGAGCAAGGAAACACAGTTGGTTGACAAAAGTTCAGTTAATTATACATTAAGTACATTTATTTGAACGTTTTAAACTCGATTAACATCGATTAATTTTGATTCAGTTTAATTAACACATTTGACAATTTAACATTAAGATTTATTTCAGCAGAACTTGTTGCAATAAATTGAATCTAACCCGAACCGTTTTACGTATTACTTAAGACTAACTACAATTTCTTTTTCTCTTACAAACTAAAGCTTAAAGTGCTAGCCTAGCTTCCTTATCTTTTAGCTTATTCAAATGCCGTAATTATCCGCAGCACAGGGAATAGGGTGCGTTGCGGTTTCCCACAGGTTGGCGGTGTCCGGTTACTGCGCATGTGGCTGTTGATTGTGAAATATACCTGACGGCTGCACTTTACAGGGTGGTAACTTTGGGATTGCTGTTGGTGTTGCAACGCTTGTTGTTGCACGGCTTATTTACTCAGCGCTTGTTGTTGTTGTTGAGTGCCATAATAACTGCAAAATAGATGCATTAAAGTGGGGCAGAGTATGGTAGAGTAGAGTAGGGTAGAGTAAAGCTGAGTAGCGTAGAGTAGGTTTCAATAAGAGGGTAGACCCACTACCTTCGTTATGGGTCTGGTAGTGACACCTTTTGCCGTGCGAATGTCGACAACATGAGCTCTCAACATGAGTCTGAGCCTAAGTAAACCTCCGCGATGCTACCTAAGCTCCGTTCGTTTGGTGGCAAATTTTCATGTCGAATGACCATGAGATCATCAACATTGATAGGGGTTTGAGGGTGTTTCCATTTATATCTTTTATAGAGTTCTTTTAGATTTTCATCTTTTCATCTTCTGCAGAAATTGTGATGCAATATCTTTAATTTTTGCCAACGGTTTATTACGTTAGGCGTAGAGTTACTTAAATCGGGTTCAGCTGGGGTGAATAACGGAGTACCAATTAAAAAGTGTTCTGGGGTTAAAGGTGATAAATCATTTCACTAGAAGGACTTAGAGGTCTTGAGTTAAGGCAACTTTCGACTCGAGCGAGTAGTGTAGAAAATTCTTCGAAAGTGAACCTTTGATTTGCGTGTGCCTTTTGCAAATGTGCTTTACAACTTTTCACACAGGCTTCCCAGAGTCCGCCCATGTGCGGAGCGCCAGGGGGTATAAAATAGCAGGTTATATCTTGGTGACTGTAGTTGTTCACAACTTGGATCTGGAGTGCCTTCATGAATTCTCGCGATCTTTCTTCAGCATTTGCGCTGCTCCAACGAAATTCGTTCCATTGTCGGAGTAAAGAGCGGTGGGGCATCCGCGCCTTGAAAAGAATCGGGAGGAAGCTGCTAAAAATTCTTGGGTAGAGAGATCACTTGTCGCTTCATTGCTTTCGTATGCATTGCTTTCGTTGCAAAGCAAATAAAAATGCAAATATAGCCTTTCGTTAATAAGCAGGCTCGCCCAGTGTAGTTTTTGATTTCTACGGGTCCGGCGAAATTGACACCTGTATTTGTGAATGGGCGGGTAAGCAAAGTGCGTTCAGATGGTAGTGCATCCATGATTCGGATCTACTTTTTTTTCTTGTGTATCACACAAATCTTGCAGTTAGGGATAGTAGTTATAATTAGAGCTTTTAACTTTGGTATCAAAAACTCCGCACGCAGCAGGCGTAATAATAATTAGTTACCGCCGTGTAGGGTGATCAAATCGGTCATCTGAGTCAACAGAAAAGCTAATCGACTGTATGGCAATAAAATTGGGTGCCGTTCGTTGTAAGTTAGAGCTGGCGACTTGACTACTAAGCGTCCGTTTGCTCGCATGATGCCTTTTCAGCCCAGAAAGGGTGTGAGGGTTAAGATCGAGCTTTTTGTCGAAATAGGCTATTTGCTTAATAATGATGCATATTCTTCTGCGAATCCATTTATTTGGATTAATATGATAAGCTTTTCTCTAACCATTTTTATTTAGGGATGTTATATCCAACGTCGTGTGACTCCTTTGTAAACGACGTGAGGGTGAAGCGTTGGTGTAAAAGCGATACACGTATACGATGACTCGTAAAGCTCTTGGCAGCGAGGAGAACTTAATTAATATGTCCTCTTGGGTTGTTGTGGCAAACGCATTAATGGGTTTTAAGTCAAGGGTAGTGCCGACGGGATCTTTGGACTTGTGCCAGAATTCTTTTCCACGTTTGAGCCAATTTGGACCGTGCCACCAGAGATGATGATCTCTTAGTTCTATGGAAGAACATTCTCGACTGGCTACATCTGCTGGGTTGTCGTGAGATTCAACATGGCTCCAGTTGTCGGTTCCAACCTTTTCAGTGATCGTTGAAACCCGATTGGCCACGAATGTGTTCCATGAACAGGGTTGCTTTTTAAGCCAGGCCAGTACGATGGTAGAGTCAGTCTAAAGATACAATCGGTATTGCTTCAGATCGAGTTGGGGTACAATTGCATCGACTAAATTTGCCAGTAAAACAGCTCCGCAGAGTTCAAGCCTCGGTAAAGATATTGTCTTTACCGGCGCCACTCGTGTCTTAGCGACTAGGAGTTTAGTGTGGCTTTCACTATTTGCATTTGAGACTCGCAAATAAAGCACGGCACCGTAGGCTTTTTCTGAGGCATCAGAAAATCCATGCAATTGAACGGTGGATTTGGGTGTGAAATAGGTCCATCTTGGAATCTCTATCGTGTTGATCGAAGCGTAGCCGTCAATAAATGCTTGCCATCTGTGTTGAGTCAAGGGTTTTAGGGTCTCTAGCCAAACTTGTTGCATAATAATTTTAGCAGCTATCACAATTGGCGCCAACCAGCCAGAAGGGTCAAACAACTTGGCTATGTTTGATAAAACTTCACGCTTTGTTTGAACGGGTTTGTGTTCAATGTGTGGAACGAGAAAAAAGACTGAGTCTTTTCGAGCGTTCGAGCGAATACCTAGGGTTTTGGTATTGCCTTCGCTTGGATCCGACAGACTCAGTTGTCAACAAATGATCCTTGGGTAGATCGTGTAATATTTGTGACGTATTTGAAGTCCACTTTCTGAGTGTGAATCCGGCCGATTCTAGTGCTGCTATGAGTTCGTCACTAGCTATCTTTGCGGTTGCGAGTTGATGCGCTCCTGCCAATACGTCATCTACGTACATGGAATTGCGTAATATGTATGACGCATGAGGGTGTGTATCTCGCACATCATCTGCCAATTGATGTAGTGTTCTGATGGCGGGATATGGGGCACAGTTGACATCAAATGTCACTGTTTGCAACTTATAGTCATGAATGGTTTCTTCACTGAACTTTCTGAATAAAATTCGTTGATAGGGTGTGTATTCCGGGTCAACCACAATTTGTCGATACATTTTCTAGATGTCAGCGTTAAAAACGAACTCATAGAGCCTCCACTTGATGATTAACAAGACTAAGTCAAGTTGGAGGGTTGGACCAATGTGAAGCACTTCATTTAAACTTTTTCGGGTAGTTGTAGGGCTTGATGCGTTAAATACAACTCTAAGTTTAGTTGTTAAGCTATCGGGTTTGATAACTGCGTGATGTGGCAAATAATAATGTTTGGGTCGATCCGTGTAAGCGTGTGGATATTTGATCGCTTTCATATGGCCGAGTTCCAAGTATGCGCACATGACTCGATCATACTCTGCCTTGAGTGTAGGCTTTTTGAGTAATGACTTTTCATTACGTAAATATTGCGCCATAGCGATAGGCCTTGAGTTGCCAAGTTCCAATGAATTTGGGTTCTTAAAGGGTAATTTTACAACATAACGCCCATTAGGGTTACGGCGTGTTGTGTTTTTGTAAACTTTTTCGCATTGCTTCTCTTCAGCTGAGAACGAAGATGTTTTTGGAACTTCTTCCACTTCCCAGTGCCGAGTCAAAAAGTCATCTAGGTCGACTTTATTAAAGCATGCAATAATATTGTTGGGTGTTGACTCTGGTTCGTGAGGAAGAGGTCCTGAGAGAATCCAGCCAAATTCAGATTCTTGTGCCAAGAGTGATCCACAAATATTGCTTTTAACGCCACTGCGCATGATTTTTGGGTAATGATCACAACCAATTATGATATCTACGGGTCGAGATTCATAAAACTGAGTATCTGCCAATTGGAGGCTAGCCAGGTTTTCCACAGGGTTTGCATCTATCGAGTGTGTGGTCAAATCGCTTGTGAGGGTTTTTAATACTAAAGCCTGGGTTTCCACTATAAATTAAGGTGTTTTTAGAAGACCGTATTATTATTTTGCAAGCTTTTGTCGGGTTGAGTCCAGTGACTTGAGCGCCAGTAGTTTTTGTCGGTAAGCCAATACGTTTTCTAAGCTGCTCCATTAGAAATTTTGCCTCCGATCCTGAGTCAATGAGTGCGCGAGTTATAAAGTCCTTTTTTAATAAAAGACACTTTATGTTTTTAAAACACAACTTCTTTTATTCAGATCAAAACTAAAACTAAACTTTCTTACAACTAACAGAATAAATGTTACTTAAAATATACCAATAGTTTATCAATACAAACATATCAATGTATGAGAATTTCTTCTTTTCTTCTTTCTTCTTTCTTCGTTGCAGTACAACGAAGATTACAAAATGTTTATGAAGTTACAAAACACTTAAGTGGGTCTCTGGGTTTGTTGGTGCAGTTAAAAAAAAAGAGTAACATGATATTTGGAGTTGCTTAGCTGCATATTTTGAATTGACAAATATGTTTGGCAAATAATGAATTTGAATTTAAGTGTTAAATGATTTGGGTTGTTGCAATGAGGCAATAAATATTTAGTTTTTATTGTTTCCATACTTTGAAACAATTTCTTGTAATTTAATATTAATTGCCTCGTTTGTAACTCCTCCCCCATTTGATCTGAGATTCTCCTGGATCTCATTAGTTATAAATTTTTGTTTGTTTACAAATTTAACTTTATTTTTCTTAAACATTATTAACATAAATATTGCAGCAAGTATAATTAAAACTAATGTTACATTTATTCCATAAGTTCCATAAGTTCTTCAATTTTTCTTATATTATTATAATGTTCTGTAATGATATTGTTGAAGTGAATGGGTGCTATTTCTGTCTTATTAATTGTATTTTCGTTCGAGTAAAAGTATCTGTCTTGGATTATTTCTATGTGGTTCTCGTAGTTTTCCTCCCCCATTTGTATTTTACAGTTACTAAATGTTACTAAATTATTTTTTGTAAGAGTAATGTTTCTATTATCGCAATTTTGTATTATTTCGAGGTTGTATGCATTCGTTACTAGTATTGTTTGTTCGTCCAATAGTTGTGTGTCTGTTTTGTTATTAAATTTATATTCGCAATTATTTGTTAAAATACAATTTTTACTTTTCTTTAAATGTTTTAGCGTTACATTTTCTTCGAAAGTAAATGTTTGATTATTGTAATTTATAACGAATTCTTGGTTTTGAATTATTTGCATGAACTTCGAATTCGGAATTGGTGTTATTAGGTTAAGGTCTGTCCTTATAAATGATTGTGGTATCTGTATAGTAATAATAATACTATTGTGTTTATAGTCCATTATTCCTACCTTGAGAAGTTTCAGTTTATAAAAATCTATATTAAATGTTTCTATTTCTGACGAAGTCAATATACTTGGGTGGACTATGTTATTTTTTGCTGCTACTATATTATCTTGAATTTGGTCTATTTTTCTTTCTAGGTGTTTAAGTTTCAACAGCTGGTCGGTGTAAAGCAATTTTCTTAAAATTTCGTTATTTTGCGATTTTTTATTTAGAACAGTTGATTTCATTTTTATTCTGTCCTCTTCTATAGCTGTTTGTAAAATATTGAACGTATCATTAAAATGTGAGTTTAATTGTATTTGTTCGTTAAATGTTTCTATTGCGTTGTGCGAGTTTTTATTTGATATTTCTAAGCGTTCCAGAATTTCTTCCCTATCGTCATTGTCCATAGTGCCAAAAAGCCATTTGTGAGCTGAACCCACGGAATTAAGTAATCCTCTCTTTGTTCTGGTTTTGTTTGGAATAATTGTACGAATTTTTGATTTTATTAAATCTATTTCATTCTGCAAAAGTTGTTTACTATTTTCATTAAAATGGTCAATGTTAAGTTGTATTTTATTTAAAATATCAATAATTGTGTTTGTGTTTATAATGTGTATTACAGTGGTTGTTTGGTTTACTATTTCTACCTGGTTTAGTTTAATTTTAACGTATCCAGATGTTTCATAAATCGGGCTGATTTGCATTCCCATTACTGTTGTTGTCGTTGTTAGCAATATTATTATTGTTGCGAACCCCAAGGTTGGTATCTGCAAATTTAAACGGTCGTTTAATATTACTTTCATGAACATTTCGTAGTAAATAATTTCTGTATTTTGGTTGTTCTTTATGTCTCAGATTTGTGTAGTTTTTTATGAACCCTCGCTCTCTATTTTCTGTGTAGTCTTCTCTTTTTTCGTTACGTTTTGTTATGGCTTTAGTCTTTTGTTTTGTAGTATTTGTTTTTATTGTCTGCTTACTAACTTTTTCATTTTCCACGTCAAACGGTGTACATTTTATAGTTGAATGGTACGAAGTATTCGATTGCTTTTGCCATTTGTTCTTTAATTGGTAGCTTGTTTTCAAGGTTAAGTGCCCTAAGTCTTTCTGTAAGTGTGTTATTTAAGCGTTCAACGTCTGAGTTTCCTGTATGACTGTTTGGTTTTGCGAAATGTATTTCTATTTCTTCTTCTCTACAAAAGTTTTTTACATTTATGCTGTTAAATTCGTTATCACTTATGATTTTATTCATTTTTCCTTTAATTGAGATGTAGAGTCTTATTTTTTTCGATCAAGGTTTGACTATTCCTATCTTCTAAATAGAGACTAACAGCGTGTTTTGAAAATTTATCAATAAAGTTGATAAATGAATGTTTGCTGTTGACATATGTATCTATGTGAATTATTTGGTTAACATCAGTTGGTGTTTCTGTCCTTGCAAATTTCTTTTTTATTGGGTTTCTGTCATATTTTGCTCCAGTACAAATATTGCAGTTATTAATTACTTTTGTTATGAAGATCTTTAAGTTTGGGAAAAATATTTTTCTTTTTATTCCTTCGTAAGTTGCTTCTATGCCTGAATGACCAGATTCTTTTGTATGATATAAAGAAATTTGTTTTAGTGTTTCGTGTTCGTCCCTCATATCTTTAGCAAGGTGACTACATTTAACAAATTTTATTCTATGGTATTGAGAATACATTTGAATTATTTTTAATTGTACCTGATGGTAAAGTCTATCATTTAAATATGAGTAGATTCCCGTTTTTCCATCTTTAATATGTCTTCTTAGTATGTCGGAAATATCGTGTGGTATTTCTTCATGTTGAATATATATGCGTTTCTTGGCATCTATAATTTCAAATTCTTGAGTTTTATGTTCTACGAGAATTATTTGTGTCTTAAATCTGTTCACAACGGTATCTAAAATGGGTATATGATTTAATGCTTCTTCCTCTTGAGAGTGAACTGTTTGAACTTCCAAAGAATCATTATCATCATTTTCTAGGTAATTTATCTCATGGCTTCCTGTATCAATTCTACTAAGAAAATCTGCTATTTTATTATCTTTTCCTTTAATATAATCGATTTTAGCATCATATTCTCCAAGTTGTATTAGCCAACGTTGGAGTCTTGGATTTATATCCTTTCCTGAGTGTTTGGCTTGTAACCACTTCAGTGGTTGGTGATCAGTATGAAGAATAAACTCTTTACCAAACAAATACGGCCTAAACTACTGCACTCCCCAAACTACAGCAAGAAGTTCTTTTTCTACCGTTGCATAATTCTTTTCGTGGTCATTAAGTGTTCTAGACGCATAGGAGATAGGGTGACCGTCCTGCATCAAAACAGCGCCTAAAGCAAAATTACTTGCATCGGTGACGAGTTTAAACTGTTTATTGAAATGTGGGTATCTTAGGATGGGGTAATCAGTAATGATTGTTTTTAATTTTTCAAATGCTGAAATATAGTTTGGATCATTTTTATTTACTTTTAAATCCTTTTTAAGATATTTTATTATTGGTTATGCTACTTTAGCATAATCTTTGATGAATTTCCTGTAGTAGCCTGTAATTCCTAAAAACGATTTTATTTGTTTTTGGGTTTGTGGTAATTTCAGGTCTTTTATTGCGCTTATTTTATCCGGATTTGGTTTTATACCTTCCGATGTTGAAATGTGTCCTAAATATTGTGTTTCTTTACACATAAAATTACATTTGTCTATTTGGATTTTTAAACCGGCCTTTCGTAGTGTGTTAAATACTTGTCTGATATTCTCTAAGTGTTCTTCTAAGCTTCTTAATATTGTTATCTAATTTTGTTAATGTGCTTTCTCAGGACTGAATTCATCAATCTTTGAAATGTTGCAGGTGCATTTTTTAATCCAAAAGGCATCCTGGTAAATTCAAAGTGTCCGAAAGGAGTAGAGAAAGCTGTTTTTTTCTATCTTCGGGTTTCACTAAAATTTGGTGAAATCCTTTGGCCAAGTCTAATGTAGTAAAATACTGTGCCCTGCCCAATTTATCTAAAATTGATGCGATATTTGGAATTGGAAATTTATCACAAAGTGTGATTTCATTTAATTTCCTGTAATCGATTACGATTCTCCACTTTTTTGTACCCGAATTGTCCAGTTTTTTGGGGACAATCCAAAGAGGGCTATTGAAAGGTGAGTTGCTTTCAACTATTATGCCTTGTTTTAGCATTTCCGAGATTTGTTTTTCAATTTCGACTTCGTGAACTCGTGGATATCTATATATTTTTGAGTAAATAGGCTGACAGTTTTTAGTTATTATTTCATGTTGGATTTCATGGGTAAAAGACAATTTATCGTTTTCAAAGTAAAATAAATCTTCAAATTGTTGTAAAAGATTCTGTAACTTTAATCTTTCTTCTGAATTAATATGCTCAAAATTTATATTTTCCATTAAGCGGTTACTAATGGGTTCTAACGTTTGTATACTTTCGATATCGAATGGGTACGGACTATCTAAAAATCTATAAAAAAATCTATCTATACTAAAAAAAATATTTTATTCCCTTTTATCTCTAGAAACCTGTTTTCCAGATCAATTCTTGCTTGTAAAGTTGTTAATACATTTTGCCCTATAATAGCATCATAATTTCGATTATGAAGATTAACCACTTTCCAAGATATGGTTCCTGCTTTTTGAAATTCTCTTGGTATTGGAGTAATTTTTTCGTTGGTAATTTTGTTTAAACCATTAATTGTCGAAAATATTTTTGGTTCTTTTAGTTTTTGTAGTGGAAAATTAATTAATACGTTAGGTTGTATAATGCTTGTAGTTGAGCCTGTATCAACTAAGCATTTTATATTCTCGTTACCAATGTGAATTTTTATTATTGGCAGTTTACATTCCGAGGCTCGTTTTGAAAATGTATGTCGTCCTCCTGAATGTTTTCAATTTCAATTCTTTGGTTCTGTAGATTTTGTCTGGGTTGTTGAGAATTCTAGTTTTGTCTGTATTGTCCTGAATTGTTATTTTGAATATATCGACCAGAATTATTATTTTGTGGATACCGTCCAGAATTATTATTTTGTGGATATCGTCCAGAATTATTATTTTGTAGATATCGTCCAGAACTATCATTTTGAATATAGCGTCCAGAACTATTTCTATTTTGATTTTGTTTTTTGTGCCTATAGTCTATTGTCCTTGGGTCATCCAGTATTCTTAGTAAAGTGAATTTATTTATTATATCGTCAAGTGAATTGCAATTGTCGATGTCTGCCCTAAATTGTCCGTCAATTTTGTTTAACAAAATATCCGCTAAGTCTCTGTCAACGTGATTTGCACTATAAATATTTGGTTTCACAATGTCGTATTCGAATATTTCGTTTATTTCGTATTTTGCACTGCTAAATATTTCAAATAATTCTCTTTAATTTGATACCTTAATATTCCTACAATAATTGAATACCTCTGAATAAGTTTTTCTTGGTTGAAATTGTTGTCTCAGCTTTTCCTTGACTTCATCCCATGTTGCGTTGTCTCCTAGTGTCCTGATGCAATTCCGAGCTTCTCCTAAAAGTTTTTCGTTGATGATGATCTGCAATCCAAAATTGTACAAATCCTGGTTTTGACCACATAGTTGCATCACTTTTTCCACTGATTTGATGAAAGAAGTAAGAACATGTCCTTTTCCAAATGGTTTGACTGCTCTGAATTGATCGAGAATTGTTGCTGGAGTTAGTTGTAGCATTGACAATGTCGATTGTTGATGTGTTTGTAGGTGTTGTGCAAATTGTTGCTCTTGTTGCTGCTGCTGTTGTATAATATTTTGTTGTTGGAGAATCTGCTCCTGTTGTTTTTTTATGACCTCTTCTAGGTTGTTCATAGTGGTAAGAAGTTGTTCCGAATTCATTTTGGACACTTTTTAATTTCTTCGTTTTAGTTAAAATAAATTATAAAAATTATATAACTTGAGTTATATTTAATTGCGTACAGTCAAAAAGTGAATTTTAATTTATTAGATTTATTTATCTTGTTTCACTTAACTTCCGTTTAATAACGTTATAAAGTTCTTTAAAAAAAAATATCTTTAGATAATTTTTCTTTAATAAAGTACTTCTTAATAATTCTTCGGAATTATTTGTAGCCAGTTCTAAAGTTCTTTTTAATAATTCTTCGGAATTATATCCTGCCGACTGCGTCAGTTATAAAGTCCTTTTTTAATAAAAGACACTTTATGTTTTTAAAACACAACTTCTTTTATTCAGATCAAAACTAAAACTAAACTTTCTTACAACTAACAGAATAAATGTTACTTAAAATATACCAATAGTTTATAATTAATTGCAAAATAACACATTTTTAGGTGGCAACCCTATTTTCAAAAAAATTTTGGAATTTTAAAATTCTGACAACGGATTCGGAATCAGCGACCCATTTTTACCTAGTGTTTGCCCCAGCCTCGAATTCGCGAAAATGAGATATTTTAAGGTGGCAACCCTATCCGCCATTTTGAAAATTCAAAATCTGACATCAGATTTCAAATCAGCGACTCCCTTTTACTAAATGCTCATTTAAAAAAATTGCAAAATAACACATTTTTAGGTGGCAACCCTATTTTCAAAAAAATTTTGGAATTTTAAAATTCTGACAACGGATTCGGAATCAGCGACCCATTTTTACCTAGTGTTTGCCCCAGCCTCGAATTCGCGAAAATAAGATATTTTAAGGTGGCAACCCTATCCGCCATTTTGAAAATTCAAAATCTGACATCAGATTTGAAATCAGCGACCCCCCTTTGCAACTACCATAAAACTCTAAGAAACATGACTGGAGCAAAAGTCAAAATTCATGGTAACCATTTGAGAGTACTCTCAACGCAACGAATACTTTCTAGAAATTTCCATATTCGTTAGAACTCTCTCAAATGGAATGGAATGTTCATTCCATTCGAAAAATATATGTCTCTCATTCATTCGTTTCGCTTTGCAAATGATTTGCAAATATGGAATACTCGCATGGAATGCGTAGAATGGATTCCAAATGGAATGTATTCGTGCAGCTCTTTAATACAAACATATCAATGTATGAGAATTTCTTCTTTTCTTCTTTCTTCTTTCTTCTTTCTTCGTTGCAGTACAACGAAGATTACAAAATGTTTATGAAGTTACAAAACACTTAAGTGGGTCTCTGGGTTTGTTGGTGCGGTTAAAAAAAAAGAGTAACATGATATTTGGAGTTGCTTAGCTGCATATTTTGAATTGACAAATATGTTTGGCAATTAATGAATTTGAATTTAAGTGTTAAATGATTTGGGTTGTTGCAATGAGGCAATAAATATTTAGTTTTTATTGTTTCCATATTTTGAAACAATTTCTTGTAATTTAATATTAATTGCCTCGTTTGTAACTCGCGTGCGTTGTATAAAGAACCTTCGTGTTCCACGTTGACCATTGCAGTTCTTAGGAGGATTTCGTTTCTGCTGGCCGCAAAGTGACAATTCGCTACTTGGGTTTCGAGCTCTTGGGTGAGTGTAGGGTCAGTGGACTGTATTTGGGTCGTGAATGCCTGCCGGGTAGAGTTGGCTTGTTGAGCTGCTTCTTGCGCTTGCGCACTTGTGCTTGTGTCTAATGTGGTCTTATGCAATGAGGAATGGTGCCTCTTCTTGCATATTCTGCAGCTGTACTCACTTTTGCATTCTTTAATGCCATGAGAAACTGCTAGGCAATATAAGCAGCATCCAACACGCTTCACTGTTGCAATCCTTTCATCTATTTTCATGGATATGAAGCTTGGGCACTCACGAAGAGGGTGATTGCTATTGCAAAGTCTGCAAATAGCACCAGATTCCAGATTGCCATTGGGGGCTGGAAATCGATGGTTAAGGGTCCTTTTTACTTTGTTTGGCTTCAAATTGTTGGGTTAATTTTAGGGTAGGTTTCGTAGCAACATTCATGTGATATGTATTTACCCTTCTATCTCCCCACCTGTGGGGCCATTATGAGTGGGCACATTCTGTTGACTTGGCCTTGGGAGTAAAATAGAAGAGAAAGCCTTTTTATCGCCAACAGATTCTAGTGTTTTGAATTTGTGGGTCAAAAAGGAATCTAAATCTTTCCATTCAGGGATACCAGAATTATCTATCAGAGACTATATAAAGTCTTCTAATGTATTTTTGGGTAACTTTGTTGAACAGAGTTACACTAAAATAGGATCCCAACTATCTGTATCTACACCAAATGTTTGAAGGGTGAAGACAGAGTTATTTATTGTTCTCTGCAGCTTTTAAATTGAGCTTCCTGTCTTTGTTGCGATCTGTGTCAAATTGAGTAGGGTTTTCAATCGAGCATTTATTTGCATTCGTTTATTTTCATATTGGTCGATGAGATTTGACCATAAAAAACCCCTCATTAGTTAAAGGGGCATTTTTAACTATTTCTCGAGCTTCACCGCGGGTTTTTTGAAGTAAGTGGAAAAGTTTTTCCACGTTACTTATGCGGGAGTTTTTTATGTAGAATGCCGAAAACAGATCTCTGAATGTAGGCCATGTGACATAGTCCCCATGAAAAATGTCCTTATCGCATGGTGGCAGACGGATCATTGGGTGCTCTTCTACCGCTGAGTCTAATGCTGAAGGTGATGGCTTGTTTTCCATCGTGGCTGCTTTCATTGCTTCAATATACTCACTTATTGAAGCATAACAGCGTACGTATGACTGGTACGTCTTCCTGTACCTCTCCTTAAACTTCTCCTTGTCCACTGCTTCAGACAGGTCTTCGGGGTTTTCACGAATTTCTTCGTAGACTGCTTGAAATTTTTCAAACAGGTACTTCAACTGCTTTTTCTGCACTTTTAAAGCATGCTGACTTTGGTCCACGAGTTGAGCTTCGCTATGTGCTAGCTCAAGCTCAGCAATGTCATTCGACAAATGTACGAATGTCTTGAGAGACATGTTGAGTCAGCTGACTGTATACGGGTTAGGTTGGCTTGGGTTGGGTTGGGTATCAATCAGAATGGAACGTGCTTGAAATAGTGTATTTTTGCTCTTTTGGGTTGAGAGTATTTTGTTAAAAAAATTCTCCACTTTTATTAATATTTTATAAAAAATTCAAAAACCTCTGTAAAATCTTTAAATGAGTGGGTGGGTTTCTATGCACTAAATGGGTTAACCAGCGCACCAAGGGTTAATGATTTTAATATCTCTAGAGAATTTCGAAATCAAAAATAAAATAAAAATCTTCGATTTCGCAAAAATACACTTAAATCGGGTAAATATTGGGTTCCACAATTGAAAACACCGTAAGCTTCTGAACATTTTTGAAACAGTGCACAAAAGTGAATTCTGTGTCACTTTATTGTATAAAATACACTTATTGATCTATTCTCGAAGAGAGTTATCGAGAAATTCAAAATGTTCAACAAAAATTTTTTAAATTTAATGGGTTAACACGAATAGCAAGGGTTAAAATCTTCTCGATTAATAAACTTTCTTTAAAAATCGCAAAAAAGTGTTATTGGCTCTGCAAGGGTTAAGCAGGACAGCTACACAAATGAAATTGTGTTCATATTAAACGAATATGTTTTTGAAATAGAGCTTTAAACAATTTCATTTAAGCTAAACACAAATGTTTGTAAAGTAAAATAAAAAACAAAAGCTTTTGTTTTTTTTTTGATATTAGATTCATAGTTCTATTACAAAGGTATAACAATTCATTTAATATATTATGCTCCATGGCCTCTGGGACTTCTCAAGGAGCAAGCTAAGCTGACTTAAATACTGTAAGACTAATATTATTTACATATCAATAAAGTTAACTTATAATTCACCTAAACTTCAACTTATCATCCTCAATCCATTGTCAGATAGCTAGCAGATATTGTTTAAGACCTGATTTGAACTGACTCAGTGACTGTGAGTGTCGATGTTCAATAGGTAGATTGTTAAATTCCGTTGGTCCCGCATATAGGTATCGCTGTTTTGTAAGCTCAAGACGACTTCTCACCACTGCGAGGTTGTTTCCGTGTCTCGTGTTAAGCCCATGGCCCATCTCCTGTAACTGCAACGTGCTGTAGCTCAACTGCCTGTTGTGTTTATAAACTTGCAACAACAGATGGTATTTATAAAGCTTGGTAACTGGGAGAACCTTTTTAAACTCCTGTGCGTATAGCAAATGACTGGGGTACCTAGAATGCAACCCAAATACTGCCTTTAAACATTTATTTTGCATTCTCTGCCACTTTTTAAGCTCCACAGTAATTTTGTGAGCCCAGCATATGGTCATGTACGAGAGGTGTGAGTGAAATAGCGACATATATATTAAAAATTTTGTATCTTCTGACATCATATTTTTTTTCTTTGTGCAATATTCCCAGGCCGTACGAAATTTTATATTGTAGATCCCTTATGTGTTGATTCCACAATAGGTTGTTGCTGATTTTCACCCCTAGAAATTTAGCATGCTCTTGCTCCACTACTTCGGAACCGTTCACCATGAACCTAAATTTGTCTTCTTCGGAATGTTGGGGTGCAATAATAATAAATCACGAAACCGTTCACCATGAACTTAAATTTGTCTTCTTCGGAATGTTGGGGCGCAATAATAATGAATTTCGTTTTCGAATCATTAATAGCAAGTCTGTTAAACCGGAGTAATTCTTTAAGCGGATATATTAAATTCCAAGTATGCTCTTAAAGCCGATCTTGACGCGATGGGATAGAAAACCGCAATGTCATCAGCAAATAGGAATAGCTTGCCATATGGAGTTATATTTTTAATGTCATTTATAAAGATAAGAAAGAAGCGGGCCTAGTAATGATCCTTGCAGCACACCCCACCTTAGACTTTTTGCCATCTATCTTTCAAATAGCTGCGCATAAGACCAATCGCTGTTACCTCAAGTCCTACATGTTCAAGTTTTTTGATAAGCAGCTTATGATTCACGCATTCAAATGCTTTTTGGAGGTCAATGAAGAGACCTCCAACCTCTTTGCAGCGTCTGTCGAAATTAGCGCACATGTCGTCAACTACCTGTACTACCGCTGATTGCGTATTAGAACCACTCCTGAATCCGTATTGTCTATCAAACAAGAAGCCAGTTTCTTCGTTGTGAATTAATAATTGATCCTTCAGAAGTTTCTCAATAATTATTATTGATAATCGGCAAAATAGCAATGGGACGATAATTTTGTGCTAGAGACCTGTCTCCTCCTTTGAAAATTGGTATAATTTTTTGGATTTTTCGCTTGTTTGGATAAATACCTGTGGTATTTGATTCTATCAAACAAGAACTTAAGTACATTTGCCACTTCCTTCGATGAGTTTTTGACTATAGAGACTGGAATATTATCGACCCCCATTGCGTTGTGCACTTTTAAGCCCTCTATTACACAAACAATCTCTTCTACAGTGGCTTTTTTAAAACTGAGTTCACGCCGCGGTGGGCTTAGAGTTCTGAACGCATTAACATCAACATCCGCAAGTGTTTCAATAGAGGCAGCAACTTCATCAGCACGGTTCACAAAAATTTTATTCAAACAACTAGCCACCTCAACTTCCGAAGTGATCATTGTACCGTTCACATCCTCAATTTTATCTATCTTGTTTAACTTGCATTTGTCGAATCTTAGTTCAAGATTGTTTTTTACAATTCTTCTTAAGACCTCTTTTAGACTAGCTAATGCTCATCAACAGTTTTAGTTGCGATTAGTATATCGTCTAAATATATAGTTACTTTCCCCTTGCTGATTAAGACATTAAATATTTTATTACTGTATCGTTGAAATGTTGACGGTGCATTTTTTAATCCGAATGGCATCCGCTAAAACTCGTATTGACCTATTGGTGTCACGAATGATGTATATTTAATTGAATCCTCACTTACATGAACGTGATAAAACGCACTCTTTAAATCCAAAATCGTAAAAATACTCTTATTAACTGTAATTTATATTTTTATTTTCAATAAATAGTTTTCTTTCCTGTTTTACAATTTTTCAGACCAACTTGTCGACTTTTTCTTGTTTTTTTGATCTTTTACTTCTGCCCCCGTTTTACAAAAATCGCATGACGCGCTAACCTTTCCCGATATCTTTTCAGCCAATCAGAAACTTTCTTAATTTGACATATGAACGGAACGCCATCTAGTTTTCATCCCAGTGGACAAAACTATGAAATTAATTAAATTTAACTTTACATAACCAAACAATCCAAGAGATCTGCTATGAGTGGTAGCGGGTAGTTATCCCTTCTTGTCACCTTATTTAACATACAATAATCAATACATAATCGCAGTTCTCCCGTTTTCTTTTTCACGAAAACAATTGGTGAAGCGTACTCTGAATCACTAGCTCCCATTATTCCCTTTTCTAATAAGTCATTTATAACTTCTTCTAACTTCCCCTTTTCGAAGTAAGGCAACCTCCTAGGGGTACAATGGAAGGGCTTTTTGTCATTTAGACACAATTTCATTTCAAATTTTGTATCCGGTATTTCGGGACGTTAACAGTTAACATAGCATTGCTTAAACATATCAGTTAATTCATTTTTTATTTACAGCTTACAGCTTACTTTTTCATATATATCAACTTCCATTAAATTTAATTCATGTATTACATCATCCAAACACTCATATTTAGAAACACTACAATTATTTATATTTACTTCTAAATTATTCTTTAATTCGTTTTTATCTTTGTATTCTTTCCTTTTCTCTAAATATAGCCCTGCTTTTGATAAAAAATCTCTTCCTAGCACTAAGGGATAAACCATTGTTTTATCCGATACCACGACAACAGTCATCAACACATTTTCATCTTCAAAAAAAATATTTATTTCAATTTTCTTAAAAACGTTAAGTTTTGTTTTGTTAATTCCAAAGTAATGTAATTCATTTAATTTTATTTTTAAACTTAAATGTAAGTCTGGAACAAACTTTCTTCAGATGAAACTTATGGGACTTCCCGTGTCGATTAGGCATTCTAGTAAAAATACATTATCTTTAAATACATTAAAATCAATATATAAATTTCTTACAAATACATTGTCATCCATATCCTCGATGTGGTAAACAAGCTCTCCTTTTCTGTTTTTCGAACACTGAGATGAAATTATTAATTAATTTGGTGTTTATATTATTGTTTTAATTGAGTTTGGTAATAGTTAGTTCTTCTCTTATTGCTAATGTCAATAGTATAGTTTTCATCTCTTGCATAACTAGGAAGATGTTTATATTTCGGTTTGTTCTTAGCGATTTGCCTATTTATAACTATGTCGTCATGTACTTCGAATTTCTGTGTTCTGTTTTTGTTTAGCTTCTCAATTCTTTTAACTTTTTCCTGTTTTTATTTTTCACACAAGCACGAAATATAGTTCCTGCCAAAGTTTTTCGTTAAAAAATCAATTGGTCGTTTACTTGTTGTTAAGTGTATTGTGTTGTTATAAATAGTAAATATCTGATAAAGTTTTTCATCAATACCCTCATTTTCATGCGAATTTTTTATTTCTAGTGTTCTTAGATGTTCGTTCAAAGTACCATGTAATCTTTCGATATCGGCGTTTCCTGTTTTCTGATAAGCTGTTGTTTTGTGTACTTCAATTACGTTTTCTTTTAAAAATAATTCTGCAGCATTATGCAATATGCATCTTTCATTATCAAATACTAATTTTCAAATTTTCCCCAAAAACTGTATTGTTTCCTTAAGTGCTTTTAAAATTGAAATCCTTGTTCTATCATTAAGTTTGTGGAATGTAGCATATTTTGTGAATTTATCAATTGTCGTGAGATACATAACATTTCTATAAGGGAACCAAATATCTATGTGTACGATGTCGTTAAACTGAGTTGGAGTCTACTTGATAGGTGATTTTTATAGGTTGCCTATCATGTTTTGCTAATTTGCAAACATCGCAATTGTTAATAAATTTCGTAATAGTTTTAAATAAATTTGGGTAAAAATATTTTTCTTTTAGCTCTAAGTATACTTCGTTGATACCTCTGTGATTGTTTCTCAAGTGTTCGCTTTTAATAATTGTAAAAATCTCTTTTTTATCTGATATGTCTTTAAGATTAATGTTTGCCCGATACATTCGTAAATTCTTATTTTGAAACTGTTTCACGTAAATCTCTTGAAATTTTAAAAACAAATCGTCATTCTCACAATGGATGCACATTAACCCTTTTTCCATTATTACATTGCTCATTAATCCTGATAACTAAGATCCTTCCTTAACGGTTACAAAGTTTTGACATTTTTTGTTCACAATTTTAATGAAAATTTTGTCTTTTTCTCCTATTTGTAAATAAATTTGATTTTTAAAAATATTTATGCATTTCTCGGTTATTTGGATGTATCAAATGCTGTCATTGGGTGTACTATGTATCGTAGCGTTTGCATATACAACCTCTACGTCCATACTACAATTATCATCATCGTCATTATTACCAACATTTAAAATGTCTGCTTCGTTCAATACTGAAATTTCATCTCCAGTTTTTTTGTTGTCATTTTGAGCAATGAGCCTACTTAACCCATCTGCAATACAGTTTTGCTTGCCTTTAATATAAGAAATATCAAAGTCATATTCATTTAGATGGATTTTCCATCTTTGAAGTTTCATGTTGGGTTCTTTAATTCCATTAAGCCACACTAATGGCTTGTGATCAAAGCTTATTGTAAATTTCCGTCCGTATAAGTAAACTCTAAGATGTTTGACTGACCAAACTATTGCAAGTAGCTCTTTTTAGATCGGAGCATAACGTCGTTCATGGTCGTTTAAAGTAGGCGATATATAACAAATAGGGTGACCATTTTGGCTAAGTACCGCCCTGATTGCGTAACTAGATGCGTCCGTAGTAAGTGTGAAAGGTTAAGTAAAATCCGGACTTTTAAGAATGGGGTCACTAGTTAACAAAGTTTATTACTTTATTGAATGCAGAAATGTACTCTTTGTCATTCAAATCAATTTTCGATTTTTTTTTCAAGTATTTTATAATTGGATACGCGACCTTGGCGTAATCCTTTACTAACTTTCGGTAAAATCCAGTTATACTAAGAAATTGCTTTATTTCTTTAGTATTTTTAGGCGGTAACATTCTTTTAATGGCTTCTAATTTTGATTCATCTGGTTTAATTCCATTACTTGTTACAATGTGGCCTAAGAATTTCGTGGATATATCTGCAAAGTGACATTTACCAATCTGGACTTTAAGGTTACATTCCCTTAATTTTTGTAATATTTTTCTTATTGTGACCAAATGTTCAGGAAAGCTTGTAGAAAATATGAGAATATTGTCAAGGTAGACGAAACACGTTTTGTTAAGGAAATCTTTTAAAACCAGATTTATTAGTGATATTCATAGTGACTATCTCTTGTTGAAAATACCGTTTTTGCTGTATCCTGAGGGTCGACCTCGATCTAATGAAAACCCTTCGCCAAATCTAAGGTGGTAAAATAATTACATTTCCCTAATTTATCGAATAAATCCTCGATATTCGGCATAGGAAAACGGTCTTTAGTCGTTTGTTCGTTAAGCTTGCGGAAGTCTATCACTATCCGCCACTTTTGCTCTTCATTTTCGTTGCTCTTTTTTTCACTACCCACATTGGGGAATTGTTGGGGCTATTACTTTTAACGATAATTTTTTGTTGCAACATTTCCTTTATTTGCCTATCAACTTCGTCACGGTGCACTTCAGGGTATCGGTAAAGTTTGCTATAAATTGGAGTATCGCTTTTAGTGACTATTTTATGTTTAATGACTTAAAACTTTTTTAAGTTCTGTGAAATCTTTTCCTACCAAGTCATTTGAAATAGTATTTGAAATATCATTAGTGTTTTCTTCGTTACACGATATTTCTAAAATATCATCAGTATGCAATCTTTCTTCATAAAATTCTTCATGTTCATTTAAATAAATGGGAATTATTGCATTATCTGTTTTTAAGCATCTGCTTTTGTAATCAATAATGGCATTATTAAGTTCTAATAAAATGTTATTACCTATCAATCCATCGAATTTGTAATGGAAATCATATTCCAAGAAATTAACGAAAAGATCCTGTTTATTGAACTCTTTGAATAATGGAATTTTATATTGAATATTAGTATTAACTATTCCGTTAAGTACTCTTAAACTTCTCGTGGTTAAGAAAACACGCCATTTCGGGTTACATAATCTCGTGGGTTTATTATACTGTACTCTGCTCCAGTATCCAAAATAAATTTTAATTTTTCCGAATGTGTTTTTATAACTATATAGGGTAATCGTTTCGTTGGGGGAACCGAAAATTTTGTTCGTTTGTAGAAATGTTCATTTCTTCAAATGTTCGACCATTGCCATAAGGACTAACGTCGTTGTTTCTATTTTTTGGGTGATTTCTAAATTGACCACTGCTGTTGTTTTGATTTCCGAACGAACCGCTGTTATTGTTTCTTAACTGACCGCTGTCGCTGTTATAGTTGTAGTTATTGTTTCTAAACTGACTGCTGTCATTAATTTGGTTTTATCTTAATTGTTCACTAACATTGATGCGGTTGTTTTGAAATTGAACACTACTGTTGTGATTATTATTGTTATTATTATAGTTTGTTTGTTGATTATTAGGTAAATTTTTCTCGAAAACTTTATTATTTACCACTCTATTTGTAAAGAATTGATGCCTTGCCTCTAAAATGATTGTAAAGGCATTATCTAATGATTTGGGATCCCTTGCGAAGATCATTGTCTTTGTTGGCTGTGGTAAATTTTGCCTGAAAGTATACAGAGCAATTCTATTTATTTGTTTATTTATTTATTAATTTATTAATTTTCAATCGTACCGTCCATTCTCATTGTCTTTAATCTGTCCATTAATTCGTAACTTGATTGTTTTTCCCAAAGGCACTTTTCAAAACTTCTTTCAGATGATTCCAAGTTTTTATTTCTCCAGCCCTGTGTATTGCTTCCCTAGTTTTTCCTATGCACTTGTTCTTAATATATCCAAAAAGTATATTTCTGTTTGAGTTATCGAATATTTCTATTGAAGGTAAAAGCACCTCGATTTGATTTATAAAATCTGGCAACTGATTTGTATCAGTGCCATCAAAGCCTTGAATGTTTCCTTTGCATTTTAACAAGACATTAAAATAGTTTGCTATTTCCGAATTCATTTTATCAATAAACTTTAGAATAAATAGTAATAATATTCAACAAATTTAATAAATAAATTTTTATTTTGAATTTGGTTTTACCTTAAGCAATTGTTGTTGTTTCAGTTAAGATTGTTTATATGTATGTTGCTGTTTCGCTGGGATTTCTGATGCTTTGTGAATATTGGTTGTTTTGGTTGCTGCTGCCTATATTTCTCGAATCAGACTTTTAATGCTTTTATTCATTTTGTTACAATTTATCAAAGGAATAATTTGATCAATTGATTTTATTGTACGCCATGTTTTGTTTGACAATAAGTTTTTGTTTATTTATTTCTTCTTCACAAAGTTGTTTTTAAAAGATCTTTGCAATTTTCAGTTGCACTTTTCAAGATAGTTCCAAAAATAGTTCTGTTTGTGCGTTGACCGTCACCACATTTCGCTTTGTCGAGAATTATACAGTGTGTAATTTTTTAAGTCATGGCAAAATAACCATATACGGACACCACTACGTGATAAAAGACCCCTGTCTCCCAGTTTTGCCCAAAGTCCTCCAGGTTTTTTTTTATGGGCTCCCAAAGTGGGGCTCGGTGTCATTTTTGGAAAAAAGTGATCATTTTCTCAAGCTCATATCTTGCAAACCGTTCGGAATTTTGATTTACTCTCTGAGGCAAAGTTGTAGCTCTTGTCATAAAAAATTGTTAACATATAAAATAAAAAAAAACTTCATCTTTAAGGTAAAAATCGCAAAAAACATTAAAAAATTCAATTTTTTTTTTCTTTTTTCCCCTATTCAGGTCCATAGGTAGCAAACCGTTCAAAATTCAAGGAAACAATCAAGTACAAAAATGAACCTAAGATCTCAATAAACAACTTTCTAGAACATATGAACTTCCTAGGAATGATTCTTAATACCGTTTAGGTAGCGCTTAGGTAGCCGCAAAAGTGAAAAATTTCCCGAAAATTTTTTAATTTCATTTGTTTTTTCTTTACTTCAACATTGAGATACTATAAAGCCTTTTCCCGTAAGTGAAAAGGCATATTGCAGGTTTCATTGTTATACTATTACTGATTTTATAAATCTTAGTTCTTAGGTGTTATGGGTTGACATTTAGAGTTAGGGTTGTAACAAAGAGTAGTAGCATGGATATTTAGTAATAAAGATTCAGTGTTGTAGGGATTAGTAGTCTCAGCAGGGATGGCACTACAATACTATGCTATCTATTACAAAAATTAATTTGGATTTAATCAAATCTAACGATTCCCCGCAAGCCGTTGCCTCTGGGTCGATAGTTATTTCCTTGTATTCTTCAACCTGCGTGGGAGATTCTATTCGTGCAAGTCTGGATGTCAGTTCGTCAACTGTTGTTTGAAAGTCCTGTTTCACCTGTCTTGTTGCCGCTGCAATAGCAGTGTTTAACAACGCTTGTAGTGTTTGTGCGTCCTTTATAGATTGTTAATTAATTGAGCGTAGTATAAAATTAAAAGTGGTATAAGTGTAATGTATAATATTGATTTTATAATAAATTTTAATGTGTTACAATTTTAATATTTATGTATTATGTTGATTTTTTTAGGATAAAGAATTTAAATTCGTTACAATTTTAATATTTAGAAAAAATACGAAATAATCTTGCAATACAAGCAGCTTCATCATCTTCTTCTCCAATATTGGTGGTAAGTTTTTTTTTTTAAAAAAATTTGAAATGTTTTTTATTTTCTCACAAAAAATGTTTTCATCTGTTTCTTTCCAAATACTGGAACATTTCTTTAAATACTTTTTTCACGAATAAGCATTTGGTTTTCTTCTATGAAATTTTTTCTTATAGTTTCCACACACAAATTTTGCTGAGTTAATAATTTTTTAATTCGAATTCTTCTATGAAGAAATTTTCCTTATATGTTTTTCACACACAATTTTTGTAGAGTTAATAATTTTTAATTCGAATTCTTCTATGAAGAAATGTTTCTTATATGTTTTCCACACACAATTTTTGTTGAGTTAATAATTTTTCAATTCGAATTCTTCTATGAAGAAATTTTCCTTATATGTTTTCCACATACAATTTTTGTTGAGTTAATAATTTTTCAATTCGAATTCTTCTATGAAGAAATTTTCCTTATATGTTTTCCACACACAATTTTTGTTGAGTTAATAATTTCTTATTCGAATTCTTCTATGAAGAAATTTTTCTTATCTGTTTTCCACACACAATTTTTGTTGAGTTAATAATTTTTTATTCGAATTCTTCTATGAAGAAATTTTTCTTATATGTTTTCCACACACAATTTTTCTTGAGTTAATAATTTTTCAATTCGAATTCTTCTATGAAGAAATTTTCCTTATATGTTTTCCACACACAATTTTTGTTGAGTTAATAATTTTTAATTCGAATTCTTCTATGAAAAAATGTTTCTTATATGTTTTCCACAAACAATTTTTGTTGAGTTAATAATTTTTCAATTCGAATTCTTCTATGAAGAAATTTTCCTTATATGCTTTCCACACACAATTTTTGTTGAGTTAATAATTTTTAATTCGAATTCTTCTATGAGGAAATGTTTCTTATAGTATGTTTTCCACACACAATTTTTGTTGAGTTAATAATTTTTCAATTCGAATTCTTCTATGAAGAAATTTTCCTTATATGTTTTCCACACACAATTTTTGTTGAGTTAATAATTTTTTAATTATGAGTTCGAGCTCACGGCCACTGTTTTTTTTTTTCTTTCTATTTTCACACAAACAAAGAAAATTCTTAGTGGCCCCACGTTGGGCGCCAGTTATGCTAATCGTTTTTTAATAAAACAAAATGAGTTTTATTCCGATTCGGAGCTTTATTTTGAGCTATGCTCAACTGTTTTCATTTAATACAAATTTAGAGCTAACTTAAAAAAAAACCCTACAGCTTAAGGTAACCCGCTGCTATTATTGCTGTTGGTATTGTTGTTGTGGTTGGTGTTGTTTTATGTTTAGGTTTTCATGAAAACGGAGTAAGCATTTTTTTCTACCTTCAGCAATTTCGTACTTAAGCGAAAGGCAGACGCTTACGCTGCAAAAATGATTTGGAGCGGATGCGCGTGCATAATTTTCGGTGAAAAGGCAAAGTTAGCTAGTCAGGGTGTCATGATAAATGCTAACTTACACGCTGAAGGTAAATCCATGCCATTGAATGCCTGTTAAATGAAGACAAAAAATGAAGGTAGAAAAGAAAACATTAACAAAGTGAAAATAGTACAATGAGGTGAACAAGTAATTTACGCATGCATAGCAACTGGTTTCATCATGATCACCTGGGAGATTAATCCAGTTTACCGGCTTACAATACTTCATACTATGTTTGCCTCCACTCAACCATGCCATGAGATAGTTATAACATTGGCGACACACTGTATTAGGTGTGTAATTTTCACCGGTCAAGTCTTCTTCGTCGAAAAACAACTTATATGCTCTCTTGAATTCACTAGTTAAAAGATTCTTTTCCTTTTGAAATTTTGTTGAACGTTATTTTCTGACCGCAAACGTAGCAAAATAAATCAATATTTTCACACTGCATATTGAAATTGTCAGTTGCCAATGTTGTGTGCGAATTATGCTGTAGCACTTTAATTTTTTTACTTTCACAGCTGAGCTCTCGTTGACGTCGCGCTGTGTAATGCCTCGATGTAAGCGTCGTGTCGGTTTTATATTGTGTGCTGCGTCCCTTGTTGCGTGTGCTGAGCTTACTGCATTGCCTGTGCTGCTGCGGTCGGTGCGTGATCGCGTGATACCTAAGCGCTACCTAAACGGTGTTAACCCTTGGACAAACCCATGGTTCTGGCCAGGCATATTTCATTTTTGAGCGTCAATTAGCATACAAGACATTAAACATGACAAGAGCTACAATGTGAATTCAATGCAGATGTTTGCTTACAGGTAGTTTTTTGATTCAAGTTTTTTTGATTTTATATGTTCACAATTTCATCTTTATGACAAGAGCTACAATGTGTTTCCAGGTATTTTTTTTTTATATTTTGAGTTGTTTTTATGTGAATTCAATGCAGATGTTTGCTTCCAGGTGGTTGTTTGATAGTTTGGGCACGGGAACTCACCCACCAGCTTGAGAATTTTTATTAGAATGCACTTACTATCAGTGAAGGTACAGTGCACTCACACACATTCGGCCTTCTGACTGACAATTATGATATATTGAATATATCCCCTTACCACCAGTCTGGCTTTATGGCGTGGAAGCTTACCGTCTGCATTCACCTTTGCTTTAAATACCCACTTGGATTGTATAACTTTCTTTTCGGTGGGTAACTGAGTCAAAAACCAAGTATTATTTGCACGGAGTGATTCCATCTCTTCGTTCACCGCTGCCTTCCAACTATCCGAATCGGAGCTGGACATCGCTTCTCGAAAGGACGCTTGAAACAAAATCAGTTACACAGAAATTGCGAGCTACCCTGCAATTCTCTCGGAGCGCCTTGTTAAATTTTCTGCTTCAGCTTCATTTTCATCATCAGAATCATCAAGGTCGAACCCTTTGAATTCATAAGAGTCAGAATACGTACCGTCAGCGTTTGGAATGCTTAAATCCGTAGAACTTTCATCTGGTTCAGTAAAATCTTCTTGGCTTGATACTGCAGCAGCTTTTTCAGGATTATTTTTTGTTAAGTTCGAAAATGCTTGGTAATCTTCCCTCCCTGCATTGAGAACGTCCCATGATAAGTCCATTTGTTTCATAGCGAATAAGAATTTTGAGCATCTTCTTTTATGGTTTGTAACTCGCGATGCGATTCAATTATTTCAACTTTACGACTTATGACAATTTTTTGTGTGTCTGGATTAAAGAGGCGGTAAGCTTTGGTGTCAGTACAATAACCGAGCAATATACATTCAAACGATTTCGAATCTAATTTCTTACGCTTTTCTTTTGGTATATGTACCCATGCCTTATGTTTATATATATGTTATATATATGTTTTAGATTAGTTTTTTTAGCTGTCCACAATTCTTCAGGACTTTTCGAATTCAACCGACACAGCACTCGATTAAGGATATACGCAGCAGTATTTGCGGCTTATGCCCAGAATTTATTATTTAGTCCCGAATCTTACAGCATACAACGAACTCTTTGTTAATTGTGCGATTAAGTCTTTCATTCACCACACCATTTTGATCCGGTGTATACGACGCAGTTTGGTGTATAATTCCATTTTTATGCAAAAGTGTTTTAAAATGTTGATTTATATACTCCAAACCATTATCTGTACGCAGAATTTTTATTTTACGCCCACACTGATATCAGCAAGCTCTTTGAATTTTTCAAATTCTTAAAAAACGTCACTTTTTAACCGACTTCAAAAAGGAGGAGGTTCTCAAGTTCGTCGGTTTCTCTGTTTTTTTTTTCCATTTCTTTTTTTTTTTAAATGTATGTACAACGATAACTCCTAAACCATATGCCTGATTGCCATAATTTTTTGGGAACAGATAGCTATCATAAGCAAAGAGGTGCCCGTAAAAAAGTAGGCGATATTCGAGAACTGGGCGTGGCAATACTAGATCTCGCAATACTAGATACTACTGTATCTCGAATAATATTGACACTAGGGTACTGCAATTTAGTGTAGGGGTAGGCACAATTATTAAAAATTACCGGCAATAAAATGGGCGTTATTCGTCAAATGGGCGTGGCATTATTAGAAAAACAGTGTATCTTGAATAATTTTGAGACTAGAGTACTGCAATTTAGTATAAGGATAGGCATTATTATTACAAATTATGGTCAATAAAATGGGCGATATTCGACAAATAGGCGTGGCAATATTATAAAACCATTGTATCTCGAATAATATTAACACTAGTGTCCTGCAATTTAGTGTGAGGGTAGACACAGTTAATAAAAATTAAGGTCAAGAAAATAGGCGTTATTTGACAAATGGGCGTGGCAATATTAGAAAAAGAGTATATCTCGCATAATATTAATACTATGGTACTGCAATTTGGTATAGGGGTAGGCATTATTAGTACAAATTACGGTCAATAAAGTGGGCGGTATTCGACTACTGGGCGTGGCAATATTAGAAAAACAGTGTATCTCGAATAAAATTGACACTAGGGCACTGAAATTTATTGTAGTACAGGGGTAGGCAGAATTATTAAAAATTACGGTCAACCAAGTAGGCGTTATTCCATAAATAGACGTGGCAATACTAGATAAACACGATCTCAGTTAATATTGACGCTGGGGTACTGAAATGAAGTACAGGGGTAGGCACAATTATTGGAAATAACGCTCAAGAAAGTGGGCGCTTATTTAACAAAGGGGCGTGGCAATATTAGAAAAACACTATATCTCGAATAATATTGACACTAGGGTTATAAAACTCGTTACAAGAATGGGTATAACAATTTCAAAACACGTGACATCTAATTTAAATTTAAGAGGCAGATATTTGAAATAACCAACAAACTTTCAGAATTTAATAGAACAAATTTTTTCGGAACAATTGTACTAATGTTGTTTATACTCTTTTTTCGAAAATTTATCATATTCTCTAAAAAGGAAGAAATAAAAATTTTTAAAAAAAAAAACAACCGACTACAAAATCACTACAAAGTAAAAAATAATTTTAAAAATACTTTTCCTTTTAGTTTCTTGGCCATATATGATAATTTATTTAAACATATTATTATATATGAAATCTTATTATTTTAATTTTTTTCTTATTTGTTTTATTATCATAAATATATTAATTTCTTCATGAATACAAATGCTTTGAAGTTGGCGCTTCTGATTAAAAGTCTGATTATATTAGCGCCGACCTTAAAAGCTCTTGTAATCATAAGGAAAATTAATATATTTATGATAATAAAACAAATAAGAAAAAAATTAAAATAATAAGATTTCATGTATATAATATGTTTAAATAAATTATCAAATATGACCAAGAAATTAAAAGGAAAAGTATTTTTAAAATTATTTTTTACTTTGTAGTGATTTTGTAGTCGGTTGTTTTTTTTTAAGTTTTTTTTTTTTGTTTTATAGAAACTAAAAACACTTTGTGCGAAAAATCGTCTATAAATGTCACAATGTACCGACATCCAGAATAAGACGCCTCAGGAAACGGATCGATTACGTCAGAATGAATTAAATCAAGTAAATTCTCATCGCGCGACTCACTATTTGTAAACGATGCTCGCGTTTGCTTTCCTTGCAAGCAAACTTCACATTTGTCTTCACAAATTTTCCCGAAAACAACACCATATGATGCGATTTTTATTTTTTTTAGATTTTCTGCACAAATATGGCCCAATCTTCGGTGCCATACATTAAATTCATTTTTAACAAAAAAAACTTCTTCGCACTTTTCGCGTTTTTGTATAACGGTTTGAAGTCAAGTTTGTATAAATCGTTCTGAACACTTGCTGTTTCTATTAACTTTTCTTTTGTTAAAAATTTTGCACATATTTTTTTCAAATATAATTTTGTTACCTTTTTTGGTCATTTCGCGAACCGACAGTAAATTTGTACATAGCTCAGGTACGAATTCTACATTTCTGACGACTGTGTCATTTTTCGAGTTTCCCGTTTCTAACCATACATTTATATCACCTTTCGATCTCACTGCAATTGTTTCATTGTTAGCAATTAAAATATTTTTGTTATTTACCGGCACTTCATTGTAAAAGTAATTTCTGTTGTTGCACAAGTGTGTTGTTGCGCCCGAATCAATGGCTGCATTCTGCCAAGGCAAGCGCTATTGCAGCGATGGATCATTTTACGCTGGATTTCTCTGAATGCGTTGCTACGTCGAACGTCAGATCTGTTGACAACTGACGTTTGACGTAACTTGTTTGCTTGTTTTGTTTTGTTGTATTTAAAACCTTATTTCTTTCTGCGAAGAGGTTTACGTAATGCAAAACGTAGTGCTAGAGATGCTAATGGGTGGATGGTCTTAATATGGCTATTAAGGAGCACATTTCGAACCTCATTCAACCTTTGCAAGAAGCAAAGGATAGTTAAAAACATTAAAAATAGCACAAGCCACGAAAATTTGCATTTATTTTAAGCGTTTCATTTGAGTGCTTGCAAATTCATGCAAATTGGCGCGCAAACAGCTGTTAAATGACATAACTTGCAACTGTTGAGTAGAAGTAGCGTTATATATTTCGCTAGGTAAAATGCACATCGCTTGAGCGTAGATAGCTGCCAGCGCTGTCAAAAGTGTAGCCATTCACCCGAATTTTCTTGAGCGCTAGGGTTGGCAGAATGCCGCCAATGTACCAATCGCTAGAATGAGTTTTTTGTGATAACAAACACGTCAAAAGGCAGTTTGGTTTTTTACTGGCGTAACCATTCTTCTCTGCTTTTTTTGGACATTCATTGACATCTAAAGTGCTTAGATTTAGTATTTTCTTTAGAGTAAAGAACACGTTCGTCAATTTTATTATCAAATTTTGCATCACATGTAAGACCCGTGTCTTCGTATGCTGCAAGCAACGCTGTCCACGCTTGGTTCGCTGTTGTTGCTGTTGGCTGCATTCTGCGAAAAAGTGTTGGGTTCAATCATTAGCGTTATTTCAGCTAATGCCCGTTTTCGTTCACTTCGCGCACTTTCACATCGATGGTTTTTGGTAGCCCATTTTCGACTACTTTCCAGCAACCTTTTATGACGAGATATGGTTTCGCTTCCATATGTCAAAGTTCTCGCGTCTTTTGAGTCTTTCAAACATAAAACCACTATTTGACGACATGGCGCAATCACTCAATCCGTTTTTATCCGCTTAAATCCAACTTTTATATACGATATCGGCGTTTTTAATGCAATCAAACAACAATTTAACACTTCCTTCGCGCGTTACTGATTATAATGTTAAATATTTCTAACTATATCGTGACTTAGAGGCCCATAACCTATTGTTAAAGTTGAGCAAAGTGAAAAGGCGTGTTAATTAAGTTATAAAACGGAACCGGAAGTGGACATTATTATTAAAGTGTCAGACTTAAAAGCTAAACAAACTTCATGTGTATAAAAAAAGTAGTATAAAGCGAAGTTGTACATAAGTGATGAAGAGTCGTTCTACATCTTATTTTAAATAAGTGTAATAACACCTTAAAGCGATTGAACTAAATCTTTTCTAAAATTATTTTTGTGATCATTTAACAAAAAGAAAATCTATTCAATTCATCGTAAAATCATAATAGAAATTTTTTCTACATTTAGAAAAGCCTATTTATCGAAAATTTGTCTATTTGAAGCAATACGTATGTTCGGAATTATTTAAAAACACTATGATAACTCTATGGTAACTCCCAAATCTCCTAAATCTTGGGGCTTATTTCAATATGAAATAGCGCCCAACGAAAAAATAAAATAAGCCCCAGTGAAATATCCCCCTAAAAAATTAAATAAGCCCAAAAAAAAAACAGAATTCAAACTCCAAATTAAATTATCCCCAAAAAAAAAATAAAATAACTCCCAATGAATAGTTTACATATTGTAAATTTTGATTATTTTCAGTATTATTTTTTCCATGAAGCTGCGCCTTTTACAAACTATTCATTCTGTAAAAGGCGCATATGAAACAAGGTATACCTTTTCGATAACCTAAATTGAAGTAAATGAAATGACCACCAAATAAATTGAAAAAAACCCCAAACTAATGGAATGAAATTAGTCCCAAACTGAATGAAATAATACCCCAAAAAAAAAGCAAAATGAAATAAGCCCCAAGTTCTTTCTACGAAAGTAACTCCTAATGAAATAACCTCCAATAAAATAACAAACGAAAAAAACGAAACGAAATGGCCATTCCAGCCCTTGAAAAGACTTTTACCGAGCTTCTTATGATCAATTGTGTTGTGTATGTTGTAAAATGTTTGAACACAATTGATCGAGAACTGGGCTTATTTTCTCAAGAAGCTTTTCATGGCAGTTTTTACTTTCTGAGGTTTGCCATTGTTTGCAGAGAGGTGACGGCCGAACAGAAAAATTAATTCAATTGAAAAAACTTTCTGTGTCAGATGGGGATTCGAACCTGGGTTCTCTGGCGTATGAGCGACACACTCTTTCCACTACGCCACGGCCGCCCCCAATGAAATAAGCCCCAGCGAAAATGAAATAAACCCTAAACTACTAAAATGAAATAATGCCCAAATGCAATGAAATAGCAGCCAAATTAAAAAGATTTTGGGTAAACCCCAAAATTTGGGGCTTAATAACATTATGACATAACACCCAACGAAAACATAAAATTAGCCCCAATGAAAAAACCCCAAAAAGATGAAATAATAAAAAAAAAGAATTTAAACTCAAAATGAAGTTATCCCCAAAATAAATTAAACAACCCCCAATGAATAGCCACTACTGTAATTCAGTTGTAAACTTGATAATTTTGTAACTTGACACGCTCGGTAACTTGGTTATTTCTTATGAAATAACCTCCAATAAAAAAATTAAATAATTCCAAAAAATTTAAATTATTTTAAAATTTCATATGAAATAAGCCACAAAAATGTATGAGAATTTTTTGGGAAAATGTATACGAATTTTTGGGGCTTTTTTCAAGTTTTTTTTTGGACATATCATTTGGGAGCTATTTCGTGGAGCCCAATATTTCTCTATTTAGCATATCGAAGATTAAGACATATTTAGTTAAGGCGTTTTAATTAAAAAAATAAATTAAGTTTTAATTAAGAAGAACTTTCATCGTACACAAGTCTCAAAACCCATTAATGCATGCTACTAAGAATGTACCCGGACATAACACCTACGGAAATAATTTCCAAAATCGATTTGGGGGCTGACCGCCAAATTTTCGTCCACAACACCCAAACCAATTTTGGGGATTATGACCGCCCTGCAAGTGGTCATAACACCCGTTAGGGCTCATGTCAGTAATTACCGCAAACGAATGTTCAGTAAAAATAGTTCATTCAGAAAAAATAACGAAAAAGAAACAATTTTTTAACTCATAAATCTAATATGATTTAAAAAAATATACTTTCTTACTTCCATCGTTGTGAATTGAATCCCGACTCCGTCGATGTAAAGTTTACTGCGCGCTCTGCTTAACCTGTTGCACCACAGTCTACTGTATTTTCAGTCTGCTAATTTTCGGCTAGTGCTGCTTATTTTTTTGTGTCAAAAATATTTGTTGCTTTATTTTAAAATGTTCGTTTCGTTTTTGAACAAAAAATAAATTCTTCATTTGCCGCAATTGAAAACTCGTACGCGTTTATGACAAACAAAATTTATTTCCTGCAACTAAATAACCCGTTTTCCGCAATTGTTTCCGTTTTTCGTAACTGTTGAAACTATTGCAAAAAACGTTTTCAAGCACAATAAATGAAGTTTGTTTGCGGCAAACTGTCGATAAACGTTTTTTTCTTTGCGTGTAATTTCCCTTGTATGGAATGTCTGCTTTTTTTTTTGTACGAGGTTTTATTGGGAATTATGTCACAAATTGTTTGGGATAATCCCCAAAATCGTTTTGGGTGTTATGACCGCAAATCAAGCGGACATAATCCTTGGGGATTATGTCACGGCATCAATAAAAATACCAAAAAGGCTTAATAAGGCAGAAAAGTAAAAAAAGCAAAATAAACCATATAAGCAGAACAAAACCAAGAAATATAATATGAGTTTTCGGCATATGAGCACTCAAATACATAATTATGCTAAGTTAAATAAAAAGCAAAAATATAAAGCATGTATGTATTTTTGCATAGAGCTACTTGGTATTTTGCAGAAAAAAAATTAATGTTTAAATGAAATAAACAGTTGAAGTTGATAATGGTATAAATATTAATGCAAATTATTATTAATAAGATAAATTCATACAGGTTCAATTGTGCAAAAGCAGGAATATTTTTATACATTAATATACATAAATATATAAACATAGTAATATAAGTCACGTACATGTGAAAGATGCTTTCATTAAGGTTCTTTCTATGCAGATAAACAAAACTATAAAATAATAAAAAAATAAAAGAAACAAAGTTTGACAACAGCAAACAAAGATTTATGTAAGAAATATCTTGAATACCATTTTTTTAATTTTTTATGTTATATTGTCTAGCTGTATGCATATTACGTTCCAATAAAGTCGATGCATATTTTTTAAACCAACTAACATTATTATTTTATATTTATATTAATTTTAAAACTTATATCAACGTCGTGATGGCTCAACCTTAAACAATATTACTGAAATAAGTTTTTTTTTTTCGTGTTATTATTATAACTCTAATAATTTTTCAATTATTAATTAAGAGTTATATTTTCGAGCTCAAGGTCTATGTTGTTTTCTGAAGAAAACAACCAACAACAACAACAATACCCTTTATATAGAGTGGCAATCATACAGCAGACTAGACAGCTGTTTCGTTGGCCGCTACACCAACTCATCAGTAGCCTTTATATGATAGCAATGATAAACTTAGCCGTTCATGTCTATTTGTTTTCGTCAATGTTAGAGAAAATTACTCTGAATTACATTGTACACACAAATGATACGAAAAGCAGCTAAAGTTCTTCGAATTTCCAGATTCACACTTATTCGGTGTAAGCTCTTTCTTCGAAGATATATCAAAGCTTTTTACCACTCACAGGCATGTTGTAGTTTTAGTTGTTGTTCTTCTATTATTCACTGTCCGTCTTAGTTGCAGCAACCTGCTGCTATTAAACTATGACGTCATGAAATATTTTGTTTGAAAACTAAGATTTTTATTTTATTGTGTGTAAACACACAAATTAATCATAATTTTGTTTTTCAACGGCCGTGCTCTGCCAGAGAATTAATTTGTAAATTTATTCGACCTCTTTTCATAAGTTTTTGTGTTATTATTATAACTCTAATAATTTTTCAATTATTAATTAAGAGTTATATTTTCGAGCTCAAGGTCTATGTTGTTTTCTGAAGAAAACAACCAACAACAACAACAATACCCTTTATATAGAGTGGCAATTTAGCTGCTTTTCGTATCATTTGTGTGTACAATGTAATTCAGAGTAATTTTCTCTAACATTGACGAAAACAAATAGACATGAACGGCTAAGTTTATCATTGCTATCATATAAAGGCTACTGATGAGTTGGTGTAGCGGCCAACGAAACAGCTGTCTAGTCTGCTGTATGATTGCCACTCTATATAAAGGGTATTGTTGTTGTTGTTGGTTGTTTTCTTCAGAAAACAACATAGACCTTGAGCTCGAAAATATAACTCTTAATTAATAATTGAAAAATTATTAGAGTTATAATAATAACACAAAAACTTATGAAAAGAGGTCGAATAAATTTACAAATTAGTTTTTTTTTTTCTTTCGAAAGAAGGAATGTCAAACTTGAATCAACTCGTGTATTGAGGTTATCAGTAACTAAAAAAACCTAGTAAAGTTAATACAACTTTCATCATAGTAGTGGGTATAATCGTCAAGATAGTAACTTTTCATATATGTATTAGTTGTAAGCCAAAGCCAATGCGCAACAAAGAAATTTAATTGTAATTTTCATTTAAATCTAAATAACTTTTTTAACTAAAAAAAAATCTATTTGAAAAATATTTTCAAAACTTATTTTAACCATCATGGGGTATTATTGAAATGTGTATATTTTGTTATAAAAATGTCATTTAGTTAAGTTTAAAAAAGAATATTTTAATTTATATTATATAGATCTATAAAATTAAATTAAAAAAATAACTTTGACCATACCTTTTTTGTTAAAAACAGAAATATTTTGGCAAACATTTATAAAAATGCTGTTAAAAATAAAACTAAAATTTATAATAAACATTAAACTTAAATTACAAAACTTTAAAATTAAAAATTAGATAATTCATATTGTTTTATGGAATTAAAATTCATTTAGTTATAATTAATAAACATGTTTATCTAAGCTAAGAAACAACTATGACGAAATAAATTATTAATAATTTTCAATAAATGTTAAATATATTTGTTTTATTTAAATATCTCAAACAATAGATGATGGCGCACAGATGCAGAAAACTCTGGAAGAAGACATTGAAAAACAATTTTTTTATCATATTCTCAATGTTAATGTCAACTTCAACTAAAAATAAAACGAAATGGCCATTTCAGCCCTTGAAAGCCTAGCTTCTAATGATCAATTGTGTTGTGCGTGCTGTGAAATGTTTGAACACAAATGATCGAGTACTGGGCTTATGTTCTCAAGAAGCTTTTCTAAGGGGGAATCATTTCTGAGACGCACAAATAGAGGGGTCTATCAATGCCCCATTTTGCACATTTTTAGGGGGGGACGTTGAAACACATCAGATTTCAGCACAAAATATTTAAAAAAAAAATCACGAAGAAACCATTTTTGAGGACCACCCTTATCAGCGACCCATATTTTTCACACACTTTTTTTAAAACTATTTATTTGGGTACACCCTTGTGCCCAACAAATTTTTCTTTAACTATACTTTTCTTAAGCAAGTAAGTTGAGTTGGTTGAAAATTCACAAACATTCAAGCTTTTCAATCTCCATGACGTACGTTTCAAGTCTGCTGCCACTTGTTTTTACTTCGTGTCGTAGATCACGCGTTCATAAATTAGGGCAACAAGCTGACGTCGACTTGACTAATTTCAAGTATACTTGAACTTGATTGAAATTATCAAGTTCAAGCGCGCTTGTATTCATAAATTTAGCAAGTACTTGAAATTGCAAATGAATAGGGTTGTGCAGTTCTCTGCTTGGTGCCCCCTAGACGTGAGCCCCAAGCAATTGCTTAATTTGCTTATGGGCTAATCCAGAACAGAATCTACCCACTGCGCCACGGCCACTACTTAAACTTCAACTACCCAGATGAAAAACAAAGCAGGCTTGCCGATAGAAGGAATGTGGCACATTATAATTTTAATGCTAATTTAAAATGTCCTATTTTTGAAATTTAAAGTACTTCGCCCTTACTACCAGGTTTGTATCATGTTGCCAATGCAAAATTCTGATTACTTTAAGCGACCATTAAACCACAGCTGCATTTATGAACATGCTAGTTTTTGTTGTTTACAGTGATAATCAAATTGCCACGTGGTTTCAAAGCGAGGTATAAGCATGTGTAACAATACAAAATTCGGAGGATTTTAAGTCGACCAAAAAACTAACGGTTTATTTCATTTTTACATCGATATTTTCATTTGGAAAGTTGAATTCAAAGTAGAAAGTTTGATTATTAAAAAATACCAGGGACCGAATATAACTATTATATTCTCCAGTTGAACTCAAAACCGCCAGGCTTGCCATTTGTATTTTTTAATTTTATTATAAAGAGCACAATATAAGTACTACTTTCTGCTGTTTCTGTCTTGAAAAAAAAATAAACAACAAAACTTTTACTTTCTTCTAATTGTAATCTGTCTATTTTATGACTTGCCGGTAGTGATCTCTCTGTTTATCCTTATGTCGGGCTCTAGTGGTTCACTTAGTGGCGCTGATGAGAATCTAAAGGTGTTAGTTCAGGTATTATGTAAACAACGTAATGGCCTTAATGTAGTTCATTTCAATGCTCGGAGCTTAAACTTGGCCAAGCTGGATTACGTAAAGTACATTTTTGAAAACTCTTCAGTCGACATCATTTGCATTTCGGAAACTTCGTTCTAGCTGGTTCTGGAATTGAATTTTTAAACCTATGTATATCAGATAATAGCAATAAAATACTTATTTCATGCGTGTATAATCCGAATAAATGTATTTCTGTTGAGCCGTTGTTTACTGAATTGTCTAATTATATTGTTGAATATGACCTTATGTTGCTGTGTGGTGATTTTAATATTAACCTTCTTACTAACAATTTACAGAAACAACTATTGTATGAAAAAACATCGTCCTTAGGTTTATCAGTTTTAAATTCTTATTTTTTTTTTTTTTTTTCTTATTTTTTGTTTAATTTAAGCTTTTCTCTTACATCTAGTTAGCTTAAATACACTCTAAACAAAGTATTGTGGCTTTCGCATTGTTATGCCATGGTCCGCCAGCATTATGCCATGGTCCTCAATGGCCAGCGTATACTTGCGATCCTTGTTAGGCTTTTTATCCTTGTTGGAACCATGTCCACCCGAATGTTGGCTGTTGCTCGTGCGCGTCTTACAGTGCTGCAGCGCATCATTTGCAATGTCCGAAATAAACTTCTGCGCTGCCACCGATATGATTCGTACGATTCGGGGATCAACAGCCTCGAATCCTGCTTGGTTGAGATAACGGGCAGTGAGTGCATCCGGTACAGTTGGTATATAATCCTCCAGCTGTTGCAGCAAATCTCCCAATGCCTGCCCTGGTGCTTCTTTCAACTCCATCGGTGGACAGCTTGCCGATGATGTTTCTTCTTCCTTGTCAATCACCATTTAATGAGTTCTTTTATTTTTCGTGTTTCGAAGGATTTCACTTCAGTCGCACAAATCGAAATGATACAATACCTACAAGGTTTTCAAACGACACCACCCCTAGTCTTCTCGACTACTTTATTGTATCTGATCCGTCAGTAATTTTGCTTTTTAGTCAAGTATATTTTGTATCAGACCATGATTTAATTTTTTGTTCGTTGAATGTCAATCTATCTCGGTTAATTGTGCCTAATACTTTTTCATATCGTGACTTTAAGAATGTTAACTATCAGTGTCTATTTCGTGATGTTTCTCTGTTGTCATTTAACGACTGTTGGTTTCACACCAACATTAATGATAAGCTTAAGTCTCTCATGGAACCAATTAAATTTCTTTTTGATAAACATGTCCCGTTACGTAATTGTAAAGTTAAAAATATGTCCTGTCCTTGGTTCACGCAACATGTTCTAGATGCATTAAGAAAAAGAAATAAATATCGTAGTACTTGGCGGAAAAATCCGTACTCTTATAATTGGGAGATTTATAGACTGATAGAGAACTTTAGCTGTTAGTTTAACGAGACAGGCTAAAAGGCGATATTTCTCGACCAAACTAGAACTCTCTCTCCCGACGAAAATGCGTTCTTCCAGTAGCAAAAAAGCAAAACCCTTCTAATGCCAATGGTTTTAGGCCCATAAGTATTTTATCGCCATTGGCTAAAGTTTGTGAGAAACTTATGGCGCAACAAATAACCAACTATTTAGTTCATAATAATCTCCTTTCCCCTTATCAATCAGGTTTTAGGACAGGACATGGGTGTTCCTCTGCTATGGTTAAGGTCATCGACGATATACGGCCGGAATATGATGCTGGTTCTATGACGCTTCTGTGTTTGCTAGATTTTTCCAAAGCTTTTGATAACGTTAACCATCAACTCTTATGTAGTAAGCTTAATTATTTGTTTGGGTTCTGTGACAGTGCTGTTAATCTTATGTCCAGTTATTTGTGTAATAGATATCAAAAAGTTAAAGTTGGTCAATTGTCATCTGGGTATAAATCTGTATTAAGTGGTGTTCCACAAGGGTCCATACTTGGCCCCCTCCTATTTTCAATGTTCATCAATGACATTTTTTCTGTTTGCAAACATGCATCTATTCACGCTTATGCTGATGACGTTCAGTTGTATTTATCTAGACGTACTGGACTTATTGATGACCTATGTTGCAGAATGAATGAGGACCTCTGCTGCATCAATGTGTGGGCCGATAGCAATGATCTTATACTTAATTCGTCTAAATCGTATGTGCTTCCCATTTGCAGAGTTAAAATTTGTGTTAATGATGTCCCTGATTTGTTTAATTGTCCCTGAAAATTGTAAATCTTGGCTTATATGTTAATTCTTCGCTTCCCTGTGTCTACATGGTCGACACATAGTCGATAGTATTGTAAAAAAAGTTTATTATATCTTGCGCAACTTAAGAATATCTGCAAATGTGACTCCAGTAAACATCAAACGTAAGTTGGTTATACAACTAATTCTACCTGTGATAACGTACTCTGAGGTCGTATATAGTAAACTGGACTCTTCGTCCATGCTAAAGATACAACATGCATTTCATTATGCCACTCGCTATGTTTATGGCCTCCGTAAATTTGATCGGCTGTCTAGTTTCCGAAATGCAATACTTGGATGTGACTTGACAGCTTATCTTAATGCTAGAAATTGTATGTATCTACATAAGTTAATTCATGATAAAACACCAGGTTATCTGTATGATAAAGTCCAGTTTTGTATGTCCAGAAGAAACCATGTTTTAATAGTTCCGAGGCACAGCTCGTTAATATCTTCTCACCATTTTTTCATCAATGCCATTAGGTTGTGGAATGCTCTGCCACGAAGGATTAGGGAAATCATAAGGAGAGGACCATTTAGGCAATCTATTCTATCTTATTTCTCTTCTCCATAGTTTTTTCCTCTATCCCTTATTCTTCTACTCTCTTTACCATAATTTAAAACATATTTAATTCTGTTTAAGTTAAATTTTTTTAAAATTTTTTCACTTTTTAATAAATTTTTTAATTTTTTGTATAAATTAAGATTAAGCTGATATTTGTCTTATAGTTAAGTTTATTATATATTCTTTTATATTTGAGTTGTTATAATGATCAATGTTTAAGCTGTACTATAAAAGAGCTTAGCTCTTAGTGTGCCCATTATACTTAAATCAATCAATAAATCAAATCAATCAATCAAAAAAAAAATCAATCAAAAAGTAATAGTTAAATTTTGTGTACAAAATTATAAGACAAATAATAACTATTATTTTGTAGTTTTTTTGAAAAAAAGGAATAATAGTTACTGTCCCTGAAAAATATACAAAAAATCGAATCTTATCCAATCTCCATAGAAAGAACATTAATATATAAAATAATAATAAAAGCATCTGTTTTTTAGGTTGAAAAAGCGATTCTTACATGTTAGTAAGAAGCAACATGATTGAGTAGGTACGACATGAGAGTTCTGGGTCAGGTGGCGCGATGACGCAAAAAAGAGTGGTGACGGCCGAACATAAAAATTGAGTTAATTAAAAAACTTTTTGCGTCAGATTGGTCTCGAACCTGGGTTCTGCGCATACAAGCCACGCAGCTCGACCACTATGCCACGACCTGCACGCAAAAAAACGTGAGAAACATAAAAAACCGCTAAAAAAGCGTGTGAAAAATAAAAAAACTAAAAAAAGACACCGTTTTTTATCATATTAACGCAAAAAAAAAAAAAGTTTATCGCCAGTTTGCCGCAAACGAACTTCGTTTATCGTGCTTGAAAACGTTTTTCCAATAATTTCAACAGTTACGAAAAACGGAAACAATTTCGGGAAACGGGATATTTAGTTGCAGGAAATGAATTTTGTTTGTCATAAACGCGTGCGATTTTTCAATTGCGGCAAATGAAGAATTTATTTGTTGTAACTTAAATCTTCGTATTTAGGAAACAAACTTCTTTTCTCATAATCATTTTAAATTAAAAATGTTATTTTTTGACACAAAAAAATAATCAACACTAGCCGAATATTAGCAGACTGAAAGTACAATAGACTGTGGTGCAACAGGTTGAGCAGAGCGCGCAGTAAATTTGACATCGACGGAGTCGGGTTCGCTTCCCAACGATGGAAGCAAGAAAGTATACTTTTTTTAAAATCATATTAAATTTATGAGTTAAAAATTGTTTCTTTTTCGTTATTTTTTAGATATTTTTCGTTTATTTTTTGTTAGAGACAACTGAATATTTGTTTGCGGTAACTACAGGTCACAAGCGAAGTATAGTTGGTGAATTTTTCAGTTGCAGTAAACGAAAAATTTTTTATTATTAATATTTGGTGATGAATTGTTGTTCTATTTTATTTTTATGTTGGTTTAAAGTAAATGTCAATCTTATATTTAATAATTGGAAATAAATATTTCGGAAAAATATGAAGTTATTATTTTTAGTGCAGCACAGAAATTTTAAAGTATATACTTTAAACTTAGTTAAAAATATAAATATTAGCACAAAAAAATATATTTTTAGTATGAAATCAATGTAATAACAATATAATAAATAATTCGAATTTATTATGATATTTAAAAATAAATGGAGCTTTCATTGCGCAACAACCATGCGCAGTCTCTGTGTATGTTAACCTGCGTAGTAGTAATACAATTCTTTTTAGCTACATCTTTATTATGCCATAATGGTATTCATGCAATTCATGCATGCAATGCTTTTGCATGAGGTATATTTTTTGTAGTTATCGGCGAATGCCGTATAACAATCAGGTTTTCTTTAAGTTGCATCAAAAAAGTGACAACTTTGGTATAATATTTGTATTAAATTTATGTAAAATATTTGGAAGGTGGCAACAACAGGTTGCCGAAAGTATTCGACGCTATTTACGCGTCGAAATCGTGCGGAAAACTGGAAACTATGCCGAATATAAGATGCCATACAAATTTTGGCATTTCAAATTCGTTGTTTACGGTTATTCCGATTTTCGGCATGTTCGGCTCGTTTTCGGCATTGCATGAATAGTATTCATTGAATACCCTTATTGTATCTATCTTGCTGAAGATTAACAAAAACAATAGCAACTCAATGGGCACAAAAACGGATGCGGATCCGTACCGAACCCGTTATGAGCCACTTAGTTTTCTTATATTTCGACGGACCCGTTACGAATCCGTATAAAAATGGACACAGCGTTAACATAGAAGGAAATCCTAAATTTGCTATAAAATCCTTTATTTTCAGTGGATTTATTTCAGAGTCCGTCGCAAACTCTACTCCTTAATAGGTCTTTCTCGAGAAGGAGGAGTCCTGATAGCATCTCATAATTCTGTCTCAAGTGAGCTAATAGATACGCCTACCCACAAGCTCTTCGATCACCGAATAATTACAATTTGCTTAGGAAATATTCTATGTATGTTCATTGGTGTCGTTTACATTCCTCCCGGTCCTCCCGGCTCAAGTGAAACAACATACAACCAGCTATGTGAAACTCTGTTCGAATTTATTTTCACTCTAAAAGAGTAAGATAAGATTGTATTTCTTGGTGACTTTAACCGTTGAAATATATCTTTTGTCACCGATGAAAATGACAACTATTTTCTTCCTGTTAACCTTTCTAATATCATAGATTTCACATTGCTTAGTACCTATCATGGGAGCGACCTGCAGCAAGCCTCTTCTGTACAAAATCAAAATGGGAGATGGTTGGACCTAATCTTTACTAACGCATATGAGGAAATGAAGGTTAGTTCATGCAGTGATGGAGAAAATTTGTTAGCTAACTCTGTTCACCCTACAGCCTTAACGATTGCTTTCTCTTCTAATGAAGTTATCTTTACACAATCTTATAATAACTCCATTGCTTACGTTTGCCTCAACGCCGATTACGAAAGCATAAAATGTTATCTTAATGATCTAAATCATTAATGAATTATGTTCTTTCCAACTTAGACGTAGACAGTACTGTCTATAGACTTTATCAACACATTTTTACTGCTATCGAAAGTTATAAGCCAAAAATAAAGAAAAAGAATAAGCTGTCAGAGCCATGGCTAGATAGAAATCTCAGATGTTTAAGGAACCAAAAAATAAAATCCACAAACTGCTCAAAAACACTGATAATATAAGCAATGAACTCAAGCTAAGGTATGACGAGCTATCAAAAGAGTTCTCTAGCAAGTCAGAAGTAGCGTACGAGTTGTACACTAACCTTTGTAAGAAACCTTTCTTACCCAGCTCTTGGCTTGGCTGGGAATTGAGCCAAGTCCCACGGCTTCGACGCGAGTTCTGCACGCCTAGCTATGATTCGGTCTTAGCTCAGGGAATAGGGGGGTGGGCTTGCATCGAGACGCAGGAATGCTGGGGTTACAAAAAACAAAAAAAAAAAATCAGTTGCAGAGAGAGAGAGAGAGCAAGGCAATCAACAGAAATTCAAATTCCCCCAGACGCAAATTCCAACTGTAAAAAGTAGCAAGAAGAAAAAAAATAAACGCGGCCTAATGACGGTGGCTTGGAGTGGCAGGGATGGGATTCGCTTATGTTCTCCCACCCTGTCTCTACCCGCCCAACCATCTCCTGATGGTCATTACTCACGAGCCCCCTTTAGGTCCAGTGCTTACCTTATTCCTACCACCGGCTCAGCGTGGTGAAAAGATCCAAAAATAAGAAAAAATTTACGATTTTATGTTATCTTCAATACATCATATATTAACAAAAAATATTAGAATAAGCTTAGAGGCTAGAGTATACAAAAGAAATATAAGTTTAGATGATTAAGGGTGCTCAAGATAAATATAAGGTGTGCTCAAGTGAAGTGAGAAAAGAGAAAACTGAAAGAATTAAGCTTTTAATTTTAGTTTTGATAAATTTTTGTTTTCATTGAAATAAATTTTACTTAAATTTTTGTTTTCAGTGTGGTAAATTTTTACTTTAAGTTATATTAAGTTTTTGTTTTCGTTGAAATAAATTTTACTTCAATTTGTTTTTTTCAGTGTAGTAAATTTTTACTTTAAGTTATATTAAATTTTTGTTTTCATTGAAATAAATTTTAATTCAATTTCTTGTATATGTATTATATTAATTTTTGTTTTTTAAATGTTCATTTTTATTTTGTTTGATTTTAATTGAATTGTAATTAAATTTTTGTTTTTATTGAAATAAATTTGACTTCAATTTTTGTGAACTCTTTCGGTTTCGGTTTAATTTTTAATGTTATTGAAGTATACTCTTATCTGTTAGCTTAGTTTTATTCTTGAAAAGATTAAGTTTCAATCTAATTTTTAGGTCAATCTAATCAAATGCTTAGGTTTATGTTTAAGTTAACTAAAAAAAAAAAAAACAAAAAAAGCATATGCTCTTATGAGATATGTGCATAATAAAAAGATTTTTATCTACTCGAAATGCTCTATGTATACATATGCAAAGAAAAGCTAGTTGCTTGAAATGGCTGATGTCAATCTGGCCGCTCCTGCTGTGTTGTTGATGGTATGGCTTATCGGCAACTATTGTGGGCCGTGAGCAGTGGCTGCGGTGGTTGTCATGGCCAGGGTGTCGTTGTGTTGTTGCGGGTTCATGCTGTGGTCTTTGGTTGCGGCTGCTGCTGAAGTCCTTGTTGCGGGTGGCTGCTGTTACGTGCGGTGGTTGCCGTGGCTGGTGGTGGTAGGCCCGGTACTTTAGAGGGCAAAAAGAAAACAGTTTGTAGAGCAGGTTTGATTTGGTTCGCACCCAAAAGTTCCCTGCTCTCTGGCCACCGCCGTCCGTTGGTTCGATCGCAGGTGTTCCTGTGATGTTTGTCGCAGAATTTATCACCAGTTGGTGTTGTTACCTAAGGCCGTCGTTTCTGCGATTTGGGATGAGGATTTGTTGGGATAGCTTCCAAAGTCGTTTGGCGCGGAAAACAACTTTATACTGCAAAGAAAATATTTGACAGAACGGGCAGAATACTCTACACTTTTTCCAATTGTGCCTCTAACAGTTTTGCTTGCAGTCGTGCTGGAGATGAAGAGGTTGTTGGTTCCAACTCCTCACTAACCTATTTTCCAGTTTTCCGCTGTCTTATGTTACTGCTTGTTGACGTGTTTATATTTGCTTCTCGATAAAATACAAATTAAAAATCAAAAATCAACGTTTCTCTGAATTTCTTTATACATTCACAGTCTATAAAGAAGTATATACAGTATATGTATATACAGTATACATACAGCCGCATTTACACGCAAAACTGAGGTATGACGTGTAATTCGGGTGTTTTGGTGAAACTATACCCCAAGTTACCAAGAAAAACTTTAGGTCATTTAAGAAATGGTTCGCGATGTCAACAACTCAACGATGCATCCGGGATATGTTTGCTTAGAACGTTCATCCTCATTGGCTGATGCCGGTTCAAGCAAGCGTTTGGCTATCTTGGCCCAGGATACCACGTCGGTGTGCGGTAATGCCTCTCAGCCGCACTAGATGTCACTACCATGAAACATCACAAAAAAAAAGGACCAATAGAAAAATTTCCATGACTTGCTGATTTAAAAATCGATGACAACTGTCAGATTCAAGAATGTGTCAGCCGGCAGACTTAAAAAGTGTGTCAGCTATCAGATTTAAGAATATGTAAGCTGTCAGACATGAAAATCTTTTAGCTGTGTAAAGTTAAAAAATGACGACTGTCAGACTTGAAAATCTGTCAGCTGTCAAAAGTTAAAATATGAGGGCTGTCAAACCTGAAAATCTGTAAGCTGTCAAATGTGAAAATATGACGGCTGTCAGACTTAAAAATCTGTCAGCTGTCAAAAGTGATGATATGACGGCTGACAGACTTGAAAATCTGTCAGCTGTCAAAAGTGAAAATATGACGGCTGTCAGACTTTAAAACCTGTCAGCCGTCCAATGTGAAAATATGACAGCTGTCAAACAAAAAAAAAATATGTCACTTCACGGTGGAAAAGGGTAAGATACCCAGGGTCACATACACGGCAAATTTTCAGCCCTCACACCGACTTTGTTAACATGAAGCATAAATCTATACAGTTCAATCAGCAATATACAGTTGCTCACAAAATTGAGCATACACCATTAAAAGTTATGATTTTAAAAAAATTAGTTTATTTTTAACAGTATTAGAACCAGTTTTTCAAATTTTTTTTCTTTTATTCTGGTTAACATATTTTAGTTAGTATATTTGATTTGCACCATTAAAAAAATAAATAATACAATCTATTTTGAAGAAAAACTAAAAAAAGCCCCTTTTCAATGACACAAAATTGAGCATACAAATTATAAATAGCATATAAATTGAGCATATTGATCGTTATCGCCATTGAGAAAAATTTTTGAAAGTACAATAGCAGACATAGTTTGTAATGTGATTGGGCAGTTTATACTATTTTTTTTTTTTTTTTGAGATATTACAAAAATCGATTGCAGACTATAACAATAGATATTTCCACTCGAAAACTTATTAATACACTGTGCTGTGATGGAAAATCATATCGGGAAATTGTTGAAAGAACACATTCTACGGTACAGAAGATAATAAACAAGTGGCGATACGAAGAAAAACTATAAAATAATCTTGGCAGAAGCAGGAAAAAATAATGGGTATATGAAATGAGCGCTTTATTGTCCGTAAAGTTACCTCTAATCCCAAGACAAGTATCCCGAAATTGTCGTCAAAAGAAGCATCAATGATAAACCATTTAATATCTACAAAAATAGTTCGACGTCTTTTGCATAAGAACTTAAATAGCCAAGTTGCTAGAAAAAGACTTTATATTTCACCTCCGAATAAAAAATCAATGACAATCTGAAAAACACCTTCTTCAATTGAATATGCAAGGTTTAAAAATATGCAGGGTACGGAAAGGTCCACTCGTTCCACATTCAATATTTTTGGAAGTATTTTGGTCATTTGAACTTTTTGGGGTAAATGGACTCCTTCAATAGGTTCCACTTAGACAAATTCAAGTTTCACTTTTAAAGTTTGTGTAACTATTTCCTCCTTGGACAAAACATTTTTTGAAAAAAAGGATCCACTTGGACAAATAGGTTCAACTTGAATTATTTTTAGAGCTGGAACTTTTGAGGTTTTGTGGAATCTTTGGACAAATATCTTTAATTTTTTGAAAATTAAGTTCCACTGTGAATATTTTCAAAGCTTATTGGGTGATTGCGTATTTTTTTTTTTTTGGTTTGTGGACTTCTTGTAGAAAAAGCATGGTTTTTTTATATATAGGTTCTACTTGGACAAAAAGGTTTCACTTTCACTTGTGGAACTACTTAGGTCATTAGTCAAAACCCAAAATTTTGTCCAAGAACTTCAATAATCCTAAAAAAAAAATTTATAATGTCCCAATTTTCTACAAAAATATTGCAAGTGGATCCTATTGGTAAAATAATCCATAATATTTCATCAAAGAGTCCATTAAACTAATCAATAGACTGGTCGTTATTTTAACTTTTTTAACCCGATTTGAAACCGCCGGGCGGATAAAGTTTCCTTTTAACCTAAAAATATTGAAAATAAAATTTGGTGGCGATCGGATAAGATTTGATGGGCGCGCACTAGGCGCACATAGTTTGAGAAAACACGGGATATATGGGTACATTTTTTTTTTTATTCTGAAAGATATTCGCCATTTTTTTTTAAATTTATTCATCATATTAAAATTTCCTTTTTAAAATGCTATCAAGGTCCAAAATCGGATGAAAGTTGACTAAGTTAGAGAAAGCTATGTGTTGGTAAGTTTAAATCAGTTTTTATTTTATTTTGTATTTCAACATATAGGTATTTCCAATAAACCAAAATTAAATTAAAAAAAAAATTAAGTTAAATTGAAAAAAGTATATCCCTCTACAGGATGTAATGGGAAAAAAATTGTATATTAGTAATGCATAGTATGTATAATTTATAGTATTTACTTAGAATTTTTTTGAAATGAGAGAAAATTTTTTATGTGAGGAAAATTTTTTTCGATAAGCTTCAACAAACTGAAACACCAATTGTTTTTGATCTTCATCATTTGTTAGAATGCGATTGTAATCCTTCATAAATTTTACACCTCGCTCAGCGGTATCGTTGGTGACAAACAAGTCCCGACAAAAAGTATGAGCATCTTGATAATCGTCATTTTGTTCCCATGTTAACGGATCATATTGCAAAAAAGAAGCAGACAAACCGAACACAGCGAAGAAATTGTTTGTTTTATACGACACAAAATCATTCAAGGAGCTAGCGTGTAATACTTTGGGGCTTAAAATTCTTAGACCCTCCAATAATTCAACATTTGGTTCCATTGATTGAAGGTGTCGTTTCTAGTTATTCTAATTGAAAAGCAAATCTTTATAAAAACTATAACCTTTATTTTTCACAAACTAAAAACGAATGAAAATTTTATTTAGAAATTTTGACAAATAAAATTTGTAAAAATGACAATGATCAAAAATTAAATTTAAGGTATTAATACAGTAAGTATATTATTAGTACAGTAAGTGCTGAATACTACATTACTCCCCCTCCAGTGTAACGCTATTTTTGAAAACGTACGTTTCTACCAGATCTCAATAGCATAGGATCTGCAATTGGTTCTTCTGGGGTGGCGATGTCTTTTGCTTGTTCGGTAGACAACATAATCGCAGGTTTCAGACGATCTACCGAGATCACTTTCTCGTTACCTTTTACTTCAACTGTAAACGTTTTATCATTTCTGGCTAGAACTTTAAACGGGCCAGTGTATGGTTGTTGTAGGGGTGTTCGAACAGCGTCTGTACGAATGAAAACGTGTGAACTGGTTTTAAGATCCGAAGGAATAAATATCTTTTCCATTCCGTGACGAGCTACTTCTTTGGCTTTTAAATTCTGCATGTCGCATTTAAATTGTTTTACCCAATCACTGTTGCATTCACTTATATCTGACGACGTGAAAAATTGCCCTGGAAGTGCTAACTGCATACCATATACCATCTCCGAAGGTGAAGCTTGAACATCAGAATTTACTGCTACTCGCAGACTCAACATTATAATTGGTAGAACTTCTACCCAACGAGTGCTCGTATGGCACTTGATTGCAGTCTTGAGTGTGCGATGCCAACGTTCGATTTGACCATTAGATTGAGGGTGATACGGAGTCGTATGATTGAGTTTTACTCCAATCAGTTTGGCAAACTCACGAAATAGCGAGAATTCGAATTGACGACCTTGATCTGTCACCAGTTGGGCTGGAACACCGAATCTTGAAATCCATCCTTGAAGAAATCCTTTTGCAACCGATTCTGCCGTAATGTCTATAAGTGGAATTGCTTCAGCCCACCGAGAAAATCGATCTATGCATGTGAGGCAATATCGAAAGCCTTCCGATGAAGGTAGTGGGCCAACAAGATCTATACTGACCATCTTGAACCGTTCTTCCGGAATAGGATATGTTCCAATTTTGCTTTTTATATGACGAGCGATTTTAGATTTTTGGCAAGTTATGCAGGCTTTGGACCATGATGAAATGTCTTTCTTCATAGATGGCCAAATAAATCTATCACTCACCAGTTTAACAGTCGACTTGGATCCAGGATGAGAAAGGTTATGTATCATCTGAAAAACTGGAAACCGAAATCTCTGAGTGATGTATGGACGAATTTTGATCGTTGAAACGTCACAAATTATTTCTACGTCGGGGTTGGGAATTTTAAATTTCTTTAAAAGTAGACCATGAGAATTTGATGGCAGCAGATTTAACAGCTCTTGATCCGTTTTCTGGTCTTCTGCTAACAGTTGATAATCGAGAGGCGATGGCATTATAACAGCTTCTAAACGTGAGAGAGTATCAGCTGTGACGCTGTCCTTTCCAGCTATGTAACGAATATCGACTGTGTGTTGAGATATATAATCAAGATTCCGAAGCTGTCGTGGTGAAGCCTTCTCAGGTCGTTGATTAAACGCGAAAGTTAGTGGCTTGTGGTCCGTGTATATGAAAAATTGTTTGCCCTCCAAGAAATACTGGAAGTATTTTAGACCAGAGTAAGTAGTAGGAGTTCGCGATCGTAGGCACTATATCGTCTTTGGGTTTCGCTTAGTTTTTTTTTTAAAAAAACCCTAGTGGTTTCCAAGCACCGTCAATACGTTGTTGTAGTACTGCGCCCATTCCTTTATCTGACGCATCTACCCAAAGCGAAGTTTCGGCACCATCCACTGGATACGATAGGAGTGCTGCATTTGCTAACTGTTGTTTGCATACTTGAAATGCATTTTTCAGTAGAGGTGTCCAAACAATGACACGTTTATCATTTTTCACTTGTCCTTTCTTCTGATCATGAAGAATAGCTTGAGCATCTGCAGCTTTTGCGATAAAACGACGGTAAAAGTTGAGAGTTCCAAGAAAACGACTTAAGTCGTTAACCGTTTTTGGCAATTTGCAATCGAGTATTGTTTTAACACGTTCCGGATTCGGCTTGAGTCCTGATTGCGTGACTAGATAGCCCAAAAATGAAAGTTGGGTCTTACCAAACTCACATTTTGCCACGTTGATTATGATGCCATAATTGCGAAAACGTTCAAACAGGAGTCTCAGGTGCTTCTCGTGATCTTTATCGTTTTCGGATGCAACGAGAATGTCGTCAATATATGCATATCAGAAATCCAAACCACGCACGACTTCGTTGACAAACCGCTGGAATGTTTGTGCCGCGTTGCAAAGCCCGAAGGTCATCCGTGTAAACTCGAACAGGCCAAATGGAGTAGTAATGGCAGTCTTCGGAATGTCGGATTCTTCCACAGGAATTTGAAAGTACGCCTTCACTAAATCAATTTTGGAAAAGAGTTTCTTACCATGGAGCAAGTGTCCAAAATCATGGATGTGTGGTACGGGATAACAATCTGGAACGGTTGACTTGTTAAGAGCACGATAATCTCCACATGGACGCCATTCGTTATTGGGCTTTGGTACCATGTGAAGTGGGCTTGACCAACAGCTTTTTTATGGGCGACAGATGCCCATCTGCATCATAAATTCAAATTCCGACTTAGCAATTTTTAGTTTTTGATTTTTGGTTTTGATTGTACAATCGGCCCCTTCGTCTCGATGTGATGCGTCACACTGTGCTTGACATTCGCAAATTTGTTACTTGGTGATGTGATGTTCTTGAAATCTTTCAGTAATTGATTAAAAGCATGATTTTCAGAAATACATTTAACCATTGAGTTTGCATCTCGTGCCAGAATGCCTGTTCTCTTAAGGTTGGTTGTGCTATCGATTAAGCGATTATTTTTAATGTCGACGAGCAACCCGTAATTCTTAAGGAAATCGGAGCCGATTATTGGTTGTGTGACGTCAGCAACAATAAAAGACCAAAGTAGTTTCCGTCGCAAGCCTAAATTACAATTAATAATTTTCTCACCAAACGTCCGAATCTGAGTATTATTAGCAGCAAAAAGAATTAATGACTGAGCAGCACCACATTTTTGACGATCCGTTGCTGGAAAAACTGAAACATCGGCTCCAGTGTCGATCAGGAACCTGCACTTCATGTCTTGGTCTTGAAGAAACAGGCGACATATTTGTAGGCCACCCTCATTTGTCACCCGAAACGAGGCGGCTTCTAGTTTTCTGACTTGAATTTGCAGGGTTGACGGCATTTTGTAGCGTTCGTGCCGAATTGTGTGGTGATACCAGCAGTATAGTTTTTCTTCCTTTGAAGAGCTGGATGATCTTCCATTATTACTGTGCCTGCGATTGTGACTGCGAGATCGCACATTTCGACCACCAGCGAGAGCACTAATCTGCACTAAAATCTCTTGAATTTGTTTTTCAAGAGACTCTAACCGGGGTTCCGGTAAATGATTTGTGACAGCATTGATACCTATACCATCGGTTTGGTCATGTATCTTATCAGCCATCACTGACAACTTATCGATGCCATCGTTGCTGACTGATAAAATTGCTTTTGTTGTTGCTGGCAGTCGCTGGAGCCAAAGTGTCTTTAATAACTCGTTGGACACTTTTCCACTGGATAACTCTCGCATCTCTCGTAACAGGACTGATGGTTTTTTGTCTCCTGCGCTGACGTTTTCGAGCAGCTGACGTAAGCGTTTTTCTTCTGAATCGAGAAATACACTTAAAATTGCAGTTTTCATAACATCGTATTTGTTTTCCGACGGCGGTTCTTCGACGATGTGGCTGACGTGGTTAAGCACACTGCTCTCAAAACGTTAGCGCAGGAGACAAAAACTACTAGCGTGTGGTACTTCGTAAGATCCGAGGTTATTCCTGATGTAACAAACTGCGATTCCATTTGACGGAACCATAACTTCGGATTCTGACGCCAAAATGGAGGAACTCGAACTGTTACGCGTGAAATTTCCGCAGCAGGAAGTGACTGATATTCTTCTTCAGAGTCAGGCATAGGGTCACCAATGTCGTTTCTAGTTATTCTAATTGAAAAGCAAATCTTTATAAAAACTATAACCTTTATTTTTCACAAACTAAAAACGAATGAAAATTTTATTTAGAAATTTTGACAAATAAAATTTGTAAAAATGACAATGATCAAAAATGAAAATTAAGGTATTAATACAGTAAGTATATTATTAGTACAGTAAGTGCTGAATACTACAAAGGCATTTAACCATTTTTCGCTTTTCTTCAAGGGAAACACAAGCATCAAAAAAAGCCAAAGCAATGGTCTCAGGTGTTAAGTACCAAAAATGATTTTTCATCTTCGACAAAATTGTGTCGAAAATCTCTATATCGGTTTTTGCATAAGCAATAGAGTCTTTCAGAAATTCCAAGTCCTGGTTTGGAGCTACTATGGCGTTTGGGCATCCAAACCAGATTTTAACATATATTTTGACTAAAGAAATGCAAACATCTCTCAGTGAATTTAATTCTCTTCTTGTTAGTTTAAATTGCTCTCGAAAAATAAATATCTTCAGACTATAAATTGCTTTACCCATAAATCTTGCATGGGATGTTGAGCTGCACGACCGAAAATTACCAACTTCTTGTCCCAGGAACGTGAGTGTCAGATGAAGAAGCTCTTTGTAGTCTGCGCGACTGTGATCTTTTGCTAATTGTTGATGGCAAAAAGTTTTGATTGCTTCACATTCTTTATCGTCTATTTTTGAACAGACAATATCGTCCTCTAGACCGCTTTTAAATAGTTGGTGATCGAGTTGGTCCCAAACAGCCGCAAAACGATTAAAAATGGGCACCTCGGGTCCACTGGTTCCAAATACACTTTTCAATACAATTTCATAGATGTGGTGGCGGCATGGGAGTTGTATCAATTTCCGGTCTAAATATTTTTGCAAGAATACGCTGTTTTTCGAGCAAAGAAGACAAACACAAAAAGTTAAATTTGGAAGATTTTTTCTAAAAGCTTAATTTTATTTGCCACTTGTTTTAATTAAATATCAATTTATTTTATTTTATACCAATTATAAGACACTAACACTAACTAAAGGGTTGAGTTACTTTTTGAGTATTTGATAATTACGAACCTTTATATATGTTATAGGGGTGATGACCCAACCTTCATTATCAAAAATATAAATGAAGTCCTAGATATAATTTTAGCCTCAGACTTCATCTTCGACAAAATTGGTGAGTGGAAGGTGTCTGACGAGCACTCTTATTCCGACCACCACTATATTGAATTTACTTTTCTCAATACCAATCCTTAACCAATCTCTTCCATTAACATAAAGAGATAGAACTGGAGACTCTACAGAAGGGCCTTGACAAAATCTTTGCCATCAGGCTCGATTGACAAACCAAAGTCGACAACGGATTTAGAAAATCTAGTCGATGTATTAACTAGAGCAATGAACCGCTCTCTGGCATCTTTTTGCCCAAAAAAGGCACCAAAGGGGAAGCTCAAACCAAAATGATAGTCTTCTGAACTAAATGGCCTAAGAACTAAATGCAGAAAGCTCTTCAACGCAGCAAAATGCTCGAGAGCGGAACATGATTGGCCTGCCTATAAGGTAGCTTCTAAAATACACAAAACCGAAACTAGGAAAGCTAAAAGATCCTCTTGGAAACAGTTCTGTTAAGGAATTGAAGACATTTCCGAGGCATCCAGGCTGCGCAAAAATCCTTGATACTACACCATGCACACTTGACCGTCTCGCCTTATAGGCAAAAAAAATGTCACCAGCTAATCTGAAGCATTATTGAAAGAAAGTTTCGCAAAAAATTTTTTTGACCGAACGTAGGGGTCGCGCGTTGACATATTTCTTCATAACTTCAGTATTTACCGTCCGACCTTAAATAATAATGTGTTTATGTTTTTGTCTCAAGGATGCCTATTTTTGTCTCTAGAACTTATTGACCTCAGTTGACCCGTTGCAGTACTGGCCCATCGGACCGCAGTTTCTACCATCTTTAAGTACCGTTTTGATTTCAGAAATGGAAAGTCCGTTAAAAGTCATTTAACTTTTCTAAAAAAAGTTTTTAGCTATTTCCACTAGAAATATTTAAATTTTTTTTTAATTTTTTTGCTAAACGTAGGGCTAATTTTTAAATTTTTGTCTTATCGTATTATTTTTATAAAATATATACAATTGAAGCCTTCAAAAAACCATTTAACTCCTCCAGAGAAACTCATTTAATTAAAACACAGCATTTTACAGTGGGAAAAGTGTGAAAAACCCACTTTTATTATTTTACTAATAATCTTTGTTAATTTGTTCTCTGGCATTTCTCCCATTGGAATGCGTTTGAAGTTTGCTTGACCTGGAGAAAAGGATTCTATATTAATAAAAATCATTTTCTGTTTGTTTATTTGTTTGCTTGTTTGTTTGTTTGACTTTTATACAAATCTAAACGGCTGAACGCATTTCGCTCAAACTTAAAACGTGTATTACTTACGTCCTAGATTAGGTTCTTGCATACTTAGGTTTAACCACGCCCCATGTAACCGCCCACAAATCAATAAAAATCTAATATTTCAGACTGTTTCTATTGTTTGAGATTAAAATTTTGTAAACTAGTTTGTATGCTTACTTTCGACAAATGTACCGAAACTGGGTTTCCACGCCCTCTTTTACCGCCCACAATCAATAAAAATTTTATATTTCAGACGGTTTTGGTCGTATAAGACAGAAAATTGGTAATTAGGTGTGTATGCTCACCGTCGGCAACTGAACTAAATATGGGCGTGGTGGCACTATAATTACGCCGACTTTTAAGAAATCATTAAGAAGCCAAAACATCTGGGCCGATTGAGGTAAAATTTTGACAGTAGATTGTTTTCGAGCAAGATATGGTTTACGGGAAAAAATGTTTGCCACACCTTCTTTCCCCGCCCCCAAATAAAAAAGTATGGTTGCTGGAACATCCGTGGCGAAGCCGCGGACCACTGGGTCCTGCTTACTTACTTTACTTACTTAGGCCGCCGTAACAACCCGTGTCCGGATTTCGACCGACCTCATCAGCTCTCGCCAGGCGCCTCTGCTTTGCGCGCGCCTTCTCCAATCGGATACACCAAGTGCGGTTAGGGCTTCCTCAGCCTGGTCCATCTATCGGAGGCATGGTCTCCCTCGTCGTCGTTGACCAGCGACCCTCGCCTCGAGCACCTTTTTCGCTGGAGCTTCGTCGTCCATACGATGGACATGACCCAGCCAGAGTAGTCGCTGCACAGTTAAACGCCGAACTACGTCAATGTCTTCGTAGAGCTCATACAGCTCGTGGTTCATTCGGATGCGATAGTCATCGCCGACTCGAACAGGACCGAAGATTTTGCGAAGAACTTTTCTCTCGAACACCCCCAGAGCGGCTGCGTCAGTTTGCGAAACTACCCATGCCTCAGCGTCATAAAGCAGCACAGGTAGAACGAGCGTCTTGTAGAGTGTTAGTTTTGCCAAGGTATACAAACTCCTTGACTTCTTCAAAGTTATAGCTGCCGGATGAAACGTGGGAGTCTAAACGCCGCGCTCCCTTGTTTGTAGACAGCATATATTGTACTTTGTTTTACCCTCATTTATCGTCAAACCCACTTTGGCTCTCTTGGTTCTGCCAACAATATCAATATCATCAGCGTACGCAAGGAGCTGGACACCTTTATAGAAAATGGTGCCATTACGATGCACACCGGCCTTTCGTACGATCCCCTCCATGATGATGTTGAAGAGATCGCAAGACAGTGGATCGCCTTGCCTGAAACCTCTTTCGGTATTGAAGGTTTCGGAGAGGTCATTTCCTACCTTGACGGAGCTGCGTGTGTTGCTCAACGTCATTCTGCAAAGTCTAATCAACTTTGCAGGTATACCGAACTCAGACATTGTTGCGTATAGGCAATCCCCTCTCGGGCTATCGAACGCAGCTTTAAAATCGACAAAGAGATTTGCCAGGATTTGTCGTAGCGTGAAAATCTGGTCTATGGTGGACTTACCAGGTCGAAAGCCACACTGATAAGGTCCAATCAGTGTTTTTGTAATCGGATTTAATCTTTCACACAGTACGCTTGAGGGAACCTTATATGCGATGGAAATAAGACTGATACCTCTATAACTGGTGCAGATTGTAGGGTCTCCTTTCTTAAGTATAGGACACAGTACACTGAGATTCCAATCGTCGGGCATGCTTTCTGCTAGCCATATTTTGCTGATGAGCTGATGCATGCGCCTTATCAATTCATCGCCGCCGGTTTTAAACAATTCAGCTGACAGGCCGTCAGCACCCGCTGCTTTACTGTTTTTGAGTTGTTGGATAGCAACTCGAACCTCTTCATGGCTAGGTGGTGATACTTCCACTCCGTCATCGTCGATTGGTGGCACTGAACTGCGCTCTCGATGGGCGGCATTGGTGGAATCGTCGCAAGTAAGTAAATTGGAGAAGTTCTGTCTCCACAATCTAAGCACACACTGTGTATGCGTATTCAGATCTGCATTTTCGTGTCTGCAAGTGGATGCTCCGGGCTTGAAACCTTGGGTTAGACGCTTAACCTGTTGATAGAATTTTCGTGCATCCTTCTTGCCCTGGTATACCTCTAGTTCCTCACGCTCACGCTTTTCCTGCTCTCTTTTCTTGCGTCTGAAAAGGCGCCTCTCTTCCTTCATCTTTTCGCGGTAGTTTTCTCGCATAGCTCGCGTTGCTGCTGACTGCAGCGTTTTTCTGTATGCGGCGTTTTTTACTGCTGTCGCGATGCGACACTCCTGATCGTACCATTGGTTCCGAGGTTGCGGGCGCCAGAAACCAATGACTTCTTCAGCGGCAGCGCGCATGGAGTGGGATATATGCGCCCAAAGTTCGCCGGCGTCGTCGGGTCCAGAGGTTGGTTGGTTGAGCTTAACCGAGAGTTGAGCGGAGTAGACTTCGGCAGTCCGTTGTAATTGCAGCTTAGCGACATCTAGCTTTCGTTGCTTTCCTGTGCGTATGTTCTTCGCATTGCATAATCGCATGCGGATCTTGGCTGCAACAAGATAATGATCGGAGTCAATGTTGACCCCCCGAAATATACGCACATCTAGAACACTAGAGGCATGCCTTCCGTCGATTACAACATGATCTATTTGGTTTCGCGTTTTTTGATCCGGGGACAGCCAGGTGGCCTTGTGGATGTCGAGGTGCTTAAATCTGGTGCTACTAACTACCATGTATCGTGCCGTGGCGAAGTCGATCAGTCTTAGACCGTTGTTCGTGGAGGTCTCGTGAAGACTGAACTGACCGACAGTGGGGCCAAAGATGCCTTCCCTTCCGACTTTCGCATTAAAATCGCCGAGGACTATTTTCACGTCATGGACCGGAAAGTGGTCATATACGTCCTCAAGACTAGCGTTGAAAGCGTCCTTGACGGCTTAGTTGTTTCCTCCGTTGGGGCGTGCGCGCAAATAAGGCTAATATAGAAAAATTTTGCATTGATGCGGATCGTGGCCAATATTTCGTTCACAGGTGTGAACCGGGAAACAAGGTGGCGTAGTTTCCGGCTAACGACGAATCCACATCCGAATTCGCGCTTTTCCGCATGGCAGCTGTAGTAGATATCGCAGTGTGCTTGTTTAGAGCAGCCTTGCCCTTTCCATCGCATTTCCTGGATGGCGGTGATGTCATATTTTATTGTTTTGAGGGCTTCCGCCAGTTGGATAATGGCACCTTCTCTATAAAGGGTCTGGACATTCCAGGTGCATATCCGTAAATCATTGTCCGTTTTTCGTTTGCGGTGGTCGTCAACGTAATTGGGGTTCTTATCCGAGGCTGGTTTAGTTTTCATTGGGCAGTAGTAATGTGGCGGGACCCACCCTGCGTATATTCCATGTTTAAGGTCTATGGATCGACCCGCCGCTCAAATTAGCCGTCAAACTGACGGATGCCAGTTTGCCGTTGCCCAGGGAACACCACTTGTAGGTTTGAGTCGACTTGAGACGATTCCGACATGGATAATGCTGGCCTCGCCAGGTTGAGGCGGTCAGACACGTTGCCATGTGAAGGTTCGCCCCCTGTTCCCCTGCTAGTATGCAATAAAAGATCTGATTTATTAATAAATTCAATTTGTACACATACATACAATAAACACTTAAATGAAATAATTCACTGAACTTACAGAATATTGCATGCAATTTCAAATGCCTGCTCCGATACTTCTTGGCCAGATACCAGATCCTAGTAATCCAGGATCCAGATCCCGTTCGCATTAAATGGTAACTCGCTAAAATGAAGAAGGCAGGCGAACCATTGCAACGGCCTCTGCAAATGACGCTCCATCCTCTTTATAACTCTACCTTTTTAGCCAGTGTTGGTATGAGTTCTTTCACAGTTTACAGCAGTCAAATGATCCAAATTGAAGTTTTGTTGACTCAAATATTCTACGATGGCTTGACGAAGCTTAAAAGGAGAAACCAGTATTTGAATTGCTAACTGCCAAATAGCAACAGCACAAAAAGCTTTGCTTTGCTTTGCTGTTTTTCAGCAAAATTAAACAAACTGTTTTAACCCTAGAAAGATAAGCTACGTCTGCGAGACGTATGCTTTTTGCTTTGTATGCTTTTTACATGTTTTGCACTCTCTCTTCAAATAGGGTTATCTTTTTAAGTTTAAAGCACATGTTGCAAAAAAAAGGATTTTTTTCAATCAACATCAACGACTGAAGCAGCAAACGACAGCTATGATCTTATAGTTTGCTCATAAAAAGAAGTAAAATACTCGACTGCAAGAACTACGGCGCCAAGAAAGCAAAGCCAAAGCAAATCAAAGAAAGCTTAAACAACTGCAACAATTGCAAATATAATTCGGAAAGAACGTTTTTGGTGGATATTTTATAAAAATAATACAATATGACAAAAAAATTAAAAAATTACCGTTTTGCAAAAAAATTAAAAAAAAAATTTTTAAATACTTCTAGTGAAAATAGCGAAAAATTTCTTTAATAAAAGTTTCATAATTTTTTACGGGCTTTTCATTTCTGAAATCAAAATGGTATCTTAGGATAGTAGAAACTGCGATCTGGTGGGTCAATACTATAAGAGGTCAACTGAGGTCAATAAAATCTAGAGGCAAAAAATAGGTCTTCTTGAAACAAAAACATAGACACATCATTATTTGAGATCGGACGGTAAATACCGAAGTTATAAAGAAATATGTTGATGCGCGACCCCAACGTTCGGTAAAAAATAAATTTTTTTCGAAACTTTCTTCCAATAATGCATTGGATTTGCCGGTTTTGTGGCGAAATTTATTTTTTCGATACGGTCTAATGCACACCTAGCTACCTCAAAAGGTTGAACGGCTCATGGATAATATCTAACGAGGAATCGCTTGACCTTCTTTTAGACATGCACTTTCCTGGTAGCGGCGTACCAGTGTGTGCACCCTTGCCTTACCTCAGCTGTCCCCATCAAGAGGTCGAAGACATCGTCTCTGATAGGATGTTAAAATTGGCGGTAAGCAGCTTCAATCCCTACAAATCACCGGGACCCAACGGCGTTTTCACTATCGAAATACAAGTGTCCATGTATACAATAATACCCTGGCTTCGTACAGTCTTAAATGGCTGCATAAGTCTATCACATATTCCCACACAAGGCAGGGGTCTTTATACACAAGGCAGGGAAGACGTCACACACCACTGCTAAGGATTTCAGGTCCATTTTAGTCTAACGTCCTTTCTATTAAAGACATTAGAACGCCTTATTGATCTGTACCTCCGCAGTAACATTGATTTTGCACTACTATCGGCTTCATAACATGTCTACAATAAAAGAAGATCTCTGAAAACGACTAGCATTAGTCGAACTAGGCGTGGACAAGTTCATTACATAGCTTATAGCTACTCAGCAGTAGAAATTTTCTATGGGACCTGGGCGCATACAGCGATACAAATTCTGCCTCAAGAGGCATGCCTCAAGGCGGTGTTCTCTCTCCCCTCCTCTGGAATTTGGTAGTCAACAACGTACTGCTATCTCTTGAGAGGGGTGGATGTGTAGTGGTAGCCTACGCCGATGACCTGGCAATCGTAGTCAGAGACAAGTTTCCTACTACTCAATGCGACATTATGCAAAGAGCTCTTTGCAGACTTGATCAATGGGCCAAGCCCAGTGGTCCTGGAGTAAATCCGGCTCAAACAGAGCTGGTCCTATTCACCAGAAAATTCAAAATTCCATCCTTAACACCAATCACACTTAATGGTCCCTTACAGATGTTCTTTGTTCTGTCCGGACAACACGGATAATATTTCAATTTCGTAATGATGAAATGAATTATCAATTTAAAAAACTTTCAATCATTACAACAAAAATAGAGGTCTGGCATTCCGGTAGCGTTATTGTTGTTCGCAGAAATTATATGAAGCTATTTTGTGAGTTGTGTACGTTTTATTTAATTTGTGAAACAAAAAAATTATTGCAATAACAATTCAGTGAGAGTAAGGAGTGGAACTTATGTAAAAATGACGTTCTTCTAGCGATACATTATTGAATTTAGTTTTGTTATTTTTTGTAAAATTGCTTGAAATAATAAAATATTTTATCAAAACAGCAAAACATTTTTGTATGATTCATAAATAAAATATATTTTTAACAGAAAAGCATTTTTCTATTCAACAAACCATTTTTTCAGGTTGAAATATTCTTTATTCATATTGACAAATTCATTTATTAAATGTACAATGCAAACGCAGCATTCTTGATAAAAGCTTTTATCAAATCAAAATATCCGTTTATCAAATAAACAAAATACAATTTTGTTAATATGATTGCAACCACTCAACTTCAATCAAATTGACAAAGGCTTTTGTTGACTCTATACTGACAAAAAATGTATCAACTTAACCTAGGAATTTGTCAATGTGAAAAAATACTTCTTTGAGTGCAAGTAATGCAAACTCTAACAAAAACAAATTGGGGATTTTTTTATTTTTAGAGAAAAATTTAGCACAAATTTTTGGTTTTATAATCAGTTTATCCATATTATATTTTTTATATACTGTTTGAAGTAATGAACACATACACCAGCCATACACCGAGAGAGAAAAAACTTTAGTAAGAACATACAAGTTGACTTTTGTGAAAGAAAAATGTATTTTGTGGCAAAACTAACGTGTAATGACAAAAGTTTTTGTGCAAATTAAGCATGGTTTAAAAATGAAAATTCGATAATTTCTACAAAAATAAATTGCTTGAATTTTTAAAGTTGAAGTTTGTAAAATTGAAAAAATTCTTGTTAAAGTACACAAAAGCTATGCATACAATTCGATTTAATCATCACATAAACTTATGTAAAATTATATAAAAAGACTTGGCTATAACATTGTACAACATATCGACAATTTGTCATTCAAATAAAATTCAATAGATCAACAAATAAAACTTGGTTATCTTATACAAGAGCTTGGAAGGCACCAACTTGCCGAAGCAATTAAATACATTTACATAAGTGTACTGTCAATTTTCCTTAAGCTTTTTTTCCGATGTAGGGTTAATAAAATTTTATATTGGCAATTAGTCTATTCACAGTTTCAATACGCATGTCTGTTATATTGACGATTTGTTATTTTTACGCAAGCGTATTTTGCTTTATTGTTGTTTTTCATGCAAACGCCAGTACGCAAACATGCGTAAAAAATAGTAACCCTTGAACGTGTTTTTGCCTCGTATTTGTATGCTATGTTTTTTTTTCATATTTTTCAAAAACAAAATTTGAATCTCAAAAATAATAATTTTGATAAAAATTGTCAGCGGCTTTTTATATACTGACAATTTCATTGACAAATTTTGTTTTTTTAAGCTTCAAATTTTGTTTTAAAATCAAAAACATACAACAAACATACCACAGTCACATACCGAGGTGCTCACAGTTTAAACGCCTGACTATAATAGACACATGCTGGCAGACTGATCTGTCAATATAAAAGCGAATCCATATAAATATATGAGCATACCCATGATACAATAATTTACAAGGTTGCCTTGACAACTACCTTTTTTCTCACGAGCGGCGATCGGGAGTTATCAAATCAATACAAAGTTTAACTTTTTATCTGTTTTGCTGCTTCTTCGTTTTCTCTTTTTCAATGTATTTTTGATAACTCCAAATCGCCAACAGAACTGTCACTTCTACCTTGTAAATCATTATACCATGAGCATACCCATAATTGGAATTGCCACAGTTTCGTTAAGTTTCGTTAACTTTCATTGGCTTTTTGCAGAGCGATTTAAATCGCTCACAGCATAAAGGCCCAACCAAAATAGACGAAACGAGACGATTGCAACTTGCCGAACATCTGACGAGTTGAGACGCTAGCAGTTCGGTTCTTATGGAACAAAACGTATGGACAAGCTGTTTAGTTCAGCTTCGTTAAATTACGTTTGTTCATTTTGGGCAGCAACATTGAATTGCATTAAAGCGAACATTTTCGTCTCTACTCGTTACGGAGCAACACGTCTATTTTGGTTGGGCCTTAAGGCAAAACCAAAATAGGCGAAACGAGACGATTGCAACTTGCCGAACGTCTGACGAGTTGAGACGCTAGCAGTTCGGTTCTTACGGAACAAAACGTATGGACCATGATACAATTATAAGGTAGGCTCACATTTAACTGGCTGCTCAAACAACAAGTTTTGCTACAACAAAACTGTGGGAGCGCTAAACGTCAAATGATAAAGGCAACAACAACAATAAGACAACTAAAATTCGACCAGCCGATTTTGACATCCTTTTTACTTCCTTTTTACTCCAACTTGAGCCTACCTTATAGTTCTGCCATGGCCTACCATATAATTCAGCAAAGGCTGCAATTGTTTATATTTTCTTATATTATTTTGTGTATAAATTTAAAAAAATCGCACAATTAAACGCAAAGAAAATCGCAAATTGTGTTGTGGCACTTCTCAAAGTCAATGCATGGTAATTATGCGTATTTTTTATTCTTACAACACCCGGCTGACTTTCCGTTTAGTTTTTGGCATTAGGGTATGCCAGCATGTGTTAGGCCTTAAAAAATAGCAAATGCTATAAATACGCTTTATTAATATACGTTTAAACTGTGAATAGCCTAAGTTATATTGTTTCAAAAAATTTCAAACTGTGTAAATTATTCGTGCCATTAAAAAAAAACGCCCTCTTTCCTTTTTTTTAGCTCACAAGCAACATTGTTTATTTAAAAAAAAATGAAATAAATAAAAATAAACTTTATTATCACTTTCTTTGTTTGGCATTATACTCCCATTCAGTCAGCTGAATTTATAGTACCTGGATTAATATACCTTGATTTAAATAATAAAAAAAAGGTTTATAAATATCTGCAGTAGTTTTTTTTTTTAATCAGCCTTTGAAAATCGCTTTTAAAAACATGCCTCAACCCGGAACAGTCGCCTTAACAGATTCCATGCAGTCTTGCGCTATACATGCTTTTCATATTCAAAGATGAATTGTTTATAAAATGTCTTGGTTACAATTTCGTAGCTCATAGCAGCAGATATACACATGAAGCTTTGAAAAATAACAAAGCAACGCATATATTGTGATATCTGTTTACTTCTGTGAAAACAAAAATATTGTTTACTTTTTATATACAATTTATTTTCAATTATTTACCACATTAAAACATTTCCACAAAGGAGCTTATTGAAAAAAATGAAAAAAACAGGAAAATCTATGTTAACCGATGTTAAGGATAAATTAGAAGATCAGGGTTTGTATATGGAATACATATGTTCGCCGTCTATATTTGCCATTAATATTTGCATCCATTGATTATAATACAGAACTTTCCGACGAACGTGCTGCTCAGGTCAACAGTGTTCTGCGCATTATATCAGAGTCTATCGAAAAGCTGAAAATTTCTCTTATTTTGCCGAAAATATTTGAAGACTCGAAAACATTGCGCCAATACTTATCCAAAACGCAATACGAGGAATGTTTTGAAAACTTAGATGTGTATTTGAAGGGTGCTGTAAGTAAAAATATAAAACAATTATTGGATCATCTATGGAACTTCTTGCTGATACTTGAAATTTTTCATTGCGGGTTTTTCCGCAACACAAAACAATACAGTTCCATTTTTTCTGTATGCTGTGGGAACGAAAATTTTTGAGCATATAATTCTACACGTGAAGTGTTGGTGTAGAGTCAAAATTTTTTGTGTGGAGAAAAAGCACTTAATAAACTAAATAAATTTGTTTAATAAAAAAATCAACACCAACACATACTGCTTTTTTTTATTGTTGATTGTCAAATTTTCGAGGCAATTAAATGTACGGGCATATAAGTGCCAGCGAAATTCTGGCATTTTAACTCTGCACACATGGTTTTGAACTTGGCTACACTGAACAAATTTTTTTTCTTCAACAGCGTACTACGAGTACCTAGCGAAAAAAAATTCCACTGCCTGTTCGCTGTCAAAAAACTCAATGTACTTCTTATGGGAATTTGGTTTTCGTTTCTACAGCATACTGAGCTTTAAGAGTTACTAGAGTACGCCAGTGATCGAAATTCGACCTTTTCGTCATACCACCCCCGAGCAACGCCGGGTATTCCAGCTAACATTTTTCTTTGAAAATTCGTCGATGCTCCTCCCTGCTCTGATTTATTTAAAAAAAAAATCATCAAAATCGGTTGAGAAACACAGGAGAATATGGTACTGAACTGTTTTTCCTTAGCCTATTTATACATAGATGCCGTTATTAAAGAATACGAGCGAACATTACGTTGCAATAAATTACTATGTACATTTTTAAATTATCAAAAAAACAACCATCTAATGTCGGTATAAAATGACTTCTTTGTAGAAAGACTTATTTTTACTTCAGCACAGACAAGACCGCATATTTCAAAGGTAAAACATCGTTTACATCCGAATCCACTAAGTTACATATCTCCATTTTTCCCACTCAATATTTCACATTCATACCCAACAATTTTACTCAATACTTAATAAAACTTTCTAAATACATTATCGCTAGCATTCTCACCAGCATTCTATAGCGATATGGTGATATAGATTGAAAATAACGACTTTTTTTTAAAAATTTTAAAAATTATACCCTTTATTCATTGTTGAAAAACAAAGTTTGAGCAATGTTTGAAATATTTTATTGCCCCAAATAATTGCCAAAATCACTAAAAACTATAAAAAAATTATGTAGAAATCCATAAAAATTCCACAAAAAATTACCAAAAACTATGGAAAAAGACCTAAAACACAGAAATGGTTAAAAATTAAGAAAAAATGTCATACAAATAATTGGCTTAGGTACCAGGAGATTATGAACGGTGGTCTTCCATCATCAGCAAATATTTATATGTATAGGCTTAAATGCATAATCTACTTTTCATTAAGATTCATAAGTTTTATGGAAATAAAAAATTCTATGCTGTATATAGACTTTTGTCCTTCACTTGCTATTTTTTCATTAATATTAATTAAATTTTTTTTCTGCTATTAAATTCATTAATAAACCTGAAAAAAAAATTATAAACTTGAAAAAGAAATTATAAACTTGAGAGTGTGTGCATATTTATTCCTTCAATCAAAACTATACATTTTACATCTAATGCTAAGAGACTAACGCTTCCTTTGGCAGTCCAAACGACTGCACCCGTTTTTTTCTACTTTTTTTTCGTTCTCTACTTAATACTATTTTTGACAACCTATGTTCACTACTACATTGGTAATTGTATCATGAGCTAACGCTTCAATACAAACTTCTAGTCCACCAACAAAATACAAATGCAAAAACAATTCTTAGCTAACGCACTCAATAACGATGCTATTAACATCCAAGAATGATAGAATACATAGATTGCGTCAATGGGGCACGACAAATTTTCATTCTGCTCATTACGTCACAATATCAACCACGTATCAACGCTGTTTAGGCGAGCAAAAGCGCATTACGTCATAATATCAACGCTGCAAAAGTAACGGACCTGCACAAAGCGCAGTCTCTTATTCTATTACTTTTGATTAACATCAGCATCGTCGAGTGAGGGTTATTTTTTATTGCGTTTGCAGGCATTGGTTGTTGTTTAAGCGCAACTGACGCTTTTGTAAAGTTTTCATTTCGATCCCGTTAATACCCTCACTAAAGAAGCTAACGCTTTAATAACGCTTCAATAAAGGCGCCAAAGCTACCTACGTAGAATAGGTTAGGTTAGGTAAGTAGGGTCGTGCACCGTTACCGGCGCTTCCGCGGGGGCCTATTGGTCCATTGCGAATTCCTTTTTATTTTTGTGGTACCATGTAAACCATTGTTTCGATTTGTTCCTCAAACCATCCCGTGGTTTTTATGAACCTTCAGATGTCTAGCAGGGGTGTGTTCACTAACTCTTCCAGTAGAATAGGTCAATCCTTAAATTTATTTTCGATTTTTAACCATTTCACAAATTTTTATTTTAATAAAAATAGTTTTATTTTTACAAAACTATTTATTTTCAAATAAAACATTTTTATGCTTTAGAAAAATCAAAAAATTTCTATGGAACCAACAGAAAACTTTAGACTCATAAGAATCATTGATATGTTTCAAGAGAATTACAAGATGGTTGAATTGCTACCACAGTACATGAACGCATTGAGTGAAGATGATAAAAATTTGCTCGAGTCATTTCACTTGTTGTATACTATAACAGAGGCTCATTTAAAAAAGTCTGCAGCTTCAGAGTTGAGCAAAGAAAAGCTAATTCATCAAATATATCATGAAAACGAACTAATGAAAAGAAATATTCTAGGTAACAATTTCAATATCTATAACTATAAAATTAAATACAATTTCTTTTGTTTTTTTTTTTTTTGTTTTGTTTTTATCCTAGATTTTCAAAAAAAGTTGCGCAATCAAAGAATTAATCTACGCTGGAAGATTGCCGCTAAGGATGGTGTCATACAGAAATATGAAGAGAGTTTAGCGTACAAAAAATGGGATAATAATATACGCATCCAACAAGAAATGTATTTATTAAAATACCAATATCTTTATCACTAAATCGATCTTTGTATTTTAGTGCCAAGTCTACACGAGCTATACGCGCCATTCATTCCGCTAGTCTGACACGTCAAAAAGAAATGGAAGAGGAACTGGGAAAGCTTAAGGCAAACTACGATAAGGTTTTGAAAAGTAATTTGAATCAAGAGAAACATGCACGTGATGAAAAGTAAGTTTGAATAAATATTATGATTGTCTGGTCAAAAGTGAAAAGTTGAAAGTGAAACTTTTAACTCAAATAGGTAAGCATTTGATAGGGACAAATGATAAATGGGAACGATGTGATTCATACTGCTGTTTTTTGAGTAAGTCCTGTGAAGAATGTTATTTGGTCCATTTGATTTCAAGGTATTATCCATCATAATGTGATTCGGATGGGACCTTGATGGAATAAATATAAGGTGTTCTCATCCGAAAAATCAGAAAAAATAGGCTGCCTTATTTTGACCTTTTTTTCATAGAATCAAACATCAAACCATGTATGAAATTTGTCAAAATAACGCAGCATGTCAAAAAACATTTCGAAAAATGTCATGGGAAGAGAACACCTTATAATTATTCCACCATGAATGGGACATAAAATAGAAGTACTTTTCTGGCACATGTTGATTTATATAAAATTTGACATAGAATTTGAAACGGAATGTGTTTCGAAAACTAAGTTAAAACAATCAGAATTAATAATGTGTTAACATTATGATAAAATAATCTTTTATTTTTAAAAAGGAAATTCTCAGTATGATAGCGGACGGGACATTCTTTTAGTAAATTTAAAACGAAACCGTCACACACTGAGGCCGCTTGTATGGGAGGGTTGGCCAAAACTCCAAATCTTAATGTATTTTTGGACCTTCTCAACATTATAAAGTTACTCAAATGAAGATATCACAAGGGGCGTGGTATCTTCCATACAACCGATTGTGAAATTTTGAATTATTTCGAAACCTTTTCAGAGTAAAACAACGAAAATTGGCAATTATCATTACATTTATTATATAAAGTACCTAAATATGTTTGGTCAAGATTTGCCAAACAAGGTTGCAACCACCCATACAACTTCTTTTATAGCAACAGTGGTGAGGTTGCCATGACAGTTTAGTTAAGTTTAGTTTAGTTTAGAAACAATACTCAAAGTAGATAAGTATTAAATTTGTTAATTAAAATTTGTTTTTAATGGCTTAAATGTGTATAAGTTGAATAAAAACTAAGATATAATTTTGATTCATGTTTTGATTTCATATTTCACATGACATATTTTTTCACGTAGAGCGGAGATTTTCACCTAATACCAAGGTTGATTTATAAGGTTGTCGCAGGGCTGACCGCACTCTCGCAAATTGTGTTGTGGCACTTCTCAAAGTCAATGCATGGTAATTATGCGTATTTTTTATTCTTACAACACCCGGCTGACTTTCCGTTTAGTTTTTGGCATTAGGGTATGCCAGCATGTGTTAGGCCTTAAAAAATAGCAAATGCTATAAATACGCTTTATTAATATACGTTTAAACTGTGAATAGCCTAAGTTATATTGTTTCAAAAAATTTCAAACTGTGTAAATTATTCGTGCCATTAAAAAAAAACGCCCTCTTTCCTTTTTTTTAGCTCACAAGCAACATTGTTTATTTAAAAAAAAATGAAATAAATAAAAATAAACTTTATTATCACTTTCTTTGTTTGGCATTATACTCCCATTCAGTCAGCTGAATTTATAGTACCTGGATTAATATACCTTGATTTAAATAATAAAAAAAAGGTTTATAAATATCTGCAGTAGTTTTTTTTTTTAATCAGCCTTTGAAAATCGCTTTTAAAAACATGCCTCAACCCGGAACAGTCGCCTTAACAGATTCCATGCAGTCTTGCGCTATACATGCTTTTCATATTCAAAGATGAATTGTTTATAAAATGTCTTGGTTACAATTTCGTAGCTCATAGCAGCAGATATACACATGAAGCTTTGAAAAATAACAAAGCAACGCATATATTGTGATATCTGTTTACTTCTGTGAAAACAAAAATATTGTTTACTTTTTATATACAATTTATTTTCAATTATTTACCACATTAAAACATTTCCACAAAGGAGCTTATTGAAAAAAATGAAAAAAACAGGAAAATCTATGTTAACCGATGTTAAGGATAAATTAGAAGATCAGGGTTTGTATATGGAATACATATGTTCGCCGTCTATATTTGCCATTAATATTTGCATCCATTGATTATAATACAGAACTTTCCGACGAACGTGCTGCTCAGGTCAACAGTGTTCTGCGCATTATATCAGAGTCTATCGAAAAGCTGAAAATTTCTCTTATTTTGCCGAAAATATTTGAAGACTCGAAAACATTGCGCCAATACTTATCCAAAACGCAATACGAGGAATGTTTTGAAAACTTAGATGTGTATTTGAAGGGTGCTGTAAGTAAAAATATAAAACAATTATTGGATCATCTATGGAACTTCTTGCTGATACTTGAAATTTTTCATTGCGGGTTTTTCCGCAACACAAAACAATACAGTTCCATTTTTTCTGTATGCTGTGGGAACGAAAATTTTTGAGCATATAATTCTACACGTGAAGTGTTGGTGTAGAGTCAAAATTTTTTGTGTGGAGAAAAAGCACTTAATAAACTAAATAAATTTGTTTAATAAAAAAATCAACACCAACACATACTGCTTTTTTTTATTGTTGATTGTCAAATTTTCGAGGCAATTAAATGTACGGGCATATAAGTGCCAGCGAAATTCTGGCATTTTAACTCTGCACACATGGTTTTGAACTTGGCTACACTGAACAAATTTTTTTTCTTCAACAGCGTACTACGAGTACCTAGCGAAAAAAAATTCCACTGCCTGTTCGCTGTCAAAAAACTCAATGTACTTCTTATGGGAATTTGGTTTTCGTTTCTACAGCATACTGAGCTTTAAGAGTTACTAGAGTACGCCAGTGATCGAAATTCGACCTTTTCGTCATACCACCCCCGAGCAACGCCGGGTATTCCAGCTAACATTTTTCTTTGAAAATTCGTCGATGCTCCTCCCTGCTCTGATTTATTTAAAAAAAAAATCATCAAAATCGGTTGAGAAACACAGGAGAATATGGTACTGAACTGTTTTTCCTTAGCCTATTTATACATAGATGCCGTTATTAAAGAATACGAGCGAACATTACGTTGCAATAAATTACTATGTACATTTTTAAATTATCAAAAAAACAACCATCTAATGTCGGTATAAAATGACTTCTTTGTAGAAAGACTTATTTTTACTTCAGCACAGACAAGACCGCATATTTCAAAGGTAAAACATCGTTTACATCCGAATCCACTAAGTTACATATCTCCATTTTTCCCACTCAATATTTCACATTCATACCCAACAATTTTACTCAATACTTAATAAAACTTTCTAAATACATTATCGCTAGCATTCTCACCAGCATTCTATAGCGATATGGTGATATAGATTGAAAATAACGACTTTTTTTTAAAAATTTTAAAAATTATACCCTTTATTCATTGTTGAAAAACAAAGTTTGAGCAATGTTTGAAATATTTTATTGCCCCAAATAATTGCCAAAATCACTAAAAACTATAAAAAAATTATGTAGAAATCCATAAAAATTCCACAAAAAATTACCAAAAACTATGGAAAAAGACCTAAAACACAGAAATGGTTAAAAATTAAGAAAAAATGTCATACAAATAATTGGCTTAGGTACCAGGAGATTATGAACGGTGGTCTTCCATCATCAGCAAATATTTATATGTATAGGCTTAAATGCATAATCTACTTTTCATTAAGATTCATAAGTTTTATGGAAATAAAAAATTCTATGCTGTATATAGACTTTTGTCCTTCACTTGCTATTTTTTCATTAATATTAATTACATTTTTTTTCTGCTATTAAATTCATTAATAAACCTGAAAAAGAAATTATAAACTTGAAAAAGAAATTATAAACTTGAGAGTGTGTGCATATTTATTCCTTCAATCAAAACTATACATTTTACATCTAATGCTAAGAGACTAACGCTTCCTTTGGCAGTCCAAACGACTGCACCCGTTTTTTTCTACTTTTTTTTCGTTCTCTACTTAATACTATTTTTGACAACCTATGTTCACTACTACATTGGTAATTGTATCATGAGCTAACGCTTCAATACAAACTTCTAGTCCACCAACAAAATACAAATGCAAAAACAATTCTTAGCTAACGCACTCAATAACGATGCTATTAACATCCAAGAATGATAGAATACATAGATTGCGTCAATGGGGCACGACAAATTTTCATTCTGCTCATTACGTCACAATATCAACCACGTATCAACGCTGTTTAGGCGAGCAAAAGCGCATTACGTCATAATATCAACGCTGCAAAAGTAACGGACCTGCACAAAGCGCAGTCTCTTATTCTATTACTTTTGATTAACATCAGCATCGTCGAGTGAGGGTTATTTTTTATTGCGTTTGCAGGCATTGGTTGTTGTTTAAGCGCAACTGACGCTTTTGTAAAGTTTTCATTTCGATCCCGTTAATACCCTCACTAAAGAAGCTAACGCTTTAATAACGCTTCAATAAAGGCGCCAAAGCTACCTACGTAGAATAGGTTAGGTTAGGTAAGTAGGGTCGTGCACCGTTACCGGCGCTTCCGCGGGGGCCTATTGGTCCATTGCGAATTCCTTTTTATTTTTGTGGTACCATGTAAACCATTGTTTCGATTTGTTCCTCAAACCATCCCGTGGTTTTTATGAACCTTCAGATGTCTAGCAGGGGTGTGTTCACTAACTCTTCCAGTAGAATAGGTCAATCCTTAAATTTATTTTCGATTTTTAACCATTTCACAAATTTTTATTTTAATAAAAATAGTTTTATTTTTACAAAACTATTTATTTTCAAATAAAACATTTTTATGCTTTAGAAAAATCAAAAAATTTCTATGGAACCAACAGAAAACTTTAGACTCATAAGAATCATTGATATGTTTCAAGAGAATTACAAGATGGTTGAATTGCTACCACAGTACATGAACGCATTGAGTGAAGATGATAAAAATTTGCTCGAGTCATTTCACTTGTTGTATACTATAACAGAGGCTCATTTAAAAAAGTCTGCAGCTTCAGAGTTGAGCAAGGAAAAGCTAATTCATCAAATATATCATGAAAACGAACTAATGAAAAGAAATATTCTAGGTAACAATTTCAATATCTATAACTATAAAATTAAATACAATTTCTTTTGTTTTTTTTTTTTTTGTTTTGTTTTTATCCTAGATTTTCAAAAAAAGTTGCGCAATCAAAGAATTAATCTACGCTGGAAGATTGCCGCTAAGGATGGTGTCATACAGAAATATGAAGAGAGTTTAGCGTACAAAAAATGGGATAATAATATACGCATCCAACAAGAAATGTATTTATTAAAATACCAATATCTTTATCACTAAATCGATCTTTGTATTTTAGTGCCAAGTCTACACGAGCTATACGCGCCATTCATTCCGCTAGTCTGACACGTCAAAAAGAAATGGAAGAGGAACTGGGAAAGCTTAAGGCAAACTACGATAAGGTTTTGAAAAGTAATTTGAATCAAGAGAAACATGCACGTGATGAAAAGTAAGTTTGAATAAATATTATGATTGTCTGGTCAAAAGTGAAAAGTTGAAAGTGAAACTTTTAACTCAAATAGGTAAGCATTTGATAGGGACAAATGATAAATGGGAACGATGTGATTCATACTGCTGTTTTTTGAGTAAGTCCTGTGAAGAATGTTATTTGGTCCATTTGATTTCAAGGTATTATCCATCATAATGTGATTCGGATGGGACCTTGATGGAATAAATATAAGGTGTTCTCATCCGAAAAATCAGAAAAAATAGGCTGCCTTATTTTGACCTTTTTTTCATAGAATCAAACATCAAACCATGTATGAAATTTGTCAAAATAACGCAGCATGTCAAAAAACATTTCGAAAAATGTCATGGGAAGAGAACACCTTATAATTATTCCACCATGAATGGGACATAAAATAGAAGTACTTTTCTGGCACATGTTGATTTATATAAAATTTGACATAGAATTTGAAACGGAATGTGTTTCGAAAACTAAGTTAAAACAATCAGAATTAATAATGTGTTAACATTATGATAAAATAATCTTTTATTTTTAAAAAGGAAATTCTCAGTATGATAGCGGACGGGACATTCTTTTAGTAAATTTAAAACGAAACCGTCACACACTGAGGCCGCTTGTATGGGAGGGTTGGCCAAAACTCCAAATCTTAATGTATTTTTGGACCTTCTCAACATTATAAAGTTACTCAAATGAAGATATCATAAGGGGCGTGGTATCTTCCATACAACCGATTGTGAAATTTTGAATTATTTCGAAACCTTTTCAGAGTAAAACAACGAAAATTGGCAATTATCATTACATTTATTATATAAAGTACCTAAATATGTTTGGTCAAGATTTGCCAAACAAGGTTGCAACCACCCATACAACTTCTTTTATAGCAACAGTGGTGAGGTTGCCATGACAGTTTAGTTAAGTTTAGTTTAGTTTAGAAACAATACTCAAAGTAGATAAGTATTAAATTTGTTAATTAAAATTTGTTTTTAATGGCTTAAATGTGTATAAGTTGAATAAAAACTAAGATATAATTTTGATTCATGTTTTGATTTCATATTTCACATGACATATTTTTTCACGTAGAGCGGAGATTTTCACCTAATACCAAGGTTGATTTATAAGGTTGTCGCAGGGCTGATCGCACTCTCTTCTCAGTACCCATAATTGTCAAAACCACCCAACTTTGCAAATGACTACGAGAGCACTTGCAGATTTTCTATGAGCTATCAACTTCGATTTGACAATTATGGGTACTCGCTCTCTCCCTTGCGACAACCTTATAAATCAACCTTGGCTAATACCGCAGCATCTCGCAAAAGCACAAAAAATTACAAAAGTACGATTTATCGTTCAAAACTGGCAACTCTGCCACTGGTTTCACTTCAACACGATAACACCAAGAATAATATATAACAGATTTCACCATCAGTGCGCAGAAATGAATATCTTCTGCGCAGCTCACGTCACACGTGAGAGTCACTTGGCAATTGTTACGAACACATTCAAAACGAAATTTCAAAATAAGAATATTAATCTAAGCAAGTAATGCAATGTTATCAGAAAAATATCAAATTTCAATATCCCAGCAAACCATAGTTAACGACTTTGTCGAAATTCGGACTAATTCGTAACTATTTCGAGTTGTGCTAAAGAAATCGTTACAATTTTGTTACGCAAATATCGGAACAGTTTCACTTTTTATACGAATTTATATAGAATTTCGTTATGCGACATATTGAAATGCGAACAGAGTGAAATTTCCTTTCTTTCGAGCTGCCTGAACGATATCGTAACTTTTTCGTAACATTTTCGTTAAGACTCGCTACGAAATCGTTACGGCATTTCGTTACGATGTCGTATCAACCCCTTCATACGGTATTATTTACTATTTCGTAACGAAATCGGATTCCGAAATCGGAAAGATTGCGAAATGTTTGTTACAAAAAATTAAAAAAGGCCCCAAATTTAATATGGAATGCAACAACACGAAAAATTGGGGATATTTTTCCTTTTTTTTTTTGGGCCATATTTCCTATATTGATGTGGGGCTAATTTTTATAATGAAAAATTACCCCAAATTTTAGATATTTTTGGTGTCATTTTTGCTCAGAGAAAATGTTCCTTAGCACAACAGGGCGCAATGTTTAAGATTATTCCCCGAGGATGTTTTAAGCAGTTGCTGATCATTTATGTTGAATATATGAAAGAGGTAAATTTTTTAATTTGCCTATTGTCCGTATATTACAATTTTCCTGTGTTTTTTTTTATGATAAAATGGTTTGCCCTTGAACGTAATGTTAAAAACAACATTTCGTACAATGGCAAATAATTTTATTATAAAATGCGCGATCTTTTTAAAAATATTTTCCTGTGGCCCGACAACTAATCGGAATTTCGACAAAGTCGCCAACTTTGGTTTGCTGGGTTATTTTGTGGAAAAAAAATTAAAAATATAAATACAGAAATGGAGTAACGTAGCTACTTTTTGTGTGAAGGGGTGAACACGGAAGTTAACACCCCTATGATATATGCAGTTTTTATCAAAGTCAGTATTAAAAAATATTTATATTTTTTTCTGGACCGGTGCTCTTTTTTGATAAATGTTTATTTAATTTTAAAAACCAAGATTGCATAAGAAATAAGAATATTTTCCAATGGAATCCCCAAATGGGCGTTCAAATCAAATTGCATATCGTGCATTTCGTGATTTTTTCGGTCAATTTCATCGTCCAAATGTGCGTACAGTCGGGAAAATCGTGCAAAAATTTGAGCAAACCGGGTCTGTAGGAGATGTGAAAAGACCAGTGCATGCTCGTACAGCTCGTACTGCAGAAAATATTGCTGCTGTTCGCGATAGTGTGGCTGAAGAGCCGTCCACCTCAAGTCGTCGTCGTGCCCAACAATTGCACCTCTCACGCTCGTCGTTGATGGCCCGAATTGGAAGATATGAATGTGGACGATATGTGGTTTCAACAGGACGGTGCCACTTGCCACACAGCTAACAAAACAATGGCTCTTTTGCGCGACAAATTCAATGGTCATGTTATCTCACGTGGTGGCGATGTCAATTGGCCGCCAAGATCATGTGATTTGACACCGTTGGACTTCTTTCTTTGGGGTTATTTGAAAGAAAAGGTGTACGTCGATAAGCCAGCAACAATTCAAGAGCTAAAGGATGAAATAATTCGGCACATTAACGGCATAGAACCTCACTTATGCCCCATCGTCATCGAAAATTTGGACCATCGGATGGAGGTGTGCCGCCGATGTCGCGGCGGCCATTTGGCCGATATTTTGTTCCATACATAATTGAACTATACCAGTTTTATCATAATAAAAAGAAATGACTAATTTTCTAAATACTTTGTGTTTTATTCAAAATCAACATCGGCCCTTAAAATTTAACCACCCTTTCAATGTCAATAATGTATGTTTAATTGTTGGATCTATGTTATCGTCGGCAATAATACATAAATGTATTAAGATGCAGTATCGTCATCATATTAAAAAGGAATTGTTTTCAACTCTGTCGAAGTTAAAATACCCCACGACTCTATATAAATATTTTCGAAGTCTTTAGGAGCCTATAAAATGTTTTTGTGTAATCTGAATAAGTATTTTCGTCCAGTTAAATTTATTTTAATCACAGCTTATATATAAAGAATCAAGTAAATACATTAATTTTTTAATGTTTATGAAGGTTCTTCAATTTTGATGACATTAAAAAAATGTTACTTTTGTTGTAATATAATATGTAATTATGTTTCTTATCATGCTGATTGTGGAATCCGGCGAATCAGTTGCGGCAGGAAAATTACTCGAACTCGTTGGTTTATCGATTGCCGAAACCGACGAGTAAGTTCGAAACAAAGTTCGCGGATTTGGATTAAAAAAAGCGATTTTTGAAAACGCAGTAGATCCGCACTCCATACAAAATTACTAAAAAAAATTTTAAATAAGGGAATGTGCTGCATTAATTTAAGATAATTTAAGGTCGCTGAACTCGAATCTGTACTAAAAAATTTGTTTGATCGTCAGTTTTTTTTTTAATTATAAATAAAAATAAATTAATAAAAATTAAAAAAAAGCACAAAATTATTCGTTACAAAAAGATCTTACTCTCCAATTTTATCAAGCTAAAATTTCTGTTATTTTCTGAAATAAAAAAGTTCAGTTTTTGTACATTTTAACGAAAAATTAATTTCCGACGTCCGAATCGGATGTTTTAAAAAAATTAAAATTGTTAGCGAAAAAATCGAAAACAGAGTTTTGAAAATATGCACATGCGGCTAATGTAGGCGTTAAAAGCTCTTTTTCAAAGTCTAAAAAACAACGCAATAGTGTCTAATTTTAACATCACTACTGCTAGTGATACGATTTTTGTAACTACATATTGGCTCAGTAGCTATTTATAGGGCTCTCGAATTTTGAGAATTCCGAGTACCCGGGCTACCCGGGAAGTTTGAACTACCTTGGTCGTACCCGGATACCCAAGAAGTTTCGTTTATTTAGCTTCGGGTAGTTTAAAAGTTTTAAGCTTATTTATGAAATAAAGGCGCGTTTATGTTGCGATATTGCTGCTTGTGACTGGTTTCTGTTTGTTTTAAGTTTTTTCCTTGTGTTGCATTTTGTGAAAATTTTGGAATAGGAAGAGTATGAAGGGAATGGAAACAAATAAGTTGCGGTTATTTTTAATAAAAAAAATAGACATTGCGTTGTTGGCAGCTTCTAAGGTTGCGAACAAAGTGAAGGCTAGTTCAGGTAGGTAGGCAGATCAAATCAAGTTTTCACATTGAAGCAATAAAGAAACCAAGTTATGCATCTCTTTTGCTAACGGGGCTATTAGTTTTTGCATCGGTGTGTGAGGTTTTTTGTTATTGCGCATGCAATTATGTTACTGTTGTTGAGTTGAAAATGTTAAAGCGTCAAGTGCAATTTGTGTTATTGTTGCTTGTACATGTGTTTGTTTTTTAATAACAAAGAAGACAAAATTGATGATTGATACAAAACAACAATAATAAAATGTTATTTTTGCATATAATTCCTCGAATAACGCTATGATCAATAACAAAAAATTCAAAACAATAACAAATGCGTTGAAAAGATCTTGAAAACACAAATCAGAACAGCGCACAGTGTGACATTTAATCAGTCTACGAGGACAAAAGTCCTCGAATCCTCCATCTGACACGGAAAATTTTTTCAATTGAATTCATTTTTCTGTTCGGCCGTCACCTCTCTGCAGAGAATGGCAAACCTCAGAGAGTAAAAACAGCCATGAAAAGCTTCTTTAGAACATAAGCCGTTCGGAGTCGGCGTAAAACATGTAGTTCTCGATCTTTTGTGTCCAAACATTTCACATCACACACAACACAATTGATCAGAAGAAGCTCGGTCAAAGTCATTTCAAGGGCTGAGATGGCCATTTCGTTTTTTCGTTTACGAGGACAAAAGTAGAAAAAAAAATTTCCAAAAAATTTATTTTTTTTCTTGCAAATAAATCTAGTACACACATCACACTGCTCCTAAAGGATCGATAGGTTTCATGAAAATGACAACAAAAACTAAAAATGAGGCTTGATTTGTAATTTTCTTACGATCACTAATATGTTGAAACTTAAGTCGGCGCTGCTCCTTTTTGGGAGCTAAGGGGTTAAGAAGTATTTCACGATGTTGATTCATGCTATTGTTTCTAGCAGAAAAACAAACACACATAATACGTATTTAAAGAACTCATTGGAAAGGTAATAAAATCACCTTTTTAACAATATATCAACCAACATTATAGGCTTACTCGTTCCCGAGCTGTGCTTGTGTGAAGATGAAATCAATCAGTTGAAAGTACTGATTCTGAGAAATTCGCTCTCAAAGTCAAAACTTAGTACTTTCAACTGATTGATTTCATCTTCACACGAGCACAGCTCGGGAACGAGTAAGCCTATAATGTTGGTTGATATATTGTTAAAAAGGTGATTTTATTACCTTTCCAATGAGTTCTTTAAATACGTATTATGTGTGTTTGTTTTTCTGCTAGAAACAATAGCATGAATCAACATCGTGAAATACTTCTTAACCCCTTAGCTCCCAAAAAGGAGCAGCGCCGACTTAAATTTCAACATATTATTGATCGTAAGAAAATTACAAATCAAGCCTCATTTTTAGTTTTTGTTGTCATTTTCATGAAACCTATCGATCCTTTAGGAGCAGTGTGACATAAAGCCATGTCAAAAATTTGAAAAAGTTGCTTTATCCGATATATTTAAAACGGTAGGCACAAAATGGTGCTTATTGGGTTTTTCCAAATTATTTGTAAGCGTCAAGAGAGTAGTTTTTGTATTAAGTGCACTTATTAAAGTTTTTAACTTTTTAACTTCTTTTGCAATAGAAAACTGTTGTGAAAATATGAAGATTAATTCAAAATAAAATAAGTCGCTTAATTAAACAAGGTTTCATTTAAATAAGCGATGGAAAATGTAGCATAAATGTGGGAATAAAGAAACGACACGCACTTTTAAATGTAAGATTTTGTTTATTTAAATATCAATTCAATGCTTTTAGTTTTACAATATTAAACTACACTCTTTTTGTGGATTTTACACGCTTCGGTTTTACGACCGCTTCGTTCGACAATACTTTTCGAATTTTTCTTTTAAAAACTAATGATGGACGCTTCTGTTCGTTTTTCTTTTGTTCTTTTCTTCCTCGTTTCTTTTTGGCATTGCCAACTGTTCCGTCCCAACTATAACTCCTAATTACAGTACACTTCGCAATCCCCATTCCCACAATCGGCCGTCCTGACCTATTATTCGACCTCGAATAACTGTTCCCATGGTTTCATGTATTCGGCTACGGTCGTGGTTTTGTTCGGTCCTTCTCTGTTTCCAATTTTTTCCACCTCATATCTTCCGTGATTTAACTTAGCTGTTATTCTGTATGGTCCGAGATATTTTGGCCTCAACTTCATTGCTGTCCCAAACTGAGTCTTTTTGATGGCTACCAAATCATTAACCTTGTAGTCTGTTTCTTTTTTTCTGTTCTTGTCATATGTCTTGCGGTTTTCGCTTTGTATTTGCCTTATATTTTCATTAGCATTTTCTCTAGCAATATCACGCTCGATATTTAACTCGTCTAATTCTAAGTCATTTAAAATGTTTCGCAAGTCTGGGAAATCAGGTACTCGCATTTCTAACCCTGTGAGGATCTTAAAAGGCGATGTTTTCGTGCTTCGCGGTGTCGTGTTGTTTAAAATCTGTTGCACTTTTGCAACATGGTTGTACCACTGGGTCGGGTTTTCTTGACACTTCTTTGAAAGCATTGGAACAACTGTTTTGTGGATGCGTTCCACCTGCCCATTCCCGCGCGGCACTCCTGTTGCGATCAGTAAGTGTTGGATTTTTTCGCGGTCGCAATACTCTTTGAAAGCATTCGACGTAAACGCAACCCCTCTATCTGTCACTATTCGCTTCAGGTTTCCGAAAACTGCTGCCTGTTTTGTCAGCCTATCGATAACTTCCTCGACTCCGGTGGATTTGGTAGGATATAACCACACAAATTTTGAAAACCCATCTACTACAGCCAAAATATGGTTATATTTATTCCGCGTTTCCGTCAACGGCCCGACGTGGTCGATATGGAACGTACCTAATGGCTCGCAGGCCTTGTCAATTGGCGTCAACAAACCCTCTTTTTTGCCCCTCTTTGCGTCTATTATAATACATTCGACGCAACTCTTTATTATTTTATTTACTTTTCCGCTCAAATGCGGTATATAATAACTTTTTTCCACCAACTCCTGAGTCTTTTTTGACGCAAAATGTCCCTGATTGTGTGCAAGTTTTATTATTTCATTCTCCATTACCGAAGGTATTATTAACAGCTCCTTGACGGGATCGTTGTATACCAACCCATTTTTTAAATAAAAATTGTCATAGCTGCCGGTCTCTAAAATTTTCTTCACAGCCCTTATCCACTCATCCTGTGCTTGCGTCTCTCTCAGTCTGTATTTTAGCGAATCATCAACTAAAAGGCAATAGACGCGACTTAAGGCATCCACGTGCCTCATGCGTGAACCTGACCTATGCTCTACTATGAAATCGTACTCCTGAAGGTACATTGCCCATCTCATGATTCTGTCTGGTACATCTTGTTTCTTGACTGTCATTGTAAACGCGTTACAGTCGCTCACGATTTTAAATTTTATATCCTTTAAGTAGATACGCCACTTTTTAAGCGCTTTCATAACTGCTAATACCTCCAGCTCATACGCACTATATTTTTCTTCTGCCGATGTTGTTTTCCTACTCATGAACTCTACTGGGTGCAGTAATCGATCCTCCGAATCCCTCTGCAACAAAACTGCCCCGTACCCATACTTAGATGTGTCTGCATGCAACTCCGTTTCCGCTGATGGGTTATATAGCTTTAATGCTGGCGCATTCACTAATGCATGCTTAAGCTCTTGTACAGCTAACAACTGTTCCTCCCCAAGCTTAAACTTTTCATTTTTTCTGAGCAAATCAGACAACGGTTTGGCTACCGCAGCATAATTTGGTACAAAGCGTCTAAAAAATGATGTTAACCCCAAGAATCGCTGAATTTCCTTGCTACTTGACGGTAAAGGGAAATTTCTAACTGCGTTCGTTTTCTCTTCTGATGGCAACATTCGTCCATTTTCTATGATATACCCTAGAAAGTTAATTTGTCTTTTCGCAAACTGGCACTTCTCCCACCTCATATGTAACCTATATTCACTTGGGTGCTCTTGAGTTCACTTGCGCGCTTGAGTACTATTTGCAATTTCTGGAAACTTTCATTTTCATCCTTGGCTGGAATCACAATGTCGTCCATATATGCAATAACGGTACCATCCCTAAGCAAATCTTGAAAAATCGCGTGAATGTATCGAAAAAACACTGCCGGTGAATTTGTAATTCCGAATGGTACAAAGCAAAACTCATATTGACCACGATTCGTCACAAAGGCTGTGTATTTTCGTGAACCAGGTTCAATTGGAACATGATAAAATCCGTTCTTCAAATCAAGAGTGGTAAACACCATTGCACCCTGCAATTTGTCTAACACTTCATCAATTAACGTCATTGGAAAATTATCCCTTACAATTTTCTCGTTTAATTTGCGGAAATCGCAACAAAATCGTTTTGTTCCATTCTTCTTCGTGGTCAATACGACCGGTGATGCGTATTCGGACGTACTTATTTGGATTATGCCTTTACTAAGCATACTCGCCACTTGTTCATCTATATAGCGCTGGTCTGCGTATGACACGCGCCGAGGGCGCTGATAGACAGGCGTTTCATCTGACAAAATCAATTTCATCTCCACTGGCGTGCTTATTGGCTTTTTTGGTATATACTCGTTTATCATGTTTTCCACTATCTCTACCTCACTTTTCTTTAAATGTGTCAAATCGACATTATTGGACTCCCTCTCCTGTCCCAAATCCTCAATCAGACACAACCGCTCAAACTCTTGTTTAACACAATTTCTACCCTTTTTTGCATTTTCCTTGATACAACCTGCCTGTATCTTCCCGGTCTCAAGCGCACTTGCGGTGACGCTATCCGTACTCTTCCTGCTGCCTTCTACCTTCTCCGCTATAGCTACCTTCACTGCGCTCCCAGCCACAGCTGTGTTTGGTTTTCTGAATTCAACTACGCCTTGCCTGAAGACTAACTCTGCATATTTAAGTACCTCGTTCCCTATTATCGCCGCATATGGTATATCACGTTCCTTAACAACGTGAAACTTTACCCGCAAAACCACCTCGTCAATAGCTATATCAGCCTCGAAGCTGCCCATTGTCGTGAGCTCACCTCTACCTATGCCATATAACTGACATTTCTCATTGCTGAGCTCGATATAGTCTATCATCAAAAGTGTATCATATCGCATTAGACATGAAGTCGATCCCGTATCTACCAGGGCGCTGAAAGTAAAATTATAAATGGTCACATCAATGAAAATAAGACCATGCCCTTTTTTGGCACTCATCTTTTCGTTACCCAACGTATTTACACTATCATTCTTTACTATTGTGTCTCTTGGTTCCCTCTTACATTCCCTTGCGTAATGGCCCTTTTGTTTACACTTGACACAAATTACCTCACTTGTGCTTGTCCCTGGGCATCCTCTCGCCAAATGCCCTTCTTTGTCACATTTAAAACATTTTTTCTTCTGCTGAACTTTCGCGACTAAATTTTTGTTTAAGATCTCCTGAGGTGCACTCGAAATATTTGACGACATTTGAGAACCCCTGACTTTACTATAAACATGAATCTGCTCTTTAAGTTCCTTAATATTTCTTGCTTGATACAACATACTTTTACTATATTTGCTGTCAGGTATTCCCTCTATAAAATACTCTATTACACTCTTTTCGTCCAGTGCAATAGGTTTTCCTATTTCTATAATTGCATACAAATATTCCTGTAAACTTTCTTTTGCCTGTTTGCGTCGGTTTCGCAACGCACAATGTACCTCTGACGCGCATAGCTTTTCGCCAAACTCTTCCATAAGAGCTTGTTTCAACGAATCCTAATCGCGAACACCTAATAACCCACGAACAAAGAGCTTAGCGGCACCTTTGAGCAATTGTTTCGCATACACATACTTTTGAAGATTATTCCATCCTACAGTGTCAGCTACATCATCAAATTCCGCAACCCAGTAGTCAACATTCAGAGCACTGTCACCAGAAAATGATGAAACGGTATCTTCAATATCGCGCAACGTAAACATCCCCTTTTGTACCACTGTATTACTTGTCGTTGCGTCCGCGTACAATGAATTTGTTGATTCGTTGTTGCCGTCTTCGTCTTCCTGCTCGTCGTTAAAAACCAAATGCTGTAACAGTCGCAACTGCAACTCTCTTTTTCTCCCTGTTACAATTAAGTTTAGCTCTCTTAACTTCTCTTTCAACAGTTCTACTGTCATTGCTCTAATTGAGTCCGCGTCCATCTTACAAAATTTCAAATGTTTTCAAATAAAATCTCAATTAGCAATACAAATAAATTTACTTAAAAATTTACTATTGAAAGTTAATTTAAATATTGAAGAAAATTAAATTCAAACTACAATAAGCACTACAATACAAAGGTTCAGCTCACGTTCTGTTCCCACGCTGCTGTCTACTTGTTTCTCCTCTGCTGACTTCGATTTTCCGTGCGCAGAAGTTTTGCCGCTTTACTGCTCTGCTTTTGACTCTCTTGTTTTTGCAAATGTTGTATTTTTGTCGCCGATGTACGCTCTTTATTTCTGCGCGCACAAAATATTTTTTGGCTTAATATTTACTTTGCCTTATGTTCGTTTGTTTTTTTATGGTGGCACGTATTTTTGCAACGCCGCCTCTCTTTATAAACATAAAGTTTCTATGCTGCTTAATTTCAACCCTTTCGCGCACAGTTAATTTGACTTTTTGTGTGCTGAGTTTTCTCTAGCAAGCGCTTGTCTCTTTTGCTTTTTGTTTGTATCTCACAATTTCGTTTTATATGTTTTCTTTCGCTTATTTACATATGTTTTCTTTCGCTTTCGCCTACTCTTTGAATTTGATTTTAACTGTTGCTTTAATTCTAACGAGTGTTTTTTTTTCACTTTACGTTGGCACGATTTCGTTTTTGTTCTTTCGCTCGCTCTTCTAGAGCCTACTCATTAAATTTGAATTTAACCGTTGCTTCACTTTTTGCAATTTTTCTTTGTCCACTGAAGCACCTCGGCCACAGCCACACTGTACTTTCCACAAGTTGTCCTCTGAAGCCCCCGGCAACAGCCACTCATGAACAGTACTTTTGACCAAACTTTGTCCACTGAAGCACCCCGGCGACAGCCACACTGCCCTTTTGACAACTCTTTGTCCACTGAAGCACCCCGGCGACAGCCACACTGTACTTTCAACAAGTTGTCCACTGAAGCACCCCGGCGACAGCCACACTGTACAGTACCTTTAAAAACACTTTGTCCACTGAAGCACCCGGCGACAGCCACACATGTACCGTAGTTTCAAACTATTTGTCCGCTGAAGCACCTCGGCAACAGCCACTTGCAAAGTTCACTGTTTGCAACACTTTTGGTTTTATTATAACCATTTAAACATTCTTTACATAATTTTGTAAAACTCACTAAGCTTAAATCTCACGCTGTTATTTAGTTTAAAGCTTCTTTTTTTTTTTTTTATAACTTTCATTCAAGCACGTGCAACTCAGCTCGCTTCACATCCCGGTTGAGCCCCCAATTTTGTGGGAATAAAGAAACGACACGCACTTTTAAATGTAAGATTTTGTTTATTTAAATATCAATTCAATGCTTTTAGTTTTACAATATTAAACTACACTCTTTTTGTGGATTTTACACGCTTCGGTTTTACGACCGCTTCGTTCGACAATACTTTTGGAATTTTTCTTTTAAAACTAATGATGGACGCTTCTGTTCGTTTTTCTTTTGTTCTTTTCTTCCTCGTTTCTTTTTGGCATTGCCAACTGTTCCGTCTCAACTATAACTCGTAATTACAGTACACTTCCCAATCCCCATTCCCACATAAATAAGAAACGATAAACTCAACTACACTTTGATGGACTGGCAAAAAGTTGTCTCAAATAAGTCGAAGTTGTTTTTTTTATGTGGTACTGCCTCAATTTTTGAAATAAATGATGTTGAAATAAATGTAGAAAAATTTGGTGTGCCTAGGATCACTGGAACCTGTGCCGACTTGCATCGGTACATGTCAGTACTTGGTTATATGGGAAAAAAGTGCTAATTTTTTCAAAAAACCCAAATAACTTTTGTATAAGTGTAAATTTTGAAAAAACTGTTTCGCAGTTCGTTTTATATTTAATTTTTCTTTGAAATAAGCTGTCGAACATGAAAATTGGACGAAATCCTCAAGAATTGTGTTGTTTTACTTTTCGAAAAAAAAAATCTTTTTTGTTCTTGTTGTATTAAAAAAATTCTAAAAAATCCAAATTTTAAAAAATTTTGATGAAATCTTTTGGAAATACAAAAAATTGTGTTAATATGTTGAATAACGTGGTCGTTATGAATTTTTTTGCTTGAAGTGTACCTTTTTGAAAAGTTCGAGTTTTTGTATTTTTACAAAAAAAATCCCAAAAATCCAAAATTGCAAGATATGAAAAAACAGTATTTATGATTTAAACATAGTCTTGAGCTACTTTCTGCAAGATATTGAAAAACCGAAATTCGGGAAAAAGTACTACCTGTTCAAACTTTACTTTTTTTCAAAAATACTTTGAAAATTTTCGCAATTTGATTATGAAAAAAATTATAAACAATCGAAAAAAGTTATTTTTCGCTCGGGGTAACTTAAATAATTCTAAAAAATTTTTGAGATTTCCATTCGAAAAGTTTTTCAATTTAGGTATTTTAACGAAAAGTCCCCAAACGTCAAAAAATGCTCTCTTTTGTATATTTTTGTATTTTTACAGCTTTTTTGGTAAAAAATAAATAGATTCTTCTTTGAAAAGCGAAAAGCCTGCAGGTTCTTCTAAACATGCCTTATTTGTAATAACAGAGAAAAATGTTATAAAATTTTATGTTGTTCTAATACAATCTAGTGTTTCAAAGTCAAAGCATAAAGTGTTAATTTCCCTCTATAGGCAACTCAATGAAATTCCCTGCAATTAAAAGGGAGTTTGAGATAGACCCCAACCCCAGAACGAATTTTTTTTTTAGGAATCAATCAGTAAATCATATCACAATAATTTAGAATTTTGTCCGCCCGGGTTGGTCAAATAGCACACTATGCAACAGTTGAAAGCTCAGAACTTTTTCTTTTATTAGGTTGCGAACATAGTGAACTCCGATTCAGACAGGCAGGGAGATTAGAAAACACATAAGAGCAAAAGATCTCTTTTGCTCGATGCAAGATGCATGACTTCTTTTTTTTTATTGCTTCAATGTGAAAATCTGGTCTGATCTGATCTGATCAGAAACAAGCGTTCCCTATGTTCGCAACCTTAAAAATTAACGCATGTTCTTTGTTTCCTTTCCTTTCACCTCTGCCCGCCTCTTCAAAAACAAAAAAAAAAGTAAAAAACAAACAGAAACCAGTCACAAGCATCAACCGCTCAAAATAAACTACCAAATAAAAACATCAAAAATTCTAAACTACCCGGGTAGCTCGAAAGTTGGAAAATGCACATCTCTTCTAACATAGTTTTTAGAAATTTTAAGAAAAAATATTTTAATTTTTGTTTGTTAATCTATATAATGAGCAACTACAGGTCTTTTTAAGTTTGTTTTGTTTCTGTTATGAAGACTTTTTTACTAACATCATTTTAAAAAACAAAATATTGTATTGATTGTTAACTGAACAAATCTTAAACTGAACCTTAATATAACTGAATCTTAACTCTAAAATTATAAGTTTTATTAAAAATTAATTGGAAAATAATGATGATAAGAAATATTGAATTGGTGCGTTAAATAAAGATATACTCATATAATTTTGAAATAAATATAATTAAATATATATAATTTTGCGTCTTTTTCTTGAATGTTTATTGAAAGCAGAACAGTAGTTTGTTTACCAATACGCTGCTAGAAAACGGCAGTGAAGTACAAAACAAAAACTCATGCAGCAGCAGAAATTCCAGCTGCGGCAGACACTCGAGCTTTAAGCGAATTGTCCGAATATCTGCATTGTCTGGATGGTGCCTTTGTTTCGCAATCGTGAAAAGCTGTGTCGAAAGTTAAAACTTTGAATTCCTCATAATTTTTTCTTGCTCCATTGATATGTTAAAAAATTCATTGCACTAAGATTTTCTAAAGTTTTGAAGATATCTTAATGCTAACCAGAACAAATTTTTAATATTTCAATTTGCCTGAAAAAGTTTTTAAAAGATACATTTAAGTATACATTTACAAACATAAAATAGAGAAATGCATTTCCATTTCTCTATAAAAAATTGACAAAATTAGTATAGGCCATATTTGCAGATATTTTAATGGTCAATGGTTTTATGTATCTTAAATTATTACCCTGTTTTAACCATTTTTCTTCTCATTTTTTTTTTTTTTTTGCAATAAGACTTTATTTTGTAAGGGACTCTTACAACTCTTTTACTGGATAAAAAGCAAATAAGCACTAAAAATATAAATTTAAATGTTAAAACAGCGCTAACCTACGAAGCACAGTGGCGACATTTCTAAAAAGTGGTTACGAAAATCAATTTTGGTGTGGTGAAACTTTGCAAATTTAATGATTTGATAAACAATTGCTCTAAACTCGCGAATGTAAAATTTTAACTTATTTTGAGAAATGGTTCGCTTTGTAGAGTTGGTATAAATTAATGTTTTTTCGAGTTTTTTAATTTTATATTAATTTCCAGTTTTTTTTTTGTAGTTCAAGATAGAGTTAAAATTTTTCTGCAAGTTAAACTTCACAAGCTGTGCTCGTGTGAAGATGAAATCAATCAGTTGAAAGTACTGATTCTGAGAAATTCGCTCTCAAAGTCAAAACTTAGTACTTTCATCTGATTGATTTCATCTTCACACGAGCACAGCTCGGGAACGAGTAAGCCTATAATGTTGGTTGATATATTGTTAAAAAGGTGATTTTATTACCTTTCCAATGAGTTCTTTAAATACGTATTATGTGTGTTTGTTTTTCTGCTAGAAACAATAGCATGAATCAACATCGTGAAATACTTCTTAACCCCTTAGCTCCCAAAAAGGAGCAGCGCCGACTTAAATTTCAACATATTATTGATCGTAAGAAAATTACAAATCAAGCCTCATTTTTAGTTTTTGTTGTCATTTTCATGAAACCTATCGATCCTTTAGGAGCAGTGTGACATAAAGCCATGTCAAAAATTTGAAAAAGTTGCTTTATCCGATATATTTAAAACGGTAGGCACAAAATGGTGCTTATTGGGTTTTTCCAAATTATTTGTAAGCGTCAAGAGAGTAGTTTTTGTATTAAGTGCACTTATTAAAGTTTTTAACTTTTTAACTTCTTTTGCAATAGAAAACTGTTGTGAAAATATGAAGATTAATTCAAAATAAAATAAGTCGCTTAATTAAACAAGGTTTCATTTAAATAAGCGATGGAAAATGTAGCATAAATGTGGGAATAAAGAAACGACACGCACTTTTAAATGTAAAATTTTGTTTATTTAAATATCAATTCAATGCTTTTAGTTTTACAATATTAAACTACACTCTTTTTGTGGATTTTACACGCTTCGGTTTTACGACCGCTTCGTTCGACAATACTTTTCGAATTTTTCTTTTAAAAACTAATGATGGACGCTTCTGTTCGTTTTTCTTTTGTTCTTTTCTTCCTCGTTTCTTTTTGGCATTGCCAACTGTTCCGTCCCAACTATAACTCCTAATTACAGTACACTTCGCAATCCCCATTCCCACAATCGGCCGTCCTGACCTATTATTCGACCTCGAATAACTGTTCCCATGGTTTCATGTATTCGGCTACGGTCGTGGTTTTGTTCGGTCCTTCTCTGTTTCCAATTTTTTCCACCTCATATCTTCCGTGATTTAACTTAGCTGTTATTCTGTATGGTCCGAGATATTTTGGCCTCAACTTCTTTGCTGTCCCAAACTGAGTCTTTTTGATGGCTACCAAATCATTAACCTTGTAGTCTGTTTCTTTTTTTCTGTTCTTGTCATATGTCTTGCGGTTTTCGCTTTGTATTTGCCTTATATTTTCATTAGCATTTTCTCTAGCAATATCACGCTCGATATTTAACTCGTCTAATTCTAAGTCATTTAAAATGTTTCGCAAGTCTGGGAAATCAGGTACTCGCATTTCTAACCCTGTGAGGATCTTAAAAGGCGATGTTTTCGTGCTTCGCGGTGTCGTGTTGTTTAAAATCTGTTGCACTTTTGCAACATGGTTGTACCACTGGGTCGGGTTTTCTTGACACTTCTTTGAAAGCATTGGAACAACTGTTTTGTGGATGCGTTCCACCTGCCCATTCCCGCGCGGCACTCCTGTTGCGATCAGTAAGTGTTGGATTTTTTCGCGGTCGCAATACTCTTTGAAAGCATTCGACGTAAACGCAACCCCTATATCTGTCACTATTCGCTTCAGGTTTCCGAAAACTGCTGCCTGTTTTGTCAGCCTATCGATAACTTCCTCGACTCCGGTGGATTTGGTAGGATATAACCACACAAATTTTGAAAACCCATCTACTACAGCCAAAATATGGTTATATTTTTTCCGCGTTTCCGTCAACGGCCCGACGTGGTCGATATGGAACGTACCTAATGGCTCGCAGGCCTTGTCAATTGGCGTCAACAAACCCTCTTTTTTGCCCCTCTTTGCGTCTATTATAATACATTCGACGCAACTCTTTATTATTTTATTTACTTTTCCGCTCAAATGCGGTATATAATAACTTTTTTCCACCAACTCCTGAGTCTTTTTTGACGCAAAATGTCCCTGATTGTGTGCAAGTTTTATTATTTCATTCTCCATTACCGAAGGTATTATTAACAGCTCCTTGACGGGATCGTTGTATACCAACCCATTTTTTAAATAAAAATTGTCATAGCTGCCGGTCTCTAAAATTTTCTTCACAGCCCTTATCCACTCATCCTGTGCTTGCGTCTCTCTCAGTCTGTATTTTAGCGAATCATCGACTAAAAGGCAATAGACGCGACTTAAGGCATCCACGTGCCTCATGCGTGAACCTGACCTATGCTCTACTATGAAATCGTACTCCTGAAGGTACATTGCCCATCTCATGATTCTGTCTGGTACATCTTGTTTCTTGACTGTCATTGTAAACGCGTTACAGTCGCTCACGATTTTAAATTTTATATCCTTTAAGTAGATACGCCACTTTTTAAGCGCTTTCATAACTGCTAATACCTCCAGCTCATACGCACTATATTTTTCTTCTGCCGATGTTGTTTTCCTACTCATGAACTCTACTGGGTGCAGTAATCGATCCTTCGAATCCCTCTGCAACAAAACTGCCCCGTACCCATACTTAGATGTGTCTGCATGCAACTCCGTTTCCGCTGATGGGTTATATAGCTTTAATGCTGGCGCATTCACTAATGCATGCTTAAGCTCTTGTACAGCTAACAACTGTTCCTCCCCAAGCTTAAACTTTTCATTTTTTCTGAGCAAATCAGACAACGGTTTGGCTACCGCAGCATAATTTGGTACAAAGCGTCTAAAAAATGATGTTAACCCCAAGAATCGCTGAATTTCCTTGCTACTTGACGGTAAAGGGAAATTTCTAACTGCGTTCGTTTTCTCTTCTGATGGCAACATTCGTCCATTTTCTATGATATACCCTAGAAAGTTAATTTGTCTTTTCGCAAACTGGCACTTCTCCCACCTCATATGTAACCCATATTCACTTGGGTGCTCTTGAGTTCAATTGCGCGCTTGAGTACTATTTGCAATTTCTGGAAACTTTCATTTTCATCCTTGGCTGGAATCACAATGTCGTCCATATATGCAATAACGGTACCATCCCTAAGCAAATCTTGAAAAATCGCGTGAATGTATCGAAAAAACACTGCCGGTGAATTTGTAATTCCGAATGGTACAAAGCAAAACTCATATTGACCACGATTCGTCACAAAGGCTGTGTATTTTCGTGAACCAGGTTCAATTGGAACATGATAAAATCCGTTCTTCAAATCAAGAGTGGTAAACACCATTGCACCCTGCAATTTGTCTAACACTTCATCAATTAACGTCATTGGAAAATTATCCCTTACAATTTTCTCGTTTAATTTGCGGAAATCGCAACAAAATCGTTTTGTTCCATTCTTCTTCGTGGTCAATACGACCGGTGATGCGTATTCGGACGTACTTATTTGGATTATGCCTTCACTAAGCATACTCGCCACTTGTTCATCTATATAGCGCTGGTCTGCGTATGACACTATCTCTACCTCACTTTTCTTTAAATGTGTCAAATCGACATTATTGGACTCCCTCTCCTGTCCCAAATCCTCAATCAGACACAACCGCTCAAACTCTTGTTTAACACAATTTCTACCCTTTTTTGCATTTTCCTTGATACAACCTGCCTGTATCTTCCCGGTCTCAAGCGCACTTGCGGTGACGCTATCCGTACTCTTCCTGCTGCCTTCTACCTTCTCCGCTATAGCTACCTTCACTGCGCTCCCAGCCACAGCTGTGTTTGGTTTTCCGAATTCAACTACGCCTTGCCTGAAGACTAACTCTGCATATTTAAGTACCTCGTTCCCTATTATCGCCGCATATGGTATATCACGTTCCTTAACAACGTGAAACTTTACCCGCAAAACCACCTCGTCAATAGCTATATCAGCCTCGAAGCTGCCCATTGTCGTGAGCTCACCTCTACCTATGCCATATAACTGACATTTCTCATTGCTGAGCTCGATATAGTCTAGCATCAAAAGTGTATCATATCGCATTAGACATGAAGTCGATCCCGTATCTACCAGGGCGCTGAAAGTAAAATTATAAATGGTCACATCAATGAAAATAAGACCATGCCCTTTTTTGGCACTCATCTTTTCGTTACCCAACGTATTCACACTTTCATTCTTTACTATTGTGTCTCTTGGTTCCCTCTTACTTTCCCTTGCGTAATGGCCCTTTTGTTTACACTTGACACAAATTACCTCACTTGTGCTTGTCCCTGGGCATCCTCTCGCCAAATGCCCTTCTTTGTCACATTTAAAACATTTTTTTCTTCTGCTGAACTTTCGCGACTAAATTTTTGTTTAAGAACCCCTGAGGTGCACTCGAAATATTTGACGACATTTGAGAACCCCTGACTTTACTATAAACATGAATCTGCTCTTTAAGTTCCTTAATATTTCTTGCTTGATACAACATACTTTTACTATATTTGCTGTCAGGTATTCCCTCTATAAAATACTCTATTACACTCTTTTCGTCCAGTGCAATAGGTTTTCCTATTTCTATAATTGCATACAAATATTCCTGTAAACTTTCTTTTGCCTGTTTGCGTCGGTTTCGCAACGCACAATGTACCTCTGACGCGCATAGCTTTTCGCCAAACTCTTCCATAAGAGCTTGTTTCAACGAATCCCAATCGCGAACACCTAATAACCCACGAACAAAGAGCTTAGCGGCACCTTTGAGCAATTGTTTCGCATACACATACTTTTGAAGATTATTCCATCCTACAGTGTCAGCTACATCATCAAATTCCGCAACCCAGTAGTCAACATTCAGAGCACTGTCACCAGAAAATGATGAAACGGTATCTTCAATATCGCGCAACGTAAACATCCCCTTTTGTACCACTGTATTACTTGTCGTTGCGTCCGCGTACAATGAATTTGTTGATTCGTTGTTGCTGTCTTCGTCTTCCTGCTCGTCGTTAAAAACCAAATGCTGTAACAGTCGCAACTGCAACTCTCTTTTTCTCCCTGTTACAATTAAGTTTAGCTCTCTTAACTTCTCTTTCAACAGTTCTACTGTCATTGCTCTAATTGAGTCCGCGTCCATCTTACAAAATTTCAAATGTTTTCAAATAAAATCTCAATTAGCAATACAAATAAATTTACTTAAAAATTTACTATTGAAAGTTAATTTAAATATTGAAGAAAATTAAATTCAAACTACAATAAGCACTACAATACAAAGGTTCAGCTCACGTTCTGTTCCCACGCTGCTGTCTACTTGTTTCTCCTCTGCTGACTTCGATTTTCCGTGCGCAGAAGTTTTGCCGCTTTACTGCTCTGCTTTTGACTCTCTTGTTTTTGCAAATGTTGTATTTTTGTCGCCGATGTACGCTCTTTATTTCTGCGCGCACAAAATATTTTTTGGCTTAATATTTACTTTGCCTTATGTTCGTTTGTTTTTTTATGGTGGCACGTATTTTTGCAACGCCGCCTCTCTTTATAAACATAAAGTTTCTATGCTGCTTAATTTCAACCCTTTCGCGCACAGTTAATTTGACTTTTTGTGTGCTGAGTTTTCTCTAGCAAGCACTTGTCTCTTTTGCTTTTTGTTTGTATCTCACAATTTCGTTTTATATGTTTTCTTTCGCTTATTTACATATGTTTTCTTTCGCTTTCGCCTACTCTTTGAATTTGATTTTAACTGTTGCTTTAATTCTAACGAGTGTTTTTTTTTTCACTTTACGTTGGCACGATTTCGTTTTTGTTCTTTCCCTCGCTCTTTTAGAGCCTACTCATTAAATTTGAATTTAACCGTTGCTTCACTTTTTGCAATTTTTCTTTGTCCACTGAAGCACCTCGGCCACAGCCACACTGTACTTTCCACAAGTTGTCCTCTGAAGCCCCCGGCAACAGCCACTCATGAACAGTACTTTTGACCAAACTTTGTCCACTGAAGCACCCCGGCGACAGCCACACTGCCCTTTTGACAACTCTTTGTCCACTGAAGCACCCCGGCGACAGCCACACTGTACTTTCAACAAGTTGTCCACTGAAGCACCCCGGCGACAGCCACACTGTACTTTCAACAAGTTGTCCACTGAAGCACCCCGGCGACAGCCACACTGTACAGTACCTTTAAAAACACTTTGTCCACTGAAGCACCCGGCGACAGCCACACATGTACCGTAGTTTCAAACTATTTGTCCGCTGAAGCACCTCGGCAACAGCCACTTGCAAAGTTCACTGTTTGCAACACTTTTGGTTTTATTATAACCATTTAAACATTCTTTACATAATTTTGTAAAACTCACTAAGCTTAAATCTCACGCTGTTATTTAGTTTAAAGCTTCTTTTTTTTTTTTTTATAACTTTCATTCAAGCACGTGCAACTCAGCTCGCTTCACATCCCGGTTGAGCCCCCAATTTTGTGGGAATAAAGAAACGACACGCACTTTTAAATGTAAGATTTTGTTTATTTAAATATCAATTCAATGCTTTTAGTTTTACAATATTAAACTACACTCTTTTTGTGGATTTTACACGCTTCGGTTTTACGACCGCTTCGTTCGACAATACTTTTGGAATTTTTCTTTTAAAACTAATGATGGACGCTTCTGTTCGTTTTTCTTTTGTTCTTTTCTTCCTCGTTTCTTTTTGGCAATGCCAACTGTTCCGTCCTAACTATAACTCGTAATTACAGTACACTTCCCAATCCCCATTCCCACATAAATAAGAAACGATAAACTCAACTACACTTTGATGGACTGGCAAAAAGTTGTCTCAAATAAGTCGAAGTTGTTTTTTTTATGTGGTACTGCCTCAATTTTTGAAATAAATGATGTTGAAATAAATGTAGAAAAATTTGGTGTGCCTAGGATCACTGGAACCTGTGCCGACTTGCATCGGTACATGTCAGTACTTGGGCATATGGGAAAAGTGTTAATTTTTTCAAAAAACCCAAATAACTTTTGTATAAGTGTAAATTTTGAAAAAACTGTTTTGCAGTTCGTTTTATATTTAATTTTTCTTTGAAATAAGCTGTCGAACATGAAAATTGGACGGAATCCTCAAGAATTGTGTTGTTTTACTTTTCGAAAAAAAAAATCTTTTTTGTTCTTGTTGTATTAAAAAAATTCTAAAAAATCCAAATTTTAAAAAATTTTGATGAAATCTTTTGGAAATACAAAAAATTGTGTTAATATGTTATATAACGTGGTCGTTATGAATTTTTTTGCTTGAAGTGTACCTTTTTGAAAAGTTCGAGTTTTTGTATTTTTACAAAAAAAATCCCAAAAATCCAAAATTGCAAGATATGAAAAAATAGTATTTATGATTTAAACATAGTCTTGAGCTTCTTTCTGCAAGATATTGAAAAACCGAAATTCGGGAAAAAGTACTACCTGTTCAAACTTTACTTTTTTTCAAAAATACTTTGAAAATTTTCGCAATTTGATTATGAAAAAAATTATAAACAATCGAAAAAAGTTATTTTTCGCTCGGGGTAACTTAAATAATTCTAAAAAATTTTTGAGATTTCCATTCGAAAAGTTTTTCAATTTAGGTATTTTAACGAAAAGTCCCCAAACGTCAAAAAATGCTCTCTTTTGTATATTTTTGTATTTTTACAGCTTTTTTGGTAAAAAATAAATAGATTCTTCTTTGAAAAGCGAAAAGCCTGCAGGTTCTTCTAAACATGCCTTATTTGTAATAACAGAGAAAAATGTTATAAAATTTTATGTTGTTCTAATACAATCTAGTGTTTCAAAGTCAAAGCATAAAGTGTTAATTTCCCTCTATAGGCAACTCAATGAAATTCCCTGCAATTAAAAGGGAGTTTGAGATAGACCCCAACCCCAGAACGAATTTTTTTTTTAGGAATCAATCAGTAAATCATATCACAATAATTTAGAATTTTGTCCGCCCGGGTTGGTCAAATAGCACACTATGCAACAGTTGAAAGCTCAGAACTTTTTCTTTTATTAGGTTGCGAACATAGTGAACTCCGATTCAGACAGGCAGGGAGATTAGAAAACACATAAGAGCAAAAGATCTCTTTTGCTCGATGCAAGATGCATGACTTCTTTTTTTTTATTGCTTCAATGTGAAAATCTGGTCTGATCTGATCTGATCAGAAACAAGCGTTCCCTATGTTCGCAACCTTAAAAATTAACGCATGTTCTTTGTTTCCTTTCCTTTCACCTCTGCCCGCCTCTTCAAAAACAAAAAAAAAAGTAAAAAACAAACAGAAACCAGTCACAAGCATCAACCGCTCAAAATAAACTACCAAATAAAAACATCAAAAATTCTAAACTACCCGGGTAGCTCGAAAGTTGGAAAATGCACATCTCTTCTAACATAGTTTTTAGAAATTTTAAGAAAAAATATTTTAATTTTTGTTTGTTAATCTATATAATGAGCAACTACAGGTCTTTTTAAGTTTGTTTTGTTTCTGTTATGAAGACTTTTTTACTAACATCATTTTAAAAAACAAAATATTGTATTGATTGTTAACTGAACAAATCTTAAACTGAACCTTAATATAACTGAATCTTAACTCTAAAATTATAAGTTTTATTAAAAATTAATTGGAAAATAATGATGATAAGAAATATTGAATTGGTGCGTTAAATAAAGATATACTCATATAATTTTGAAATAAATATAATTAAATATATATAATTTTGCGTCTTTTTCTTGAATGTTTATTGAAAGCAGAACAGTAGTTTGTTTACCAATACGCTGCTAGAAAACGGCAGTGAAGTACAAAACAAAAACTCATGCAGCAGCAGAAATTCCAGCTGCGGCAGACACTCGAGCTTTAAGCGAATTGTCCGAATATCTGCATTGTCTGGATGGTGCCTTTGTTTCGCAATCGTGAAAAGCTGTGTCGAAAGTTAAAACTTTGAATTCCTCATAATTTTTTCTTGCTCCATTGATATGTTAAAAAATTCATTGCACTAAGATTTTCTAAAGTTTTGAAGATATCTTAATGCTAACCAGAACAAATTTTTAATATTTCAATTTGCCTGAAAAAATTTTTAAAAGATACATTTAAGTATACATTTACAAACATAAAATAGAGAAATGCATTTCCATTTCTCTATAAAAAATTGACAAAATTAGTATAGGCCATATTTGCAGATATTTTAATGGTCAATGGTTTTATGTATCTTAAATTATTACCCTGTTTTAACCATTTTTCTTCTCAATTTTTTTTTTTTTTTGCAATAAGACTTTATTTTGTAAGGGACTCTTACAACTCTTTTACTGGATAAAAAGCAAATAAGCACTAAAAATATAAATTTAAATGTTAAAACAGCGCTAACCTACGAAGCACAGTGGCGACATTTCTAAAAAGTGGTTACGAAAATCAATTTTGGTGTGGTGAAACTTTGCAAATTTAATGATTTGATAAACAATTGCTCTAAACTCGCGAATGTAAAATTTTAACTTATTTTGAGAAATGGTTCGCTTTGTAGAGTTGGTATAAATTAATGTTTTTTCGAGTTTTTTAATTTTATATTAATTTCTAGTTTTTTTTTTGTAGTTCAAGATAGAGTTAAAATTTTTCTGCAAGTTATGAAAGAAAAGTTTGTTTTACATACATGACATAAGCGGTCTTTGTACCATCAACTAACACTAAAAATAAGTGATTTTCAGTGTTGGTACATGTAGGGAAAAATCCCTACTCGTAGGGATTTTTGTTGCAAAATATAGGCGTTCGGAGAAAAAGGACAGAATTTCTAATGTTCTCTGAAAGTAGGGAAATTTATGCCGGCATTTATGTTACATAATAACATGCATTTTGCTGTTTTTTATATATTTGAGTATAACAAATGTTTGTAAATAAACAAAATTAATATTCTAATATCCTCGCGTATCTTCTGAAAAGTTGGCGTAAGTATAGTGCCTTTTTTTGTATAAACTTAAATTATACAAAAAAAGGTATAATAAAAACTTAAATTTTAATCACTGTATGGTTGAAGAAAATGCATTGTTTTGAATAATTTTTAATATGGCTAAAATATTGAAAAAGATTAAATGAAATGTTATTGTAACGCACATTATGTACTATTTTTTATTTATACTCGTATTGAATTATGAAAAAAAAAATATATTTATTATCAAACAAATGTACATCTCACGAATTATAATTATTTCTGAACAGTGAGCGTAAATGCCACAGTCATTTTTAGTACAGGTGCCGAAAGCAGAGAATAAATAATAATTATTTTTAGATTTTGAAAACAAAAAAGCAGTGTGAAAAAATTGTTTTACTGCCGTTTTAAAAGTACCATAAGACTTCTCTCACATTGAAGAACGCATTTTCGTATTGATTTTTAAAATTTTGATTTTAAAAATTTTGAGCAAAAAATTATAATTATTTCTGCTTTTTATTTGTTAAGGCAAAAATAAAAAGCAATATCTGGCCGATATTTTTTTGAGCAGTAAATAACTGGTAAGTGTTGATTTTTAATTTTTAAGGCAAAAATTAAAAGCAAAATGTGGAAGTAGACAGTTACAAAAGAGTTCTTGTTGATGTAGAGACTAACAGGTCATTCAATAAGTCCGTATGATAAGGAAGGAAAAAACAAAATTTTGATAAAACTCGATTATATTATTCAACATAGTTGCCTTCGAGAGCGATACAACGAGTATAGCGATTTTCCAACTTTTCGATACCTCTTTTATTGTACGATTTCTCTTTCTCGTCAAAATAGGCCTCAGTTTTAGTGATTACTTCATCATTGGACTTGAATTTCTTTCCAGCAAGCATTCTCTTGAGATCTGAAAACAGGAAAAATTCGCTGTTGGCTAAATATGGAGAATACGGTGGGTGGGTAAGCATTTCGAACCCCAATTCATTCAATTTTGCCATCGTTTTCATCAATCTGTGACACGGTGCATTGTCTTGGTGAAACAACACTTTTTTCTTTTGCAAATGTGGCTGTTTCTTGGCGAATTCAGCCTTCAATCGATCCAAAAGTGCATAGAAATAGTCGCTGTTGATGGTGGTTCTTTTTTGGAGATAGTCGATGAATATTATTCCTGCTCCCAAAATACAGACGTCATCACCTTACAAGCTGTTGGCATTTGCTCACTTTGGATTCGGTTCGTCGACTGCTGTCCACTCAGCTGACTGTCTTTTGAATTCTGGTGTGTATTAGTGAAGCCATCTTTCATCCATTGTCACATATCGACGATAGAATTCGATTTTATTGCGGTTTAACAGCGCCAAATACTCCTCTGAAGCATCAATTCGTTGTTGTTTTTGGTCGACTGTGAGCTCTCGCGGCACCCACTTTGCACAGAGCTTTCGCCATACCCAAATGTTCCTGTAAAATGATAAAAACACTACCATCTGATATCATTACAATGTTAGCTAGCTCGTGCACCTTCAATTTGCGATCGTTCATAACCAATTTGTGGATTTTTTTTTATGTTTTGTGGAATAAGTGTCTGATTTGGGCGTCCACTGCGCTCTGCATCATTTGTGCTGATACGACTTTTCTACCATTTGTCTCGATGGAGCAGAGTCCGGATAATGTTTATCAATCCATTGTTTGGCTTCTACTGAATATTTTTCATCAAAAAGCAATTCTTTATTAAAACTCGAAATTTACTTTTTACCATTTTTTTTTTTCAATAACAATAGTTGCACACAAAATGCTATAACTCACGGATCAATTGTCAGATTGTTACTAAATAAAATTGTTTTGATTGTTACTAGACTGGTACTAAATAAAAATCATATGGAAAAATCTAGTAAAGCCATCTATGTGTCATCCTATGGACTTTTTGAACGTACTGTTAATTTGCTAGAGTACTGGAACCGAAAGAAGTATAAAAACCCTTGGCTTAGAGGCTAGTTTTAATTACACACGCTGTTCCTGCTACTCAAGTAAGAGTAGAGCGTGCATTTTCTGCCTTAAAACTAGTCATGGGGGATCAGAGATAAAACCTTAGCGAGAAACATGTATACCCCATCTTAATGGTTACATTGAATGCTTACTTAATATGAAAACGAGTTTATGTAATTTAGTATTAATTTTAATTATAATAAAAATGTTACTGGTTTCAATATGCACTTCACAGACTATGTATACGGTGAGAGCTTACGAAGCACTTACGTAATGATATGTTTCACCTTGTTATAATTGCTTAACTTTGGTTCAATGGTAAACTTAGATCCACATTTTCCTTTTTATTTTTGCCTTAAAAAATAAAAATCAAAACTTACCAGTTATTTACTGCTTAAAAAAATATCGGTCAGATTTGCTTTTTATTTTTGCCTTAAAAAATAAAAAGCAGTAATAATTATTATTTGTTGCTCAAAATTTTAAAAGTCAATATATACTTATTCTTTTTTTTATTATAAAATGCATAATTGGTACGGTCTCTGACCGCAAGTAAGAATATGAACCTAAGTATTCTTACTTTTAGACTAATACAAAAAACCCCGTTTTAAAGATAGCATTTTTATTGACTTATGGGCGGTAAAATGGGGTGTGGCGAATTGCCAGCAATAAGTTCACAAAGTTTTATCGCAACAAAAAACTTACAAATATAAATTGATGTTCATTAGATTAAACGTAAAAATATGGAACATTAAACAAAAAAATTAAACAAGAAATAATTTGGATATGGGTTCAAGCATTTTTTTCAGCAGCTCTTCCGTGAACTAAATTTAATATTAATACATTTCATAAATAGTATTTATATATAGTTAAATACACTTTAATGTTACGATAAAATTATTTCATCATCATCGTTTCCTCGAGCTCCTAGGCGGAGCATAGGGCCTCAAAAAAAATTATTAAGAATAAAATTATTTGGGGTTGAATAATACTCTTTGTATTTAACAAAAAAAAGTAGTAGGGAATTTTGTAGGGAAAACAGGTTTTGAGCGTAGGAAAAACTAGGAATTTTTTTTCCGCTGCGTAAGGACTTTTTAAAAAAGTATGTATCAACACTGGTGATTATTGATTTTTAATGTTGGTGACTGTATTTTTCCGAAACACTATTTTCACCCATTTTTTCAACTTCGAATGGACTTTCAGAAAAAAGTTCGCAAAAGTTTAAGTCCGACTACAAAAACTAAACCTAAGAGCCAATGGAATGCCCGCAGTGCCAAAAGAGCTCCTTTACAGCAATCGTTGTAGCCGACGCCATCTTTGTTTTTAAAAAAAAATAATTTTTTTTTAAACATAAATGTATATTTTACCAAATTTGAAAATTTTCAAACTCTAAACAAATTTCTTCAAATAAAAACCAACACCTAAATATCACTCTTTTTTTACTCTCCTCTAAATGTATTGCCGGCCTTAAGTGGCTGATTTTCAATTTACTCATTTTTGATTAAAAAATGAGCTATTTTGAAATAAAAAGCACACCTTAAAATAAAATTGCCATCTTTGATATAAAAACGCATTTTTAAATAAAAGTTTTAGTATAAAGTAAAGTAATTTTACAAATCGTGGAAATTTATTTCCAAAATTCGCATTCTGTGCGGAAAACTGAAGAGCACTTCACATACAATATTGTGCACATAATCGTCCATCTGAGCATGCCATACGCAAAACGATAAATCAATTTAGGTCAACGCTTACTTTTATGGACAATATTCATCCAATACGAGCTCATTCTGTACGTACCGAAGAACCATCGTAGCTGTAGAGGTCGTCGCTACAGGCAAATTATACGCGACTTTTTGGTTCCGTGAACATCAGTCGTCTAAATGCTTAATGGTTCCTTTAAATGCACTGGGACGAACCTTTGGTGACCGAATCAATCATGTCAGTTGGACACCTAGGTCATGTGATTTGACTCCATAAGACTACTTTCTGTAGGAGTACTTCAAGACACTCGTTTATGCTGATAAACCAACTACGGCTGACCAGCTATATCTGGAAACCAACATTTGGCGGGTTAATGACGAGATAAGGTTGGCTATGCTGGAAAAAATGACGGGATGGTGTTTATTAAAGGCAGTCGCCATTGCCCCGTTATGATAGCTTTGATCCTAGCTAGATCGGTATGGGATCTAAATAGCATAACTTAGGTTCTGACTAGGTTGAAAGTTGGCCCGATTTTTCTTGATGTAGTACACGTTTGCAGTTCTAAGACGGTCATTAGGGCTTATTTTCATTATTTCCCCATACGAAAAATTATGCACACCAAAACAGCAAAACGAAATTTCTCTCTTAACTATATAAGATAAGTGCTCCGCATCAACCGATCCCTAAGCATTTTCAACTGGTCCTACTCCTTAGGTCTCCCTTGGACATTAAAAATAGTCAGACTGTTTTTAATGATCGGTCTGATTATGGATTTATGAACTTGAATGTAAGTGATATCAATGCAAACTAGTTAGTATATTAAAAATAAAGTTATTTCTAATTATAAGAGTATTTCACACTTTAAACTTAAAACTATTATCTACCCTTTAAACTATTTCCAGAAATAAACTTTTAGTCCAGCTTCAAATTCTTGTCCGGAAATATGATTCAAACATTGGTGACAAAATCAAAGAAAATATGAACGTGCAAGAAATCTACGATGAGCAGAAGAGGCAGTTCGATGAATTCCTAGTTTATTACCAACGTGAGGAACAAGAATTTGAGACAATCATGAACCAAAGAGCAGAGGAAGAAAGACGTAATCATGAGGAAAAATTGATGCTCTTCATGTTAAATCGGGCGGCACGCATTATACAGAGATTCTGGCGAAAATGGCGTAAAGAGCAAAAGAAAAAAACAAAAGGCAAAGGTAAAGGCGCGCGTGGGGGCAGGAAGAGATAAAGGCAAATGAACTAACCAATCAAATAAAAATATCTGCAAATTAAAAAAAAACAAAAATACACTTTAAAAAGTGCTGTAGTCAAATTATATTTCAAATAAAACTTGGTACGCTTCGAAATTTCAATTGAAATGAAAAAATTTGTATAATAATTTTTTGGAAAAAATTGTAGTTTTCGTTCTGCATGTTTGTAAAAAACAATAAAATAATTCTCGCAATCAACCAAAAAAATAAAATATCTCTTGGATTACACATCTCAAAAATGTCCGTTGTTTATTTCGCATTTTGATTGTGGAAAAAAATATTAAATGTCCAACTTTTGCAAATATTGATGTTGTTTTATAAATTCCGAACTAAAAAATCCCATTTTATGTGCATTTCAAATTTGTGAAAAATTTTGAAATTCTTTTTTTCTAATTGATTCGTCGTTATTGCTGTGTTTGACTGTGTTCTTTGTATCGGTAGCACCTGGAGAAATAGTTGAGCTGAAAGAAGGTAAATTATTTTAAAATTTTCTAATATTTCCTTACATAAAAACAAGTTAATTTTTCCTAACAGTGCAGCTGTGCTGCATCTGTCGAATGCAGTAAATGTAGTTTTTTATGCACAATTTTAGTGCTTACAATGGACATAAATATTGTGATTAAGTCGTGCAAGATTCTTTTGATCGGTATACAACCAATTTGATTTCTCATTCCGTTTTTTTTTTTATCTTAACGTATTAAGAAAGTGATTAATAAATCCTATCCCACATGTAAATAAATATTAAATCAGAAAATTTACCAGTCTATGATAACAATTTATAAGAAATGGAAGATACAGAAAAGGCTACAAATATGCTTTAAGCCAAACTGATCAAGCAGGTTATTGTATAAGAACGGTCTTCCAATCGAATTTCTTGTTGAATGAAATGAAAATTTTTTACTCGCAATAATTTTGAATGTTTTTTTATTCACTCTGATTCCGCTTTACTGACTATCTCTGACTCCCATCTATTGCTCAGAAATTCCATTGTAAGCATTGTTAAACATGTACATAGTGACTATTGCTTAGAAAATTGCACATTTAAGATTTAAAAATGTAATAAAGCAAATAATGGTACAATCAATAACGCACGAATAAGCCTAACATCGCTGGATAGATTTAATCTTTTACGAAAAAATAGGATCAAGGAAATAATAGCGTGAGATATACCAAAAACGAATAACTTCTAGTTTATTACAAAAAACAACACTGCACTGTTTCTGTCAATTATATACTTAAGCTTGTCCTTTCATTTTAGAGAGAAATGATACAAAGAAAAGAAAAAACTTAACTTTTTAAAAATATTTAGTAACGAGCTCAGTATATTTTTCAAGCAAACAAAATTATGTAACAGTCAAATCAAAAATTAAATATAGCTATTGAAATTTTTTAGGACTTATTTCATATTAAAATAACGACCAAAATTTTTATGGAAAATTTTTAAGTACTATTTCTTATTTTGGGATCTACTTCATAATCTTTAATTAGATATATTTTTTTCATAGTGAAATAACGCCCATAAGTTTTTCGGTTTTATTTTACACAAATTTATTTAATGTGATTCTAAAGTTGTGTGTAATTTTTTTTTAGATGGTTGGAAAATAAGGTTGTCGCGGGGCTGCTCATACTCTCTTATCAGTACCCATAATTGTCAAATCAGCAAATTTTGGGAATGAATACGAAAGAAAAACAGGTGAAAAAGAGAGCATTTGCAGATTTTCTACGAGCTGTCAACTTCGATTTGACAATTATGGGTGCTCGGTCTCTCCCTTGCGACAACCTTATAATGCAATGTGACAATTTTTATTGAGGGTAACATTTTTAAAAATCACATGTAACAAAAAAGTGAAAAATTGGGAAGTTTCACTTTTTTGTAAACATTGTATAAAAACACATACAATGTATATAAACGATGCCTAAGATATACTCCGTGATTGGCAGTTTTAGGGGATACTGGTTTCGAATCTTATGTCAGAATTTAAAAATTCAAAATGGCGGATAGGGCTGTCACCAAGACTTTTTTGTATTTTCTACCGAATTCTTGTAATTTTGAAATTCTGACAACGGATTTGATTTCGAGTCTAATGTCAGTTTTTAAATTCAAGATGGCGGATAGGGCTACGCACTAAATTTTTACCACAGGCTTACCACCTAATGTTTTTTATGAGCTTTAAACATTTTCTAACACTTTTAGGGGGTAGCTGATTTTGAATCTGTAGCTCGTTCCTGTAACTCTTACCGACCAGAGTTACCGACTCATAACCGATTTGACGTCACTCTGACGTCAGTCTCACCTGCAATGTTTCTGTACGAATCTGTATCCATTTCTGTTCAATTCGGTCGTTTCAAATCGATAAGCTGATAAGCTAGTGAGAACTCTACCGATTTATCTAATGTCAGTAATGTTGTGTATTATAAAGCTATAAATACTCGAAGTATACCTTTAAAAATTGTTGCTTTCATTTAAGTTGGATTTTTTATATGTGTATATATTACTTATATGTATATATATAATTAATAACATATATTTGAAGAGCAAATTAAATCCGGACGAGTTTCGAAACTGCAGTGACGTAGGCTGTTGTTCCCACCGGCACGTGGGAAAGGGTCAATTTTTTAATGCATTTGAATGTTACTGAAACAATAATAATAATTAAATAATTGATTTCCTAATACTTCTAACTCACTTCACTGTTCACTAAAACATTTTTGATTACCTATTTATTATAAAACTATAGGGCACATAAAATAAATACCTTTAAACAGCTGCTGGTCATTTGACTCAATTTGTCAGCGTTTCTTCTCGATTTGTGATCTTTTTCATCACGGCTCGAATTTTTACCGATTCAAATGTACAGAAACATTAGTAGTGACAAAATCGGTAACTAGGGATCGAAAGCGCATGACGTAACACAAATCGGTAACTTACCGATACAGGAACCAGCTACTGATGTCGGAATTTTAAAACACAAGATGGCAGATAGAGTTGCCACCTAAATTTTAGAAATCTTGCGAATTCTTCAAATTCTGACAACGGATTCCATTTCGAATCTGATATCAAAGTTTTAAAGTTCAAGTTGGCGGATGGCATTCTCACCTAAATTTTGTTGTATTTTTACAAATTCTGTAGGTTGAAAGTTTTTTTTTTTTACCTTACGTTTGCCCCAGCACTGAATTCATAAAAATACAAAAAAAATATATGGCAACTCTATCCGCCATCTTTAATATTAAAATTCTGACATCAGCGACCCCTTAAAACTGTTAGGTACTGTTTACACGTCATTCAAATTGAAGGATCATTCAAAATTTGTTGTTGTTTTTCCAGCGAAAAAAAAGATAAACTCTCTGCGAGAGCGGAAATGAACTTTCAACACTTCATCGCATCAATCAAGGTTTATTAATACAGGTTAAGTCACTTGAGAGAAGCTCGGTCGAACTGTCAGAATGGATAAAAGGAAATCAAGAAAAAAAAAACCTGAATTTGTACAATTTTTAGCTAACAACTACTTTGACAGTTCGAGCAAAGGCAGAAAAAGAGTGATTTTCTCTCAAGTGACTTAACCTATATTAATGAACATTTTCATCAATCAAAATTTTGATGGATCTCAAGACCTGCATCAATCAATCACAGGGTTGCATAATCAACTTTTCTAATACTTACAACAACGCATTAGTCGGCATCGGCCATTCAATCAAAAAATCACGTGTGAACAGCTATTCAATCAAATATCTCGAAGAGAGTAAAAGATAACCAAAAATGCGATATTCTTCTTTCAATTTGAGTGACGTATAAACTCTGCCTTAGATAATGTTTAAAAGTCGTTATACACATATTATTAGGATGCAAAGCTATGGTAAAAAAAAAGCACAGGTGCGTCGTCGGACTCACGAGAGAAGCGAAGCTTTTTCCCAGTTTGATAGATTTGATAATATAAAATTTTTTCTTTAATAAAAAACTATTAAATTCAAAAATTTAATATAACATAACACCACACCACACACACACACATCACACCACTAAATTTTTTTTTAAATTTCTGGAGTATAACATTAATTTTGCTTTTTACTTTATTAAGTTAATTATTTCTTCACGCTATGCAAAAACAAAAAACAGCATGTATTAACAACAACACACACATTCACATCAACGAAAAAAAAAGACACTTTAATATTCACACCAGTAACATTTATTACGTTTCGTTATTCCTACAGTGTTTTCTTAGAATCAGAGATCCAAAATAACTATTATTTATTTTTATTAAGTCGAAAATGTTGACGATATTTTGAAGAATATTTTATACGTTGCTTGGTAAGTTATTTTCAATTTGTATTTTTTGCGTTGCCTCGTAACAGTAGGCCTTTTCCACACGGAGAAACGAAAAAATAACCCAACTGCAACACAATTGCTTAGAAAGTTGCAAGCCACTGCAATTCCAAACATTATTGCAACCTATGATTTCAGATGATCAAGGCACGCACAACGCATTGCAGCTTATAATTAAATAAGCAGCGATATTTCTCTACTTATTCTATAACAAATATAAATTTGTTAACTGCTCGCTCATTGCAGCTTCCTGTTATTATTAATTTACAATTTTTCTGAATTAAATTGATACTTTTCTCAACTTGAAGTACCACACAATTGTTTTAAATTATCAAGAAAAACACAAGTCGCTGATATAAACTGCATAAAACTTATCGCAAACGTGCTACCTAGTTGTAAAAAAGTTGCTACATCTGAAGGTTCCGGTATACGTACATGGGTTAGCAACATTTGTTGATGTTGCGTTGTTTTTCAATTGCTCAAAGGCCTTAGGCCTTTTCCACACGGAGCTTTATGATGGTATAACTTTTTTTTTAACAAAATGAAAATTTGAGAGATAATCTTTTGATTGCATCCAAAATCGTTGTTCTAACATGAAAACAACTAAAGTTATGAATTTTAGAAAATCACTCCACGAAAAAAAAATTGACTTTTTTGCATTCTTGACTACACATAACTCGGTAACCGGTCATGCAAAAAATTAAAAAAAAAATGTCCATACCTTACACCGACATAGGTTATAGGTGTACAAAATTTGATCAAAATCAAATTTGATTAAATTTTATCAAAAAAAATGTTGAAACATTAAAGAAAATTCTCTTCCTATTTAAAAATATCTTTTATTTTTGACTCAATCAAGATAACTTGTTAATGTAACAATATATGTGTTGTTAAATAAAAAATTTCTATAGTTTGGAAATCAACAAGAATGTTAATAATATGAAAAGACAATCTTGTCATCTTTAAAATGTCGTATCTTTCAAATAACAAGATCTTCAGGTTAAATGAAAATTGTTGATTATAATATGAAGATAGCCCCTCTTCACATTTGAAAAAATCAATGTTGATATAAAAATTTTTGTTTTTATATAAACTTACCCATGGTTACTGAAAATACACTTGTGGTTAATAAAATAAAGGTATGGTTTCGATTTAAATACAGATTTCTTTACAATAATGAAGTTATATTTTTATATGGGACTGATATCTTTAAAAAATTTTGTGTAATTAATGACTTTTTTTTGCAAAACGCATGCTATCACCTCATTGGAAGATTTTCGTCTGATAATAAGTTTCATAAAAAATTTTCAGTGAGATAAAGATTTTTTTATTTCATATGAGCACGGAATTGTGTGTCAAAAAAAATTCAACTGAGGAAATTGCGTGCGTTTTACCAAACAAGGCCATTAATTGAGGCCAGTTATAAGGCCAGTGATAAATAAAAGCAAGTGACTTAAGTAACAATAATGTTTGTTGAGGTTTAAATAGTTTTTCTTTAATAATTGCTAACTTACTTATTAATTCAATGGCAATTAAGAAAAATCGCTTATGCTAAAAAAAAATGTTACTTTCGACAAATTCATTGTTACTGGACATTTTGTATCGAATCCTATCAAAAGAAAGTAGAAATTCCTGTGGATTTAACATCTCACCAACAAAATGGTTGAATAGATTCGCCTACTTCGTACAGATGTTGAAGTCGCACATATTGTTTTGGAAGTAGGAATATCCAGGAATAATCATGGCAGCAGCAGTATGATGAATTGATTCTGGGAGAAATATAAACATATGTTAAGTTAATAGCTTTAAGGGCCACTTATTCAGTACGAGTATAAGCTTTAGTCAAATTAAACCGAGTTCAACTCACCGATATTGAACGTTTAAACTCGTTTTAGGCAAAAAAGAAACACAGCATATGATAATTTAAGACAATTTAACATCAACGAATGCTTAAATATCTAGTTAAACCGAGCTTAAACGTCCAATTTTGGTGAGTTAAGCTTGTTTTAATTTGAGTAAAGCTTTAACTCGTACTGGCCCTTACTGTTAGGTAGCACGAACAAAATTTATTTTAGAATATTTTCGCGAATTTGAAAAAAAAAAAACGTTACAAGAATAACGGACACCATTGTTATGCCGCGTTTACAGTGTCCGCTTATTGCCGAGCCAAGCCGCAAAACACATTGGAGCAATAGAGAACGCAAGTCATGCAACGGCTCTGGAATAAGCGGGCACAATAAACGCGGCCATAGCATGCATATTTCTGCTTGCTAATTTATTGAATAATATTCACGATTTTGCACATTTTCCAAACTTTTCACAAAACAAATAATTTCTTTAATATTTGGCTGCGTTCCTAAACGTCTTTATGCAAAGCCGCAGTGTGTTTTTTAATGTGGACAACTAGATTGTTATTCTTAAGCATGCTTTAGTTGCGCATTTTTGTTAAATCTACTAGGCACCAATTAACAAAAAATCAATAATGCTTTACATACAGACTTTTAAGAACGCAGCTTTTCTTTTAAATTTGTTAATGTTTTACTTTATCACTCACACAATTATTTCACAAGCACAACTACCAACTTCTTCCTTCCACAGCTTTAAGTGGCAACCAGAATGGTGTAGCTTATAGTACGTAGTATGGCCTGTCAAAAGTTAAAATGTGCTAAATGCACGGAATCGCGCAGAATGCGCAGTACAGCTGTGGCTCGTAGCTGTAGTTGTAGCGCAAGTTGAGCTAACTTTAACTTTTGATTACTACACTGCTCTGATAGTTGAATTAATGATGCTTTTTTAAGGATCGGGTATATCAAATCGATACTGCAAACGTTGTCGGTACCGAAATAAGTGTTCGAAATTAACAATATTTGTAAAATCGTAAAAATTTATAAACAAGTGTCCTCTGAAGCGCTCACGCTATTCTGGACATATTTTTTGCCGTAGCGTGCTACACACTGAACAGCTGATGAGGTTACTACATGGAATCGCTACAACTACATCGCATACTGTTCCACGCTTTAAACACACTGCAGTTGTGAGCAAAGATAACAAGACATTAAACTTAAAAAACATTACCTCAAAGAAGGTTTGCATGTATTTGTGAACCGAAAAATGCAACCCTGAACTCCATTCTTGTTCTTCATCGACCTCAAACTCTAAAAGAACTAACTTTGCAACCCTTTCAAATAATGCATATCATGTTTTTTATTACATAAATATTTAAGTTGGGTTACAATAACCTGTTTGCAATCTAAACTGATTGTTGCATCCATTTATTTTGTTTATATATGCTTTCAAAGTTTGACAATTTCTTCAGTTGTTGTTTTTGTCAATTTTTTGAAAAATTTAATTTTTCACAAATCCCCCTTAGTTTACACAAGCCCCCGTTCATCGAGGTGAGATATGAAAAAAGAACGCTCTTCTCATGATACAATCATGATACAATAAGGTAGGGTAAGGAGATTCACCACACCGACCTGGAATGTCAAATTATAAAATACTGTGCTGCCGTATCTTATAAAATATCCACCAAAATCCGTGATTGTTCTTTGCATTTTTAATGAATTGCATAGGTGTGGCGACATGTTATAACTTCGTTAACTTCGATGCTCGACAATTCGTCAAAAATTATAATGTGTAACTATTGGACAGGCGATAGTTTTTTGGTAAAATATTGCTTTGTTTTCTTTTTTCAGACAATTTTTTTTAATTTTTTTTAATTCACTTTATACTTTAATATGGATATTTCGACGTTCGATTCGAAAGTGAAGTTATTAAATGTAGCCTGTCGTTCTCTGATAGAGTAGCGGACTTAAGTTCTTGTAATTTGTGAATATATTAAGTAAATATATATTTATAGTTAATTTAAAGTAATAATGTCAATTGTAATAATGTCAAAAAGAAGTTCTGCCTTCTGTCATAAAACGTGAAACAAAGAAAACTTAAGTTTTTTATAATTCTAGCAGATTAAATAAAAAGAATAAAAAGATTAAATAAAAGCAATGTGTCAATTTTCAAAAACTAATTTTTGATTTATGTTCAACAGCTTCTCCGTCAAACGACAATAAAAAATGATGTCTTAGATTTATAGTTGACATCAGAATAAAAATTTTAAATAAGAAATAAAGAACACAAAAAACTAAACTAAAACTAATATGCAATAATTTACTGAAAAAAAGCTTTAAAATCACAAAACAGCTATTTATTTCATTGTAAATACATTTGTCCGAATTTATCCTATTTATCCTACAAATAATTTCCTTTCTTATTATTTGTCCCACATTTATCAATAATACAGAAAAGTGGCAATGCTAAAACAGATTTTGACATTCGAGGTCGGTGTGGTGAATCTCCTTAGTCTACCTTATTATTGTATCATGATTGTATCCATGATACACATTCGAGGTCGGTGTGGTGAATCTCCTTACCCTACCTTATTATTGTATCATGGATACAATCATGATCAAAATGTATTTTAGCATTGCCACTTTTCTGTATTAGTAAAAAATGTGGGATATATATTAAGAGAGGGAATTATTTGTGGTATAAATAGGATAATTAAGGACAAATGTATTTACAATGAAATAAATCGCTGTTCTGTGATTTGAAAGCTTTATTTGCAGTTAATTATTATTGCGCATTATTTCTTGTTTAGCTTTTTGTGTTTCCTTGAAAGGAGTTTGACCGAGCTTCTTTTTATGAATTGCGTGTGTTGTGAAATGTTCGAACCATGGTGGAAAAATATAAGGTGTTCTCATCAGGAAAATCAGAAAAAATAGGGATGAGAACACCTTATGATTATTTCACCATGGTTCGAACACAAATGATCGAGAACTGGGCCTACAAGTTTTAGGCCTACTCCGAACGGCTTATGTTCTCAAGAAGCTTTTCATGACAGCTTTTACTCTCTGTGGTTTGCCATTGTCTGCAGAGAGGTGACGGCAGAACGGAAAAATTACTTCAATTGAAATTTTGTGTTCTCACCTTTTTATTAAAAAATTTTATTCTAATATGCTTTATAAATCTAATAAATAATTTTTTTTATAGTCATATGACAAAGAATCTGTTAAGCATAAATGAAAAATATGTGTTTGAAAATTGGAAGATGCTTTTATTTCATCTTTATAATCTTTTGATAAAATTTTTTTTCTTTGTTCCACGTTATATGGCAGAATTTTTAAATATATGGCAAATTTTTAAATTTGCTATATATCGCTACTTTAATATAGAAAGGCCCTAACTAATTTTTTTTTTTACATTATAGAAGAAGAAAAACTTCATAAAAAACAAAGTTCTGCCATTTCTGCAGTATAAAAATTGTTGCATAATAACATCACTAATAGATTTTAATAAAAAAATTCGTTTAGAAATGAATCGAAATTATAGAACTTAATTTTTTATAAAATTTGTTTCTTTCTCCTATTGAGTTAAAGGCTGTTGAGATAGGACCTTTCTATATTAAGGTAGAAAATTATATATATATTTGCTTAATACATTCGCAATTAAATCATAAAAAAAGCAACAAGCGCACTCCTGTATAAGAGAACGATATTATTGTGAATGGCATATGGCGAATTGAATAAATCTCAAAAAAAAACTTCAAAACTTTTTTAATAATATAATATACTGTAAAATGATGTACTTTCCCGTTTTTTAGTGGCTACATTTAATAATTTCACTTTCGAAGCGCACATCGAAGTGAAATATCAATTATTATATATGTAATATGTTAAAAAACCCCAATCAAATTATTTGAAAAAAGGAAACAAAGCGATATTTTATCAAAAGTATCACCTGTCGAATGTGTTACAACATACTAATTTTCGACAAATTGTCGATCTTCGAAGCTTACGAAGTATAACACGCTGTCATAGTTAAGTAATTCAGCGAAAACACTAAGAACAAACATGGATTTTTCATCGATGTTTTTTTAAGATACGGCCGCACCATATTTTATAATTTTGACATTCCAGGTCGGTGTGGTGAATCTCCTTACCCTACCTTATTATTGTATCCATGATGAATCAATGTCAAAATTAAATATTGTGCTGCCGTATCTTATAAAATATCCACGAAAAATCCATGATTGTTCTTTATATTTTTGATGAATTGCTTAGCTGAGGCGACATGTTATAACTGCGTTAACTTTAATGTTCGGCAAAAATTGGAATGTGTGACACATTCGAAAGGCAATAATTTTGATAAAATATCGCCTTGCTTCCTTTTTTCAGGCAATTTTTATTACTTTACTTTAATATTGGTATTACGCTTCGACGTTCCCTTCGAAAGTGACGTTATTAAATGTAGCCACTGGCAAACGGGGATGTGTATTATTTTATTATAAGAACATTTTTGAAGTTTTTTTGGGGTTTTCCATTCACCATTTGCCCATTGCCCATTCGCTATAAAATCATTCACTGATACAAAATTGCATTTCAGTTCTTGTAATTTGTGAATATATTAAGTAAATATAGATTTATAGTTAATTTAAAAATGTTTAATAATGTAACAAGGAAGTTCTGCCATTTGTCATATAACTCGAAACAAAGAGAACCTAAGTTTCCTAAAGTTGCAAGAGGTTAAATAAAAAGATGATATAAAAGCAATGTGTCAATTTTCAAGAACTAATTTTTGATTTGTGTTTCTCCCTCAAACGGCAATAAAAAAATTATGCATTACATTTATAGAGTATGTGTCAATCGGAATTTTTTCACTCTGATGATGAAATTTTGACAGTTGGTAGAGCAATTTTTGGCAATTGTGAGGTGAATATAATTGTCAAAATTTGAAGTAGCCCCAGGGGCTACTATGTAATTAAGGTGAATTTTTGACACATCCAAAAAGTGAGAAAAAAACATTACATTCATTTCCGCGCTGTATTTCGATTTGATTAGCTACTTTAATTTGTGAATTTCTTAATAAAACTAGCGTTCTTTTAATGTAAAGATAAAACCGGAATAAATAAAAACTAATATAATTTTTAACTGTGAGTTTTTGTGAAAGCTGCATTTTTATGTGCCTAGTTCTGTGCGGTAAAGTTGATGATAAATTGTGGCTTTTGATTTTTGTGGCATTCTGAGCAACTAATCACAATTTTTGCAAATTAAATAAAATATTTGCGCTAAAACACGACCGAAATGTTGAACGTCAAAACTTGTAATTGTCAAAATTTCATCGTCCATTTGACACACCAAAGAAGACAAATTTATTTTAACACACACAAATTTTATTCAACTTGCTATTTTCTTTCCTACCACGAGTGAACAGTTTCCTTTTGACACACACCCATAGTGGACATTAGAATAAAAATTTTAAATAAGAAATAAAGACCCCAAATAGCTAAACTAAAACTAATATGCAATAATAATTTACTGAAAACAAAGCTTTAAAATAAAAAAACACATTTGTCCGGATTTATCCTGCAAATAATTTCTTGTCTTATTATTTGTCCCACATTTATCAATAATATAGAAAAGTGGCAGTGCTAAAACACATTTTGACATTCGAGGTCGGTGTGGTGAATCTCCTTACCCTACCTTATTATTGTCATACATGGCTCTTCTTTTTCTGCATTTTTCTGCTGAAACTTCGTTTTCAAACATGGTGTAAGAAAACCAGGTGGAAGCGAATTTTTCACCACACTTTAAATTGCCCCGGGTCTGTCAAAAAATTCTGACAGGGAGAGAGCAACTGTTGATTAGTGCCAAATTTTATTGGCTGCGTTCAGCAGGTACAACTTTTGTGCAACCGGTTAATGTGTGTCTGCTGAACGAAAAAATATCAGTGTCTAATCACAACATGGGAAAATGTCTGTCTTTCGCCGCACTTTATATTTTTGATACATTTGCTCGACGTATTGAGTATTTCCAGTAAAAAATTTGGCTTTTTTAGAATAAGTGTGCTTTTATAACAAATGAAATAAATAACGCAAAATATAACGAGAAACACAATTTTCCCCCTATTTGATCACTTTTAAAACAATTGTGTTCACAGAAATAAAAAAGGAACGTAAACTGATACCTGATCAGAGACACAACATGTTGTACCCATTATTATTAGGTTCTTCAGATATTTGACGTCAACTCACAAGAATAATAGCTTAAACACATTAACGACGACAACAACATTGCCGCATGATTCAATTATTATAAGGTTGTCCAGATATTTGGCGTCTACTCACTCTTATTTGAAGAGGAGAGCAAAAGAGCAATTTTGTAAGGATATAAAAATCACGCAGTTGCCGGAATATCATACTTTTTCATAGTACATACCAATAAAGATACATTTGACTACTACTTTTTGAAATACTTGCTTGTGTTGAACCAAAATATTATGAGCTTTACAAATGTTATGGTCACATTTTAGTCGTAAAATAATATTGGAAAAATAAAACTTCTGAATGTTGTACGCATTTCATACAGAGTTTGCAAGAATATTTTTATTACATATCGCACTCTAAACATAAAACAGTCACAACTCAAAATTTTTAAATTTCAAGGTGAAGCCAAAAACAATTTTATTTTTGAAGAAACTCCATACAAGGCAATGAGACAAAAGTTTTTTTTTAATCTATAGAGAAAAAAGATGTGTACAAAATGTATTTGTTGTGTTACAGCCAATGTATATGATCACTACGAATAGTTTTACATTAAAAAGTAAAAATTTATAAATTTTGAGCTGTGACTGTTTTGTATTTAGTGTGCGATATATGTATTTTTTTATATTTGAGTACAAATAAGTAAAAATTATAGTCAGTTTATATGTAAAATTTATTAGAATAATGTTTTCAAAATAGTGCTTTTTACATTGGTGTTTGGGAAAATCAAAAATTGTTACTTTTTTCCTCTTTTGACAAAATATAGCTAGTTTTGTTCAGTCAACGCAGAACTTTTTTTTTTATATTATATATAAAACTATATTTTATAGTTAATGGTTTTATATGCCTTATAAGTGTTTCGTGATATAACCATTGTCATTTTTTCAAGAACGTAAAAATATTTTTGATGTAGAATTACGTCTTACAGCACGTTTGTCATTTTTGGGGTCTTTTCCACAAATTTTTCCAAGCATATCCTAACGTTTTTGGAGGACACTTTGGAATATACTTACAGCCGTTAATATTCATCTTACAAAAATAAAATATATGTTATATCTTATATCTGTATAATAAAAAAAATCATGCATTGATGCTTCAGTTGCTGCTGACGTTCTTATGGTTGTTGCTTTTGTTCATGCCGAAATCACGGACGCAACATCGTGTTGTTTCTTGGAATGAATTGTTTTACGAATATTCCTCAGTAACGGCTTGTATTGTTGTTGTTATTAATACGTATGTAAAATTTATTAAAAATGTTAATATGCATATCAGCTGTTTTAATTTTTATCGTTTGTTATTGTTTTTGCTTATGTTCAGCTAGATAAATACAATAAACAATACAGATGTATTATAGAGATGTGCTGTAGAGCCAGAATGTTGCTACAAAAATGTGTATTACTACTGCGCAGGTTTACATATACAGAGAATGCGCATGGTCATTGTGCTATGAAAACTCTATTGATTCTTTAAATATCATAGAATATTCGAATTATTTATTGAACTAATTTTATACTTATTACACATTAAAAATATATTTTGTTTGTTAAAATTTTAAATTTTCAAATTAATTTAAGATATATATAAGCTCTTTACTTGGGAAAAATAAAAAATTCATATTTTTCCGAAATATTTATTTCCATTTATTAAACCTAAGATTGAAATAAATTTATCAAAAAATATAGCAAACAAAAAACTCTACGATAATATCAAACTGTGTCTTTTGTTTACATAAAATAATCACTCAAACTATGACAAATTACACGCGACCCCACTACTTGCAACTTGGAAACATACAAATTTTTCTTAATTTGCAATTCCTTGTAAATTCGTCGTTTTGACAACTTTCCAACCTTTTCATTATCTACTATTCGTTGACGCGTGAGGACACTGATCCTGAGCCAACCGGCCCTACCTTATAATTCTGCCATGCACAAAGTGATACTTTCTGCTGAACTATTTTTTTTTCGAAATGTCAAACGGCAAACAGCTGTTCGACAATAAATGCTTTTTGTCTCAAATTTATTTTTCTATGTTCTGTGTGCACACGTTTCGAACAAATAGTTTTAATTAAAAGCACTACTAAGCAATTTAATAATAATTTAATAATAAAACTTAGTATTTGGTATATTTATCTGTCAAAATAAAGTAAGCGTAAGCCGCTCAACTGAAGTAGCATAAAATATTTTCGCTACCTAAGATGGCGACCGCTCAGGGAACGTGTTGTGCGAGCACTTTATGCAACATACCATTCAGCCCGAAAGTTGTTCAACAGCTACGTAGCAAATTTTCCACTGAATGCAGCCAATGATTGAAACATGATTGTACCTGCTGAACGCAGCCATTTATTTCTGCTGTTTTTGACAGATGCGGGTACAATTTTTGTGAGAGGTGAAAAAGACGCTTTCACCTGGTTTTCTTACACCATGGTTTTCAAACAAGAAATATAGTGCAGGGATTGAGTACATTAATATTTTAATCTTTAAATTATGTTACAGAAATCTGTTTAACAGCTAAATAATTACATGCATGCTCTTATTTTATTTTTTATTTTCACCACTACTGATTTGTGGAAGTTTCATGCCATCAGAGTTGCCAGCTCTGTTATTGTTTCTACGTTAAAATGCAAATTTTGAAGAAGTAGAAGCAGGGTTCGTATTTGCTCCCATTAAGTTTCTTGAATATGAGGTAATTTTTAGTTAAAAAAACCTACTCGTATTCATTTTCGTGAAGAGCTGACCACATTCTTTTGTTCATGAACTGAAAAGTAATCGCATAATCACAGAACGCTTTGGTATTGTATTTTTATTGTCACGCTGCTTAACATACATACATACAAAAAATTAAGACTTTTCAATGCCTTGAAGTGAGGGTTCGAAAAAACTCTCAAGTGAAGAGCATAATTACACTCCTCCTCATCAATATTATTCAATTCACTAACGGTTCACTTTGCTTTCTTCATCTGTAAAGGAAAAAAAAACATGAATGCTCTTTTTATATGCTCAGAGTGATGAAGGTTTTTTCATTCATCTATAATAGTTTTCGTTCATAAATTGCGCTCCTCAAAAAAACTGACTGTGGTAAATCTCCTTACCCTACCCTATAATTGTATCATGAACACTACAGTGTATTTTGGGCCTATGCATGATACAATAATAAGGTAGGGTAAGGAGATTCACCACACCGTCCTCGAATGTCAAAATGTGTTTTAGCCTTGCCACTTTTCTGTATTATTGATAAATGCGGGACAAATAATATGAAAGGAAATTATTTGTGGGAAAAATAGGATAAATTCGGACAAATGTATTTACAATGAAATAAATAGCTGTTTTGTGATTTTAATGCTTTGTTTTCAGTAAATTATTATTGCATACTACTTTTAGTTTAGCTTTTTGTGTTCTTTATTTCTTATTTCAAATTCTTGTTCTAATGTCCACTATGAATGTGATACATAATTTTTCATTGCCGTTTGACGGAGAAACTTTTGAACATAAATCAAAAACTAGTTTTTGAAAATTGACACATTGCTTTTATTTCATCTTTTTAGTCTTTTTATTTAATCGGTTGGAACTTGTTGGAAGAAAACTTAAGTTTTCTTTGTTTCACATTATATGATAGATTGCCAAACTTCTTTCTGACATTATTAAAAATTTTTAAATTTTTAAACTATAAATATATATTTACTTAATATATTCACAAATTACAAGAACTGAAGCGCACTTCTGTATCAAAGGACGATTTTATAGCCAATGGCCTATGGGCAAATGGCGAATGGATAAACCCCAAAAAAACTTAAAAACTTTTCTAATAATAAAAAAATGTTCATTCCTGATTGCCAGTGGCTAAATTTAATAACTTCACTTTTGAAGCGAACGTCGAAGCGAAATATCAAAATTAAAGTATATAGAGCATTAAAAAAAAAAATAAAAAAATTGTCTGAAACAAAGCGATATTTTATCAAAATTATCGCGAATTACCGTCGAATGTGTTACACATTCCCATTTTTACGAATTGCCAGAGATCAAATTTAACGAAGTTATGACATAACATGTCGCCACAGATAAGACATTCATCAAAAATTAAAAGAACAATCGCGGATTTTTCGTGGATATTTTATAAGATAAGGCAGCACAGTATTTTATAATTTTGACATTCCAGGTCGGTGTGGTGAATCTCCTTACCCTACCTTATTATTGTATCATGGGCCTATGTCTTACTTTAGGTGAATAACGATTCCCCACAGTAGCTTCCTATCATGTTATCATTGGTTGTGAGCATGATACAATAATTTATGGTAGAATTATAAGGTAGGGCCGACTCGGAGAAAAATGAAGTAGGCAGCAGAGAAAATGCCGGCTAGTTGTCGAAATCAGCTGTTTATCTCGAGTTTCTTTGTGTTCACGTTTCCCAATTGATTTTAGGTAAGAATTGCTACAAGTTTTCTTGCAAATTTAAGACATATTCCACACTTTATAGTTTTTGTTACATTATTTTTATAATATTTTCACTCAAATTATCACAAATTTAACACACGCGACAGCACAGCTTACAAAATTACGAACAGCTTACGAAATTCGTCGTTTTGACAACTAGCCGGCATTCTCATTATTCCCTATTCGTTGACACGTGAGGGCATTAAGCGACTCGGCCCTGCCTTATAATTCTGCTATGGCCTTGACAACTACCTTTTTCTCACGAGCGGCGATCGGGAGTTGTCAAATCAATAGAAAGTTTAACTTGTCATCTGTTTTGCTGCTTCTTCGTTTTCTCTTTTTCAAAGTGTTTTTGACAACTCCAATTCGCCAACAGAACTGTCACTCCTACCTTGTAAATCATAATACCATGATTGTGAGCATGATATAATTATAAGGTAGGCTCACATTTAAATTGCTGCTCAAACAACAAGTATTGCAACAACAAGGCTGTGAAAACGCTAAACGTCAAATGATAAAGGCAACAACAACAATAGAAAATCTAAAATTCGACCAGCCGATTTTGGCACACTGCTTCCCTATAACTCCAACTTGACCCTAACTTATAATTCTGCCCAAGGTTGATTTATAAGGTTGTCGCAAGGGAGAGAGCGAGTACCCATAATTGTAAAATCGAAGTTGACAGCTCATAGAAAATCTGCAAGTGCTCTCTATAATCATCCGTTTTTCTTTCGAAGTCATTCGCAAAATTGGCTGGTTTTGACAATTATGGGTACTGAGAAGAGAGTGCGATCAGCCATGCGACAACCTTATAAATTGACCTTGATTCTGCCATAGTTGTGAGTGAAAATGCCAACACAATAAGAGAGAAAGAGCATGCAATGTAAAATAAAGAAAACCCGTTACTATTAAAGACAGTGTTGTAAATAGTAAAATAAAATATAAATATTTGTTTGACAAAATGAAAAAAAAATTACAATAAAAATAGGAGTAATACAATGATGGACAACATTGTTTTTATTTGAAAGATGCTTTCTTTATTATTACAAAATAAGTATGCAATGAATTTAACGAGAAGCATCTCTTTATATTAAAGTCATGTAATATTAACGAAATTTTACAAGAAATTGAACACTGCTTACTTACTTAGGTTGCCGTAACAACCAGTGTGCGGGTTTCGGCCGACGTCATCAGCTCTCGCCAGGCGCCTCTGCTTTGCACGCGCCTTCTCCAATCGGATACACCAAATGCGGTTAGGGCTTCCTCAGGTTGATCCATCAATCCGAGACATGGTCTTCCTCGTCGTCGTTGACCAGCGACCCTCGCCTCGAGCACCTTTTTCGGTCGAGCTTCGTCGTCCATACGATGGACATGACCCAGCCAGCGTAGTCGCTACACAGTTATACGCCGAACTACGTCAATGTCTTCGTAGAGCTCATTCAGCTCGTGGTTCATTCGGATGCGATAGTCATCGCCGACTCGAACAGGACCGAAGATTTTGCGAAGAACTTTTCTTTCGAACACCCCCAGAGCGGCTGCATCAGTTTGCGAAACTACCCATGCCTTCAAATGTTCGATTTTCCCAAGCCGCTTATTTGTGTTCCGTCGGTATCTTTGTGTTTAAACCTAATTAAATAAACATTTGTTCTTAAATCGTCAAACCAATGTCCGTCAGTGTTTAGTGTTCCGATTTAATTTACTTAAATTAAAATCATATGTAAACAAAAAAACAAAAAAACACAAATTATTAAAAACCAAAAAAAAAAAAAATACATGCTTAACAAACAAGTTGAAAAAACAAAACAAAACCAAACGGAAACTTGCTTTGCTGAGTGCAGCCAGCAGCAACAACAACATTAAGCTGCAGTCAACGTTTTTTTTAGCTGACCACGCGAAGGGCTTTTCTATGCTCTTCGCCGCGTAAGTAATTGTTGTTTTTTTCGTGTCCGTTAACTCCTCCATCCTCTCCGATTAGTTGCGGCTGTGAGTGAGGTTGCACTGTGGGCAAGGTTGTGTTAAGGTGAAGGCATAACACTGGCCGTTGCACATAATTATGTCCACAGAGTTTAATCTCAATTAACAGTTGTAACTAATTACCTTTTTGCCCTATTTATATAATATTTGCACGGTGCAAGAATGTCGAGTCATTTTCGCATAGATTTTTGCAATATACGTGGACTGAGGGCGAATTTATTCTCGGTCTATGCATATTGTACTCTTAATAGGCCTCAAATAATGTCATTAAGGTGAGCGAGGATGCAGATCCACTGGATTTTCATATTCCTGGGTATCACTGCCATTTTTTCTTCGCATAGGGGAATCGCTCTTTTTATATGTTCGGTTGTAGCGTATCAGTGCCAGCGGGATCTGGGCCTGACCGATCCAGAATTTTGCTCTATGTGGGTTAGGTTCAGAGTCCGCTCGCACTCGCTACATTTCTGCTACGTTTATAGAAGTCCGAATTTAGGGAGGGAGCCTACTTTTAACAAACTAGACTCTCTCTGATTCGATATCGCACATTTTGGGGTTGTTTCCTGATAGTGAAATCGTTGTAGCTGGCGATTTCAATGTCCACAACTCGGCTTGGTTATGTCACTCAAGCCAAACAACACCTTTAGGGCAATATGTTGAGCTTTTTGCTGAATCGAACTAATTGATTCAACTATTGAAGGAACCAACTTTTTTTCCAAGAAGTGATATGCATAGCCATAACATCTTAGACCTCTTTCTGACTTCGCATCATGAAAAATATGATGTGAGTGTCAACGCATCTCTTGGTAATTCGGACCATTGCACAATCTCCACTGTTTTTCCATGTTTTAACCTTCGCACCTCTACGCCTGAAGCCCCGAAAAGGACTGCATGGTTTTATGGAAGAGCAAATTGGACTGCGCTAAATAATTTTTATCGCAACTTCAATTGGAAACTATGTTTCGCTGACAGAAATGTGAATGCCGCGGCGGTTATGGTGCAAGAAATTATCTTACTGGGTATGAGGGCTTTCATCCCCAATAAGATGAGAAGCATCAAACCAAAAGACCACTCATGGTTAATGAGACTTGCAGGATTGCAGTCTGGTCCAAAGAGGAAGCCTTTCGGAATTGGCGCTCTGATAAGAATGCCGATACGAAAAGACTTCGCATTGAGGCTAGGAATCGCTGTAATGCAATTTTAAAACGCGAAAAGTTTCTTCACGAAACTCGCATCAGAGAACAGGTTCTTTTCTGCCCCAAAGGGAGCAAAAACTTTTGGTCATTTGTTAAAAGAGTAAAGAATCAGACGTCATCGACTATTCCAACTCTTTTAAAAGATGATCAAATCTTCACGGACTCGGCTGATAAAGCAAACCGGCCGGATTGTTTGCACATAACTCCACAATCCCAGTAAGCAATCAGCCACTACCTTTCGTTGAAAGAAAGTCTTCTGTAATGCAGGAGATATATTTTCGTACGAGAGCAGTTAAAAAAGTTCTTGCAAACCTCAACATAAACAAAGCCTCTGGCCCGGATGGCATACCACCAATTGTGCTTAAAGCGTGTGCTTCTAGTCTGGCTCGGCCTTTGCGTAACCTGTTCAACATCTCTTACAGGACAGGAGTATTTCCATCTTGTTGGAAGGTCGCAAGGATCCAGCCGGTACCAAAAAAGGGTGATGCCACGAACCCTGCAAACTACCGACCCATATCGATATGCTCTACGCTCGCCAAAGTTATGGAGGGCTTAATTAACTTCAACCTTATGAACTATCTGGAGCACAATGAATTGCTTAGTGACCGTCCATATGGCTTTCGTAGGGCCCGCTCTACTGGCGACCTTATGGCGGTCTTAACTGAAAAATGGAACCAATGCGTTCACTTATTCGGTGAGAGCAGAGTTGTTGCTCAGGATATTTCAAAAGCATTTGACCGAGTGTGGCATAAAGCGCTCGTGTCTAAACTAATTGCATATGGTGTCGGTGGTAATTTTGCTCGGTGGATCACGTGCTTTCTTATGAATCGAACGATCCATCCAGTCGATGGCATATCGTCCACAGAGCACGCCACCAACGCAGGTGTACCGCAGGTCTCAATTCTATCGCCAACTTTGTTCCTGGTTTTTATCAACGACCTTCTGTCGTTGACTCAACCCAATTCATTCGTTTGCGGATAACAGCGGCATTTGCCATTTATATTCATTTAAAAAACGCCCGAGCTATTTGGAGATTGACAGGAGGAGGCAACATATGAATGACACACTTAACAATGACAATGAGGAAAAATCTCCGAGTGGGGTCTTGCTAATAGAGTAGAGTTTAATGCTAGCAAGACCCAGTGTTATCTGTTAACCCACAAGCGAATCAATTGCCCCTTAGCTCCGCTCTATATGAACGGTGTAGATCTTACGGAGTCAGATGCTCTTGACGTTCTAGGCATTTCAATACAAGCAGATCTTCGGTGGAATGATCACGTTTTTGATGTGTCAAAAGAAGCAGCCAAGTGCCTTGGTTTTTTAAAACGGTGTAAGAAATACTTCACTCCATCTGATCTTCGTTTGATCTATACCTCATATATAAGGCCGAAATGGAGTACAATTCGCACATTTGGGCACGGGCTTCAAGATCATATTTGGAGCTTCTGGATCGGATTCAAAGACGTGCGATATATTTGATAGGTGATGGAGATGTTTCATCTCCTCTCAACTCTCTTGGGCATCGTCGCAATGTTGGTTGAATAAGCCTTCTGTACAGGTACTACCATGGGAAGTGTTCAAGGGAGATACATGGCCTGACGCCACCAGCTCGTGTGTTTCCTAGGTCCACTCGGGCAGCTCTCCAAGACCATCCCTTTACCATTGCAACTTTGCCCAATAGAACATTGCATTACCGAGATAATTCGTTCTTCGGTCGATCAGTAAAATTGTGGAACAATCTACCAGAGAGCGCGTTTCCCGACAGTTTCAATCTGTGTAAATTTAAATCAAATCTTCATCGTCACTACTCCATCTTTCCACCCTCCAACTAACTATCACCCGTCTTCCGAATCAACACAATGCTTTCGCATTTATAGGGGGCATCCCCTGAGGGCTGATTAAGTCTAAAAAAAAAAAAAAATTATTGTTCTGCGCTTCATCTCCAGGCTGATTTCGTTGTTGGTATTAATGGCGGTGCCAAGGTAAACGAAATCCTTGACTACTTCAAAGTTATAGCTGCCGAATGGAACGTGGGAGTCTAAACGCCGCGCCCCCTTGTTTGTAAACAGCATATACTTTGTTTTACCCTCATTTATATCGATAAACCCACTTTTGCTGATTCCTTTTAGATAGCGGCGAAGCAGCGGTAACATCTCTCTTGGTTCTGCCGACAATATCAATATCATCAGCGTACTCAAGGAGCTGGACACCTTTAAAGAAAATGGTAACATTACGATGCACACCGGCCTTTCGTACGAACTCAGACATTGTTGCATATAGGCAATCCATTCTCGGGCTATCGAACGCAGCTTTAAAATCAACAAAGAGATGGTGTGTGTCAATTTGATTTTCGTGGGTTTTCTCCAGGACTTGTCGTAGCGTGAAAATCTGGTCTGTCGTGGACTTTCCAGGTCGAAAGCCACACTGATAAGGTTCAATCAGTGTTTTTGTAATCGGATTTAATCTTTCACAGAGTACGCTTGAGAGAGCCTTATATGCGATGGAAATAAGACCTCTATAACTCGCGCAGATTTTAGGGTCTCCTTTCTTAAGTATAGGGCACAGTACGCTGAGGTTCCAATCGTTGCGCACGGCAGCTGTAGTAGATATTGCAGTGTGCTTGCTTAGAGCAGCGTTGCCCTTTCCATCGCATTTCCTGGATGGCGGTGATGTCAGATTTTATTGTTTTGAGGACTTCCGCCAGTTAGATAATGGCACCTTCCCTATAAAGGGTCCGGACATTCCAGGTGCATATCCGTAAATCATTGTCCGTTTTTCGTTTGCGGTGGTCGTCAACGTAATTGGGGTTCTTAGAGGCTGGTTTAGTTTTCATTGGGCAGTAGTAACGTGGCGCGACTCAAACCCTGCGCACATTCCATGTTTAAGGTCTATGGAGCGACCCGCCGCTCAAATTATCCGTCAAACTGACGGATGCCAGTTTGCCGTTGCCCAGGGAACACCACTTGGAGGTTTGAGTCGACTTGAGACGATTTCGACATGGATAATGCTGGCCTCGCCAGGTTGAGGCGGTCAGACACGTTGCCATGTGAAGGTTGGCCCCCTCTTTCCTAGCATTTAACAATGCTACTCTTTTTTATAATACAACAATATTTTTTTGGGCTTACATAGTCGAGCGCTCTCACTCAAGTTTTCAAAAGGAAACGAAAATTGAGAAACTTAACGAAACAAATGCTTACGCAAAAAGGCAGAACCAAAATAGACGAATCGAGACGATTGCAACTCGCCGAACGTCTGACGAGTTAAGACGCTAGCAGTTCGGTTCTTACGGAACAAAACGTATGGACAAGCCGTTTGGTTAATTTTCGTTAAATTACGTTTGTTCATTTTGGCAACAACATTGAATTGCATTAAAGCGAACATTTTCGTCTCTACTCCTTACGGAGCAACTCGTCTATTTTGGTTGGGCCTAAACTTGTACGGCTCCATACCAGTGCACGGACTTTACCACTTGTGGTAGATCTACCACATTTTTCAAAATTTTAATATCTACCACATTTACCACCGAAGGCTTAAAATTTACCACTATTTCCATCATCATAAAATTTTTTGATGAAGTTTTTCTCTATTGTGAATATTTTAGATTTTGACATATGCTTGTTATTGTAAAGAACATTGATATTTCAACGTTGACTGTCAGCTGTTAATATTAAATCTGCAAAACGAAACGGTTTGCAAGCTGTTAGTGTTGCAAACCAAATTTTTATTAAAGAATTTGAAAAAACCTTTTCACGATGTTTTTTAATCTTTGAAGAGTGTTGATGGAAGGCTTATTGCTCTATGGTTTTTGTTTTTCTTTATATGTATATTTATATATTTTTGTCATAGTTCTAATTTATGGGCAGGAGCCCAATTTTTTTTTTTATTAGGTTTGAAATACTGATAGTTTGTTGATTTTTAATCTATTGTTTTTTATATTGAATATATACTATTTTTGTTATTTTAAACAGTATTTTTTATTTTTTTATTTTTATTTCAATCCACCACACTTTTTGAGTCCAATCTACCACCAAAAAATTTTTCAAGTCCGTGCACTGCTCTATACAATGCCGTACTGTAGCTCTTTTGCTTTTGTTTACTTACGCATAAAGCCTGAAATACAATAGCGCGATAGTGCGATGCGCTGAAGCTATGCGAATTTGTTACGAAACCTTACGCGCGTTGTCCTCGCAATCAATGTACAATAAGAAGCGTAACAATAGAAAAAAATATCCATTTATTTTTATAACAATGTTAGAAATGCACAAAGAAATTAAAAGTTTAAATATCCTTAAACATAAGTATCACATAATTTATGTTCTTTTTACAATATAAACACGTCCACTTGTTTCATAGTTAAAAGAAGTAACACATAACCTAGTGAAGCAGCAAAATTGTCACAACTTATAATCTGCTTTTTGTATTACATTTTACTAAAAACAAACTCATTTATAAAATAAAAAATTACAAACAGCTATTCGCTCAAATTGTTTATTATTTTTCAATTGCATTTTCATGACAACTCTTCATCGCATGCGTCGTTTTTCAAATTTTTGAAAATGTGTCGTATCGCACAATCGCATCGTAAAGCATTGTAAATTGCTACATAAAAACTCTGCTTATGAAAATGCTTTGACAGCTCATGCGAGATTTTTACGTTGTCTCGCAACGCACTCTCGCTCTATTGTACTTCGGGCTTAACTTAGTTCTGCCTTTAGACTTTTTCAATCGACTTCAAAATTCTAGACGTTTGTTTTGAGGTCAAATAAAACAATTATTTTTATTGAAACTAAAATATTTGGAAATAATCCTTTTAGGGGCCACTCTATTCTATATTATTACATCTACAATAAAATACTCCATTTATTGGTTTTAAGCTTAATAATATTTAATTGTTTGCCAACACGTGTCGTAACAAAAGTACAAAAAATACCAAGACAAACAATAATAATTTTGACAGCTGATCGCGTTGCCACCTGTTGGTAATGATACACAACACTTCTTCCCCTCTTTCAACTGCTACGGCGAGAACAATACTCGAGGTTTCCTCGGCCTGGCCGATCGCCTTGGAATAGCCGGAGTTGAAGTAATACATGGTGTAGATCCAGCAGTCTGACATTCGGCATTAGGAGTATGTGTGCTGTGCGTTGTCGAAGTCGGTTGACCAGCTATTGGAGTTGTAGAGTTTTGAATGACACCGTCTGCATCAGCTGGTATAGGGTTTTGGTCAATCTCCATATTTGGCTCCTGTTGTATGGCACCTCCATACTCACGAAAATTGTGATCGGCTCCTCGAACTGGCGACTTCACTGAGGGTGTGACTACGTTGTTATGACGAATTTGGTCCACATGGCGTTTGAATCTTTTTCCAGCATACTGAACTTCATAGTGTAGGTCCCCTAAGCGAGCAGTTATTGTGCCGGGAATCCATTTGTCCATTCGAGGATTTTCTGACAGGAAAAATACCGATTGTGATGGGCTAAATGTTCGGAACGTTGGTAAAAACTCAGCTTGTTGTTTTGACATCATCTTGGTAAACATTGTTTCTGGCCTTACAAGGTCTAAGCGCGTGCGCAGCGAACGCCCCAGAAATAGGATCGATGGTGGCTGACCTGTTGATGAGTGAGGCGCTTTCCTGTATTGCCTTAAGAAAATATTTAGGCACTGTTGAAGTGAATTTCTAGTAGCACCCATCGTCTTGAGAGCATCTTTTACTGTCTGGACAGTTCGCTCTGCTTGTCCATTTGTGGAGGGATGATAGGGCGCCGTACATTTGTGGTACTTAACTCCGACTGACTGCATAAAGGCTTTGAATTCTGCTGATTTAAAATTGGTACCATTGTCCGATACCACTGTGACTGGGCTCCCATAAGCTGCAAACAGCTCATCCAGGATTGCTATGGTGGCATTGGCCGTCATCAGGCTGGTTGCTTTAACCTCAATCCACTTACTATATGCATCAGTTATAATGAGGAGCATCATACCTGCAAATGGACCTGCATAGTCTATGTGTATGCGCTCCCACGGTGATTTTGGGTACTGCCAATGATGTTCACGAAATTTCGGTGGGAGGTGAGCATTTTTGGCGCAGTCTCCACATTCTCTTGCTACGCGCTCAACGTCCCCATCAATACCTGGCCAGTAAACAAAGGAGCGTGCTAATCCTTTCATTTTAACCATACCAATGTGGCCAGCATGGAGGTCCTGCAACACTGCATTCCTTAACGAAGGTGGTATGACCACTCTATGATCATATACCAAACACCCAGCTGCTAGCCGGTAGTTTGTTTCAGGTGCCTTGTAACCTGCTCGAGAAAGCGACTGGGAAGTTTCGATTAGTTTGACAATCTTACCCATCGTTTCATCTCTTCTAGTTTCCTCTGCTATTTGTGCTGACCGTATTGGAAGCTGGCTGATTTGTCCAATAATGAAGCGATCGAAATTATCGTATTCCATTTCTTCCCTCTGCTGAACTGAGTTTATATTAACTCGATGAATGTTTTTTGGTGATGATACTCGGGAGCAGTAATCAGCATTTGCGTTTGCCTTCGTAGTTTTGAAAATTATGTCGTAGTCGAAGTTGCTCAAAAAGTCGGCATAGTTTGCCATGCGACTTATACATAGCACCGGCAGCGATTTTTCAGGGTGTAATATTTGAGTAAGGGGCTTATGATCAGTGATAAGCGTCCAGTGTCGAGCGTAGAGGTATAGAAAAAATTTTTGAGTCGCCCAAACAATTGCCAATGCCTCTTTATCGATTTGCGGGTACCGCTGCTCTGTTGCTGTCATTGTGCGACTGGCGAATGCAATTGGTCGTTCCTGTCCATTATGGAGGCGGTGTGATAAAACAGCACCTAGTCCTGTCTTGCTAGCATCAGTCGCAAGTAAGAGCGGGAGAGAGGGATCATAAGGCATGAGCACCTGTGGCGAAATCAAAATATTCTTGATATCTGCGTGTGCCCTCTCTGCTTCTTTAGTCCATTTGAACTCCTCTCTGTGTAACATTTCTCGAAGCGGTCGTTCTCTTGTTGACAAATCCGGAATGAAGGAACCATAATATGAAGCTTTCCCCAAGAAAAGTTGAAGTTCTTCTGGGGTAGAAGGCTTCTTGGCATCGCGTATTGTCTTTATGTGTTTATCGGATTTATGTATTCCTTCGCCATCTATCTTGTGTCCCAAAAACTCCACCTCAGAAGCAGCAAAAATACATTTGGATTCATTTAACCGAAGGCCATTTGTTCTTAACGTTTCAAATGTTTTACTGAGGCTCTCCAACAGGTGATCGAAATTATTGGCATGTATAAGAATGTCATCGAAAAAGTTGTTCACATTTGGAATACCCTGCAAGATTGCTTCTATTCGCCGTTGCCATATGGCTGGAATATTCGCTGCACCATACACTGCTCTTGTGGGCCGGATTAACCCATGTGTGGGTGTATTCAAAGTTAGCGCATGGCCAAACTCTTCATCCACAACTAAATGGGAATAAGCATCTGTTATATCGAGATGGCAAAATAGAGTGGCCCCCTTCATTTTATTGAATATGAATTCTGCCCTTGGAATTGGATATTCGTCGATAATCATTTTTGGGTTGAGAGTGGGCTTGTAATTTCCAGTTATGCGGATTTTACCATTTTTCTTAGTAACAACATGAGTCGTAGATGCCCACTCGGAAAATTCAACCTGCTTAAAAAAACCCGATGCTATTTTCGCATCGATCTCTTTAGCATAGGCCTCTCGTAGAGCTAAAGGTATTTCCCTGGCCTTTGCAAAAACGGGCGTTGCATCTGGCTTGAGATGCATTGAAACGGGCGGCCCTATTAGTTTTCCTGCGTTGCCACTAAACAAATCCTTATAGCGTGCTTTTAAGTTCTCAAGACGTTGCTTTTGTTGGCTAGTTAAATTCGTTTCTACTGACCGTACATTTATTTGATTAAATTTGTTACTTTGCGAAAAGATTTCCACAAAATTTATCGCGTGCGCAAATGGAACTATCCACTCTCGGCCAAACAGAGAATCAAAGTCTTCTTCTACTATGTAAATATTTAGTCTACGAGTTGTTGTGCCCAGTGTCACGTTAACTGGAATTCTACCCAAACAGTATATCTTATGGCCTGTGTAGCTTGCAAACTGTCTATCAGTATTTTGGAATCGCCAAGCTGATTTGATTTCTCGAAGTGTCTTAATACTGATAATGCTACATGGCGATCCCGTGTCCAGTTCCATTCGGATTTTTCGGCCATCAATTTCAACTGTCAACATCTGCTTGTCCAGTGGTCTTATGGCATTCACTTCATTTAATTTGTAGTAGCTTTCTACAGTATCGGCCGAATGTATCGGCGTTGTTGACCGTGTATCCTCCTCAGTGATATGTGCCGTCTTCGTTCTACACACTTTTGATATATGACCTTTTCTGCCACAAGCATGGCACCTTGCGTCGCGGAACCTGCATTGAGTTCGCGAATGTTGACCCCCACAGCCAAAACATTGTGTGCCATTCTCTCTGCTTGATTCTTCCTTCTGTTTGCTTGCCAGTTGCGCTTGTTGACTACTCCGCTTAGACTTTATCTGAGGTGCTCCATAGCCCAACTTATTTGCTTGTTCTGTGAGCGGCGCTGTTGTTGTTGCGAGAGCAACAGCTGTATTTCGGGTAGCTTCCAAAGTATTTGCAATGTCGCATGCGGCTGAAAAAGTCACCGGCTTTTTTGCGACGATTTCGTCACATATGCCTCGTGAAGACAACCCATGAAGAAGTTGTTCAATTAACATCCTGTCCAGAAATGTTCCGTAGTCGCAATACATTGCACCTTGCCGAAGTCGAAGTATAAAATTTGCAGTCTTTTCACCCGGATCTTGCACAAGTCGTCGGAATTTGATGCTTTCTGCGTACTTATTTTTTTCCTTGTCAAAGTGTTGAACTAAGGTTTCCTTAATTTCTTGATAAGTGAGCTCCTCTGGTAATCTGGGATTAATTAAAAATTTTAATGAATCATTCAATTCCGCTCCCATGTACACACGAGCATAGTGATGGTGCTCCTCCAGCGGAACCTTGCTTAACTCGAGCGCCCAGTCGAATCGTTTGAAATAGTCAGCTACTGTTGTTGACTCTATTGATTTATATTCTCCCATTGAGAATAGCGGAGGTCTTGGAATCGAGTTTTGCGCTGCATTGGCCGACGAAGTACTTGTAATGGCCGTGGCAGCTAAGGTTGCCTGAGACATAGCCTTGCTTATTGAATCTGTTAGGATGCTCGTCAGAGCTTCGAGTGTTTCTTGTGGAATAGCCATCCCACTTCTGACACCAATATTACATCTACAATAAAATACTCCATTTATTGGTTTTAAGTTTAATAATATTTAATTGTTTGCCAACACGTGTCGTAACAAAAGTACAAAAAATACCAAGGCAAACAATAATAATTTTGACAGCTGATCGCGTTGCCACCTGTTGGTAATGATACACAACATATATGAATAAAAAACTTTGGGTTTTTCTGCTCTGTCTTTCATTTCTTCTAATTCTTAGCAAAAAAGTAATATAGTAGTTGTTAACTAATTACTCCAATTTTGAAGTAATAAGTAATACGTCACAACACTGCTTAACCAACAAATTGTTGATGCCATAGATGGAATCGTGAAAAAGAAATAAACAATGAGCGCAACAACAAATCTTTGCAGAATTAATGTAGTCAATTTTTTTTAACCTTTGCTGTGTGCAAAATAGTAGAAATACATTGCTTTGCAAATGGAAACACACATAACTGCTATTCCGCTTTGGCTTAGCAGAAGCTGTGTCTCTTAGATTTTCAGAGTTAATGGACTGCAGAAGCCACAGAAGATTACTGATGAGTTGGTGTAGCGACCAACGGAACAGCTGTCTAGTCTGCTGTTCATTTGTTCTGTAAAGAACCTTGTAGCGACCTGTTACTTCATGAATTATTTGGCATAACGCTCATAAATGTTATTTTTAAAAATTTATATTTTTGAAACAATTTTAATTTTAAAAGCACTTTTTAAGCTTGCGCGAACCGATTGCAAAACGGAAAGCAATTTCTACAAGTAGAATTACAAGTAGAAAGACCATAATTAGCTAATTATATAAAAACTAACCAATAAGTTTGAGCAAATCATGGCATAATGATGTACAAGGTAGGAGTGACAGTTCTGTTGGCGATTTGGAGTTGTCAAAAACACATCGAAAAGAGTAAACGAAGAAGCAGCAAAACATATTACAAGTTAAACTTTGTATAGATTTGACAACTCTCGATCGCCGCTCGTGAGGAAAAAGGTAGTTGTCAAAATTAGTAGTTTTTGCTACCTTGTAAATTATTGTATGTATGGAGCAAATTAAAAAAAAAATTAAAAATTTTTTTTTTTGAGAAATTTAAGTCTGCTTGATTTAGTACTCCTTTTTTTTTTAGAAATACATTGTAAAATTACTAAAGACTTTCTTTTTACGAAAAGTATACCCTTGTTACAATAGCACAATTCAACTAAACATATAGACTTTTGAAGTGGCTTAATTTTTTGTGCTGCATAAAAATAGACATAAAATATCGAAAAAGGGTTAAGTTGCCACCACTGAATCTTCTAATCTTCTAAACGGAAAATCAGAAATGTAAAAAGTTTCCTAACTGTCATAAAAACAAGATCCTTATTTTAACTGCATCAACATTATTTTCAATATCATATTTTTTAATAAAATCAATTTTGGTCAAGCCTCTCATACAAACAGCCCCCGTGTACCGCTAAAAATTTTTTGGATTTTTCTGCAGGTTCGTTCAAAATGTTGGACAAAATGAAAAGTATGTTTGTCCAACTTGCTGCATTTATTCTAATAGAGGGATTCAGACGATAGCACATGTTGTCAAACCAGGTGTGATGGCTGGCATAACTGTAAATTTAGAATTGCGGCTAAATGATCCACCATGTTGTCAAACTTCATTTAGCAACAAATTTTCAAGTTGCGCGTTTCGTTCATTTAGCCTATATTAGCAGATAATATTGTGAAAAATAATTGTTGCTTTTAATTCGTGCCCTGCCAAAAGACACTCTAGCCTAAAACCTTTATGTAAAACTGCATTAATCTTCATTTCTTTTTATATGGCAAAGTTCGACGTTTTCGTCCAACACGTGTTCACACGAGTGTTATGACTGCTCATCAAACCAACATGTTGTCAGTCTGCTGTTTCGAGCGTTTGAAAGGTCATATACCTGGTTTGTCCTACAATGCGTGCCAACATGTGCTATCGTCTGAGCCCCCCTATTAATAAAATTGTCAGCAAGTGAGCAACAAATAGGAATAAGCACAAAAAAAAAACGTGGCAAGCGTTCCTAGTACAGAATTTTAGAATTTATAGACACGTACAAAAGCCACCAAGGCTCGAAAAAAAGCTCCAAGGCTTGGGCCATTATAACAGCAGCCAAAACCTCTAGCTTTCGCACCGAACTATTTTGCGTGATAGTCCCACATTTTGGATCGATCGAAACATCAAAGTTTCCCGCTTGTTTTCCATCCCACCGTGTCGTTCGATATGTTGGATCGTGTGAAATACCCTAATGAATAACAAAAAAGATGAAGAGCTTCCAAAATTAGTCCGACTAGTGTCCGTAATGTGGCATTCGGCCTTGTGTTTCATCCAAGCACTTCCAGGCAACAGACAAAGGCCCATATTAGACGATGTCCGTTTGTCCGACGAAAATTAACACTTTTTACTCTCTTGTCCGCTGGATGGTCAAACGACAGGTATTTTAGGGCGGACACATTTGACATTTCATTTAGTTTGAGTACATTTTCTACTGCACTCAAAACCATGTAATACATGGTATTACATTGCCAGCTTTGTTTTGGTCGCAGCGTGTATGGGCCGCACTACTGTCTTGGAACTGACACGTGTGGCTATGGATTATATAATGGTGGAATAATAATAATGTGTTAGTGAGTTTGACACTTCTCTCTCAAAATGATAAATTTATGTTATGTATTTAGATTTTCAGTTTATTAACCTATTGCCAGCTATTATCAGTTGAGGCATTGAACATTCTTTCATGGCATTCGATATGTTCCTGAAGCAGACGATGGCAAAACGATGCAATGGCGAACTTGGCAAATGGGCGGAAAAACTGCAAGATTTTTTTGCCAACATAGCATGGCACAATTAATTGCAATAAATATTTATTTACACTTAATTCGCACAAAAACTATGAAAACTATAACACATCATTACCTAGCAATTTAAGCAAATAACACAATTTGATAACTATCAAAAATTCCTTTCTTTCGCTTACAATTGTTTGACAGAATGAAAGCAATTATTGGTGTTGTCAAAAACTCACTAACACATTATTATTCCACCATGGGTTCATGGTAGAATAAGACAAGGTAGTGTTAGTAGTTAAAATTCTCTCTTGTGCTGGGTACCGCACCTGTCAAAATCAGGTTTTTACGAATAAAACCAAAACAAATAACACAATTTGCAAATTATAATATTCTATGTGTTTGACAGGTGTGGTACCCACCGCTCCGAGACGACACTACCTTGTTAAATATACCTTGCCATGGGTTATACCATGGCAGAATTATAAGGTAGGGCCGAGTCGCTTAGTGCCCTCACGCGTCAACGAATAGTGCAAGATAAGAGTGCCGGCTGGTTGTCAAAACTACGAATTTCATAGAAATTGCAAACGAAGTAAATATATAATGTTTTCAAGTTGTAAACTGTGCTGTCGCGTGTGTTAAATATGTGATAATTTGAGTGAAAATGTTATAAAAATAATGAAAAACTATAAATTGTGAAAAATCTTAAATTTGCAAGAAAACTTGTAGCAATTCTAACCTAAAATTCACTGCGAACACAAAGAAACTCGAGGTGAACAGATGATGTTGGCAACTAGCCGGCATTTTCTCTGCTGAGTAATTCATTCTTCTCCGAGTCGGCCTCACCTTATAATGCTGCCACGGGTTATACTACGTTCACAAAAATTAAAAACGTACTCCTAGAAGATCAAAAGTCTGTTTGTTGCAACTCTGCATGTGGTGTTGGAAATTTGCTCGGCGTTCGCTCGTTCATTTCCAATCGACGATTAAACGAGTCGAATAGAGTCCGTTTTGGTGAGCGGTCGTGCTTATCTTTTTGAGTACACGACTTATCACATTTTGTGAATAAAAAAATTATAAAAATAAAAAAAAATTAAAAAATTAATTAAAAAACCAACAAAAAAAATTGTAAAAAGTAGCAAAAATCGAGCAGTGTTTAAACGTAAGTGCAAAGTAATAATGTGGTTTTGAAGGTGGCAGCAAAAATTTTCAATGACGACGATTTTATAATGTGGAAATGAGTTCTCGTTGCTAGCTTGTATGTGCCAAGTATGATGAAATGTGGTTCGACTGCAAATGTGTGTGTTCCTTTGTTGAACTAGATATATGTGTGTGAAAAAATTGTGGCATAAACCTTGAAAAAATGTAAAAATTCGGAAATTTTTAGAATGTGCGACATGTTTGCAAACTAGGAAATATGTTGGGATGCTAGTAAACAGCGGCACTCAACAATTTCGCTCCTTGCAATAAAGTGCATGGCGTGTTGTCACTTCCAATTTTGCCACCTCACAACAAAACTATAGACTGTATATACTACTCGTATATACAATTGTTTTATGGCCATATCAATTATATATTTGAACATTTTATTGCATATCCGGGGACACGTTTTCTTATGACTTCAAAAATAACTTAACCTAAAATTATTGCGAATAACACTACAAGTCAGGCGTCATATATGCTACGTCAAAATAATCAATTTTCTATATTGCCTGAACACGCGCAACTACCAAATCTTGAATTATGTATATAACTAACAAATATCCACTCGGCCTTTTTTATACTTTTACAATTAAAATAGATATTGATTTTAAATAATTTTTTCAATATATATGCCTATTTTTATTAATCATAAATTATTGTTTCTTTGCAGTTTCTTTTAAGTTTTTCTTTTGTGTAGATTTTCTCTGAAAGTATATACTGCAAATATATACTTCCCTATATATATATACATATATATATATATATATATATATAACACTCACACAAAACCGCGCGCCACACACCGACCGCCAATTCCGATATGAATTCTGCCGGACCCAATTACCAAATGGCATCGCTGTATGTTGGTGATTTGCATCAGGACATCACCGAATCAGGACTTTTTGATAAGTTTTCTTCGGCCGGTCCGGTTTTGTCCATACGTGTTTGCCGTGATGTGATCACACGTCGGTCATTGGGCTATGCCTATGTTAATTTCCAGCAACCAGCTGATGGTAAGTAGCTTCTCAACGTTTAATTATTCTTATGCTAAAAAAAAAAAGAAATACACCCTTACATATTTATGGCTTAGTATTAATACTATAAAGAATAGTATTAAAAAAAATTTATGTAATTACACGTGTACGTAAGGTTTCTTGCTTCCTTCATCGTCGTTTCTACATGTTTGGTTAACACATAAGTGTGACTCATATTTGCATTTCTGCGATAATCAGGGTTGCCAACTTGCAATGACAAATACTGGCTGAAAATTTTATAAAAATGGTAAATTTTATTATATTGACAGTTTTGACCATTAAATACTGATAGTTCTATAGCACTTAATTTGTTTCATTTTTCCAAAATTAAATTTGCAGACGGTATTTCGATGGTTAGACGCACAAATGTGATTAATTATTTTATTTTTACTTTTATTGATTAAGGGCATTCGGAAGTTTTTCGAAGAAAAAAAAAAAGACTATTTTAAAACTATTTCTTTGAAGCTCTGTTTTGTTTTACACCAAAACTTTTTACATTATTAAAAGTATAACTATTGAGGAATTATCCGACATTTTGGTACAAAAATATTCATCGATTGGTAAAGAGTTATAGGGCGTTTAATCGTTGATTTTTGAAAAATTAATTTTTGGCAAAATAGCGGGCGTAAAACGAAAATTAAGAAATATATTATATTAGTACAAAATTGAGGTTTCAGGTTATAAATCAAAAAGTATAAAACGTTTATATATAAAAAAATCGTTGATTAAACGCCCAAGAGATCTTTACTAAACCGAAAATTTTTTTTCAGATGAACCAGTCTGCTGATATCTTGCTCACCGCAAATTTTTAAGGCCTTTTGCGGTATTGCTCTTTTCTTCCTTATCAACGAATACATTTAGACCAAAATTTCAGGGATAAATCTTCAATAGTTATACTTTAATAACGTAAAAAATTTTGGTCTAATATGAAATACATCTTTTAAAAAAACATTTTAAAAGTGTCTTCTTTTTCTTCAAAAAACTCCCGGAGGCCCTTAATATAAACTCGGTACTCAGGCAAATACTTCAAATTGAAGGAAAACTGCAATGTCATAAATTTGAGTTAAAATTTAAAAAAAAAAAAACCAGAGCTAGTTGTATACAGTGTGTCCCGCAACTGAGTGCAACTATTCTCGGAGGTGAAAGGTATGTCGAGCCGAGCAAAAAATCGTATGGGTCGGGGTCTATTTTTACATTCTTAGGAGTAACGGGGTTAATTAGTATTTTTCGACTTTGTTTCAAGTTATTCAGCCTTACTAAAAAACTGATATTAAATTTTAGCGTCAGCTTTTCAATTTAGTAGCAGCTGTAGCCTCTGTTAAGCTTATGCTAAAAAATCTTTTTAGAGCCAGCACTAAATTAGTTTTTTGGTAAGGCTGATTGTTTCCAGCAGGAAAACTAACCTATAGAAAACTTACTTTGGTAACTTATTACAAGGCAATGAAATCACCTTTCTAACGGTATATCAGCAAACCCATGTTTTGTTTTAATAATTTTTCAGATTTTAAAATACAATCGGAATTAAACATTGAATTGTTTCCACTTTTTCTTTAGTCACTAAATTCAACAAAATCGAAAATTTAATTTAAATATTAAGGTTAGAAAATTCTATTTAAAAAAGCTGTCTAGGTTTACGAACACTATTTCTTATGACAATTTATCTTCATGCAATTTTATTTCTTTGGCTTAAAAGTGTAATAAGAGAACCTTTTTCTGTGAATTCACCATATTATTTGAATTACATTTTAAAATACTATTTTAAATATTTAAAATATTTTTAAAATACTATTATAACACTTAAATGATTTTGATAAATAATATGGGCATTTCCGTGGTGGCGCACGTGACGATCGTACGACTTTAATGAGTGAAAAAAGAATGAAAATTTTAACTAACAAGTTCCTTATATTGATTTTCCAATAGCTTATTAAGCACACTATACAAGGTGTAAAACCTAAGAGTTGTCAAAAGTTCGGCTCTTATATAGAAACCACCAAAAATGATACGTTACGTGACAAAAAATAGAAGTGGTTTTTGACTTGGATCACAAATTAGTAAAATTCTTTAAATTGGCAAGAGTTTTTGTATAAAACTTTTTTTAGAAGGATTTGAAATAGTATAAGTTTATTTTCCAAGTATTCAAAACTAAAAACCTTTTCTTGTTTTTTTTTTTATTGGGCTTAGTATGAAACGTTACGTAACATTTTTTCCATTGAAATCCATTTGGGTCGTTAAGTAATTAGGTAATTAAGTTATTATGTGATTTAGTTATTAAAAAACAAATTTAATATTTTCTGCCTCTCCTTGCCTCAACCATTTTTCATTATTTTTAGCCAACTCCTTCCATTTTTACTAAAACAAAAACGTTTACGAAACATTTACAAAACATTAACTAAAAAGAAAAATTGCATTTGTGAAACACAGTGCAGACGATTTGACCATCATGGTAAATGAATTTATATTTAAATTGCTTAAATCAATAAAATAAAAATGTTTCTCTAAGATAATATCATTAAATAATAAGTTTTTAATAACTTAATTTTCGTGTCACGGTGGACTTTTCGGCAGAAATGCCCATATGCAATGGAATTTAAACAAAATGTTCTTACATTTTACAAATTTGTTTACAATTCAGTCGAAACAACCCAGATAAACCCCAAAACAAGATTAATTTGTAACCTACAAAAATGTTTGGGCTTGCAGCTATTAGAATACGTTATCAATACAAATCAAAGAATAATCTGCCAAGAACATGAACCAATATTTCGAAGACACATCTAGTTTTGCATGCATTTGCAACATATATGTCAGGTGCTAGGCAAAATTTTCACAAACATTAAACAACTTTCAGCGGGCCCAGACAAAGCGAAATATTAAATTAATTAATTATTTAAATAATGGCGGCCGTGGCGCAGTGGGTAGTGTGTGAGGCCCATACGCCAGTGAACCCTGGTTTAAATCCCGCCTGACACAGAAAACCTTTTCAATTGAATTAATTTTTCTGTTCTGTCGTCACTTCTCTGCAGACAATGGCAAACCTCAGAGTAAGAACTGTCATGGAAAGCTTCTTGAGAACATAAGTCGTTCGGAGTCGGCATAAATAAAACTTGTAGGGAATTTATCATAAGAAGCTCGGTCAAAGTCTTTTCATGAGCTGAAATGGCTATTTCGTTTTTTTTTTTTTTTTTAATTAAGTGAAACATTGAATTTTTACCATTTCGAATTATTTGCCTTCTGAAATAAATTTATTTTTTCATACATTTTGTATGGAGCGCCTTTTTTAATGATACATACCTCGAGAGCGAATTGACTTTTTGCTATCATTTGAATGCTTTTTGTTTTTTTTTTCAATATTTTTTTGAAAATTTAGGTTAATAGGTGTGTTGTCCTTAATTCGAATAAAGTTCGAGAAAGTTAAATATTTGAGAGTAATATAAATTTCTGTCAAAATGAGAGTTCATGCTTTTAAAAATTTTTATTCGTTGCTTCTCTACGAATAAGAAATTCTGTGGCCACAAAGACTAAACTACTAACGACTAAATTCAAAGTATCGTAAAAAAGCGATATGACATTTTCTTTATTGCCAATATTTGGGTTCATATATTTTTGAGAAAAGGTCGTAGTTTGTGCAATTAAAATATCGTTTTTACGGTATTTTGAATTTAGTAGTTATTCCTTGTCGCCACTGAATTAACGTATGTTATAAGTTGAAATTAGATACTTCCACCTTACTAATGGATGTAGTGCCATATAAAAGAGAATTAAAAAAGGCAATTTTGAGTTTAAATCATTTTTACAAGAACCAAGTTGGGTACATTTTTTAATAAAACAACAGTAATAATAATAATAAATAACAGCAATTTTGACAATAACAACAAAAATAATGACATCAAGCAATCACTTTTTATAAAAAAATTATGTATATATATATAATATCTATAAAATATCGATGAATCAAAGAAACATTTTGTGTCATAAAAACTCAAATTGTGTTTCCAGAAATTTCGTTTTTACTTTAAATTTAGTTTCACTTTTTATCATTAAATTGGAAAGCATTCATTTATTTTGAAGCTTCTAGTCCGTATCTTATCTTTCTAAAATAGGTCATTTACTGATTTTATGACAATATCTTTTAATTTTTCATTGATTAAATACAATTAAAAATGGCATGATTTCGGAAAAAGGGATGTTTGTCTTTGGAGTTTTTTGTATAGCTGCTTTTATTGGCATCACCGAAATGGCAGACGCACGATATGCCAACGCAACATTGAGTTTTGCAAAGTTTGAAGTCGTCCGTTTTGACAGCTTGTATCGTAAAGTTTTTGCAACACAGACCAAAGTACGATCAACCCATGACCGACCTAACGCAATATTCAGTTTTAGCCATTCGAATTCATGATTTGATCGTAAAAAACGATACAAAAGGGTAACGTACGACCTAACGATATGAGGGAAATTTATACTTGTTCTGCGTTTTGACATTCCTTGCTATGAAAGGGTCACATTTTGTTGAGATAGCCTCATATGTAGGTGTGTTTTAGTTTCATTGGAAAACAATTTTTGAGATTCGATAGAACACATGTATTTTCATGGGATTAGTTATATTATCCCATGTCACAATTTATAAATTATATGATGTATGGTATTAAATTAATAAAATAATAAGTTTTGTTAATTTCATATATTTTGTAATAAAAGTAAATTATTTGTATGATATTAATAATTTATAAAAAAGTTTTTATTTTTGTATTTTAATTAAAACCAATATTTAGCAATATACCATATTTAAAGCAATATACACATCGATTTTAGGTGCACCGCGATTTAACAATGAATTCGTGAAGTACTTTCAATTAAAATAGGAATGGCTGAAGGAACATCGGTTTAAGTTTAAGACTTTAAATTAAGTATAAGCTATGTGACAACGAATTATATTATAAAACTGTCAAAAATGATTATCTATATATATAAAGCAAAGTATAACTTCAGAAAGGTTGAACCGTTTTTAATGATTGATTTGTTGTGTTTGTAAATAATCGAAAAAATTGACAAAAAAATGTATGAAGGAAATGCGTTTTCTCCCTAAGTTCATTTGTATGGAACGGCCATTTTTATATCTCGAGAATGGATTGACTTTTTGTTGCTATTTGAATTTTTTTCACTCTAAATATTTTAGTCAAAAGGTTTTAGTTAAACTCAAAGTTAAAGTAAAGTTCAATATGAGAGAGTAATTTAGTTTTCTGCCAAGATGAGAAAATTTATCAAAAAGTACGGCAACGACTTCAAACAATTTTCTATAAAGCTGTAAATTGAAATATTTGTTTTGATTTTTTTTTTTTTGATATTGTTTAAATTTACTATCTCAACTCTAAATTTGGTGCAAGCTATTTGACAACAAATTATATTGAAAAACTGTCAAAAATGCTACTAAGTTTAAAGTTGGCTGTTATTTTGTTTATGGTAATGGGCCATTGACTTAAATCTTCGAAAAAATTAAAACGAAAACATTCAAATAACCATGATTAAATTTAACAGGTAGTTGCAAGAGAGAGAGAGAGAGAGCGTTGACTCCAAACTGTCAAAGCTCATAGAAACTAAGAAAACAGAATGTAAGGAAACTAAAAATTTTTTAAACGATTTTGACAGTTGACAGCCTTGCAGCAGCTACCTGCTTCTATGGTTGAATTAAAAGGTTGTCGCAAGGCTGATCGCACTCTCTTTGCAGTGCATACACTTTTCAAAATCAGTCAATTTTGCGAATGAATACGAAAAAAGAACGGGTGAAAAAAGAGAGCGTTTGCAGATTTTCTATGAGCTATCATTTTTCATTACAAATTGCGTGATTTAGGGAAGAGATTGCTCGTTGAATTTCTTATGTGGATGCTAAACAAATTGCGTGATTTAGGGAAGAGATTGCTCGTTGAATTTCTTATGTGGATGCTAACACTGGCAACACTTTAGTTTGCGAAGTTGTGCGTTCTGACAGTTCATTTCGTGTAGCATTTAAAACGCCGATCAAAGTACGGTAATCGCACGACCGACCAGAAGGAGCATTGTGAATCAGCTATAAAACTTGCAACTTTCGATAGGTAGGTGAAATTTTTTACTTTCTCGATTGCACTCTCTTTTACCATTTTTTGGGAACGCTTCTCGGACTAAAACCTATAAACTGGTCAATTGGACTAAAACTGTACGGGAACATTGAAGTCCGATGAAAATTCCCAAAAAAAATTGTTTTTCCACAAAGTAAAAAATTCCAAAGGTGGCTATATTAGCGTTGAATTTGACAGCACACGATTATGTGTTTGTCGGAACTCTATTCTAATAAGTCTACCTGGCTTTTTATACCATGTACCATGGTAATATGGTACATACTAGTGTCTGGCCGAATGTGAATTTTCTATCGAAGCCGAATAGTAAAAAAAGTTTTTTCAAGAAAAAAGAAATAAAAAAAAAATAGTCCTTACTTTCGGTTTAAATTTAAATTTAAGTACAAAAAGCGGCAATCATTAACTGATTACAGTCGGATGGGTATTTAAATACCCAAGAAAGTGTTGACACGTAAAAAGTTTTAGCGCGGGCTAGATGAGCGATATTGCGCAAATTTTTTTTATATTAAAGAGAAAGAATGGGCCTAAACAAAAAAAAAAAAAAAAATGGTAGTCTTATTTTCCGCGGTTTACCTTTAGTTTGACAAGTGAAAATCGGGGTTTTTTTGTGTCGGAAATTGCTAAGGGAAAGTGCTGCCAAAAATAGGAAAATGGAAAAAAACGGAAAACACGCACCTTTTTCAGATATTCTAAGGTGTTTTCTAACGAAATGGCCATTTCAACCCTTGAAACGACTTTTGCCGAGCTTTTGTGATCAATTGTGTTGTGAAATGTTTGAACAATGAACCTACATGTTTTATTCCGACTCCGAACGGCTTAGGTTCTCAAGAAGCTTTTTCATGGCAGTTTTTACTATCTGAGGTTTGCCATTGTCTGCAGAGAGGTGACGGCCGAACAGTAAAATTAATTCAATTGAAAAAACTTTCTGTGTCAGTTGGGATTCGAACAAGGGTTCTCTGGCGTATGGGTCACACACTACCGCCTGCGCCACGGCCGTCACAAGGTGTTTTCTATGGAACTAAAAAAACCGACAACGATATTTCGAAATTCCTAGCAGTCACACCTGCAATATCACCCATGTCTTATCTCAGGTGTGTGCTCAGTTAAATTTTTTTTATTTTTTCTATCAACTTCTATGGTCTCCTGGGCACAGAGAGAGATTTCAGAACTGTATCAGTTGATACAGACGAATATTTGATTTACAAGTTGCTCCTGCCGTAAGGCTTAATCAACTTGGGTCATCAAGGTTTATTACCTAGGGTAATAGTTCATGAAGCAGACAACCAGAACTTTGTGTTGTACCACAACACGGACCCGTTTATGTTTTAAACAAGTAAAACATACGGGGCATCCGGTGTGGCAACACGACCATGGAAGTTGCTTCACAAACACAAAGCATCACCCAGTGCCCTGCTGATTAGGAGCATTATGTAATAAATTACATACTGGTAACTGTACCGTAACCGTACTGCTAGTACCAGTTTAGACTTCAGTAGTGACGTACTTACCTTCCATCTACTGGTGGAGACGAGACCTATCCAATCTCTTGCATATTAAGACATATGCCAGCCCGGTCGTACCATTGCGCGACCACGCTGGTCAATCTCGACCTGTGTAGCATTCACACAACCAGTACGAGACTCCCCGAAGGGTCAGCCACCGACAGTCATCTGGGCAACTCGATCCTGTCAAATGAGAATCCACAACATCCCCGCAAAAAGACCAAGAACACACAAATGCAATTACGAAAAAGTGCATTCTTATACATGACTGTATCAGTTGATACAGTTAGCTAGTGAAATGGCTAGGGAATTGTAATGCAAAAGATAGCAATTGTCTCCTGCCCATGACCTGTTCACACAATACTCGCCAGCTGATTGCAAAGAAAGTAGATTGAAGTGAAACTAGTACTGTTTAACTAAGGGCTAGTGAAATTGGAAGTTCTGTACTAGTGCCATTTACTGCAGGGCTATTTCACATGTCAACTTTTGCAAAACTCTGCGAAACAAACAAAATTTACAAAACTCTGCGAATTGGTAAAGACAAAATTTTTTTTTTATGCAAAAAACCTTTTTTAGAAGGTTTTGAAGTAATATAAGTTTATTTTTCAAGTAATCAAATTAAAAAATCTTTTCCCGTTTTTTTTGTTATTAGGCTTATTAGACATTGTAATGCAATTGGATAATTAAGTAATTACGAAATTTAGTAATTAAAAAACAAATCTGTGGTCTCAAGCAATAACGACTTAACTCAAAATAAAAAGCGATATGGCATTTTCAATATTGACAAACAATTCTTTAGTGGAAGGATGCAGAAATCCGTTTTTTACACAGAATAAATAACCACTTAGGTGTGCAAATATTTCTTTTGTAATGGTTCAAATATTTCAGAATTAAGAGTCGTAGTTTACGATATTTTGAGATATGTCGTTATTGCTAGTGACCACAGAAATTTAATATATTTTGTCTCTCCTTGCCTCAACCATTTTCCATTATTTTTAGCCAATGCCTTCCATTTTTACTAAAACAAAAAAGCTTACGAAAAACTGAACGGTAACTGAATTAATTAATACACAAAATAATTAAAAGAAAACTTAACAATGTGGTCTTTGCTGTTTGGCTTGTATAATATCTCAATAAATTGTGAGCGATTTGAATCACAAAAAAAAAAAACTAATCAAAGTCAACGAAACTGGCAATTTTAATTATGGGTATGCTTATATATTTACATTTGTTCTCTGTCATTTTGGCTAGCATGTGGCTATCAAGATTGCCAGTTATGTGGGAAAATTCCCATTCGTGGTAATTTTTAATTGCCCTTGGGAATTCCCATGGTATTTTTTAATTCAACGTGGTATTTTTTAATTTGCGTGGGAATTCAGTGTGGTATTTTTTAATTGCCGTGGGAATTTGGGAATTTTTTTTTCAAATGATTTTTTCACATATTAAGCAAAACTTCATATGCAAAGTTACCTTTGTAAAATTCCTTAAATTTTTGTTGTTGCTTATATGCTTCTGTGATTGCTATGAGCATCAAGAATACGGCGTTCTTGAATACCACTATTATATCTTTGGTTTTTTAGTTGTAAACGGTTAGAGTAAACGAAGTGTTACGACCTTTTTCGTACGTTTTCTATTTCTTATTAAAAAATGCTTTCTGAACATCTCCAGATGTTCCGAAAATTTTGATTTATTGTGGTATTTTTTAATGCGTATGGGTTTTTTTTTGTTTTTTCTTAATGCGTATGGGATTTCTGGTGGTATTTTTAAAAAGCGCGGAATTTTTGTGGTAAATTTTAATGATCATGGGATTTTTTGTGGCATTTTTTAATTGCGGTGGGAATTTTTTTGTTTATTTTGACCGTGGTAATTTTGGTGGTATTTAATTTATGGTACGGTGGGAAAAAGGTAATTTCCGTGGGAATTGCTCCGAATTTTGACTGACAATCTTGGTGGCTATTATAGTCAGGCCTTAAGCCATCGCATTGCATACTAGAGAGAAGAAGAGGAGCAGCGTTAAATGAAACCAGCAAGTTTAAATGTGGTGAAGGCTTATGCTCACCCGAAAATATTATTTCCTGGCTATAATAGAGTTTTTCCTTTATATATTGAATAAAGTTTTTTATTGTTTTTTATTCTTTCTGGTTTAATATGCATTTTCTTCAACTTATCTTTATGTCATCACTTTCACTTTTTAGTCACGTTGGGTATTTTAGATATACATTTTGTTTTGGTTCATCTTCATGCAGAACGCGTTTGCTTTTAAACCGGATCTGAACGATTGCATTCCACAAGCAACTTTTAATTTAAATTATGCTTTTAGGGTATACGTAGTTGGGTCAATAACCATTACGAGTTCCGTTTGCTTAAGTCATAATTGCGCTGTTGGTTTGTTTTTTTACTTTTTGTTTTTTTCTTAGCTTTCACCATTATCATTGGTTTTTCACAATTAAGTACATTTATATTGATACTTGAGGTCAATAGCATTTTCAGTTTCGATGTTTTTTGCATTTCGGTATTATCTGCTGTTAAATTTTTTTTATTCATGGTTTTTGTTAAATATTTCCAAATGCTATGTTTTAGAAATAATTAATGTGAAAGTCTACTCAATGTGAACTGTGGTGATGGGATGGCACGTGCAGTGAATTTTTTACATGTTTTTATGTTATTGTTATGCTACTTGATAATAATGATGGGCTTTAAGTTTTAATGATAAGTTACGTAATCTAACTAATAATTCTTAATGAACGAAGCAAAGCTCAAAATTAAGTTCTGATAAAAATAAAAAAGTCATTCGCTGTAATAAATTAGCTGCAACTTCTACCCATTGGTTGGTTCAATAAATACTATATTTTATCGACTAAGATTCAAAGTTGCTACATAAAACTCAACTCGACTTACCATGTCATTTATTCCAACATAATTGGCAGAAGTAGAAAAGTTACAATACTTCAGTAAAGAAAATTGTTTAAAATATGGGAGGCGGAGTTCTAAACAGAACAAATTGTTCAACATACTTAATTATGCATATATAAAAACAATTTTATATATTGGGTGTACAAATATTTTGAAGCTTTATTCAGAGGAATTGGTACAATGTATTTTATTAGGAATTGGTACAATGTATTGTACAAAGTATTGTCCATCATTAGTTACGACTTTTTCAGATCTTTCCCAGGCAGCATACGGATTCCGTATTGAAAAAAATCCTTTTCTTTTTAGACGACCCAAATTTTGGCTTCGTCGTAAGATGTAAAGTGCTGCTCGGGCAGGCCATGAGACATCGACCGGAACAAGTGGTAATGGTAAATGGTGAATACGGCGGGTGGGGTAGGACATCCCGATGAAGCGCTTCCAAAGTTTTCTTGACGACTTTTGTAACATGTAAATTGCATCAATTGTTGTTGGTAACGTTTCCAAGTGATGGTTTGGTTAGGCTGGAGTAGCTCATAGTAGATCATTCTGAGCTGATGACACTACATGCACAGCATTAGCCTTTTGTCAGGAATATTCGGTTTGGTAGTTGAAGTTGATGTATGGCCGGGCTTACCCCGCGATTTTCGGCGCTTTGGGTTGTCATAGCGAATCCACTTTTCGTCCCCCGTCACGATTCGATGCAAAAGACCCTTTCGATTTTTCCTTTGGATCAGTAGTTCACACGTGAAAAACCTTTCTTGCAAATTGTGTTTTGTTGGCACAAAGGTTAGAGCACAAAGAAAGTATGCTGTTTCAGCGAAATGAGACATATTTAACATAAAAAATTTAATACAGATAACATACTGAGCATGTCCGCCACCTTTGTTGTTATGTAGGTGATGATCGTAGTTAAAAGCGTATTCACAATTTATTTATAGGGTGTAAATATTAAAGTGTCGTTATTTTCTTATGTAAAATTAGTTTATTGAAATAAAAATAAATATCATTTAAAATGGCAAATGTCCACAATAACTATATTCATGTTAAAATGTCATAATTTGAACTTTGGACCCTACCTTTCACGAGATCCTACAACTTCTGCAAAAAATTTGGATACACACTTGTGGACTGTTTCATGTAGTTTATTGCCAAAAATAAAAAAATTTGGGTCATTATTTTTCCTACAACTCAGTTTTTTGTGACACAATAGTAACAAAAACAACAATTTTTTTAACAAAATTTTGATTACCCTTTTTGCATTTTATTTTGTATCTCCTCTTTTTTTAAGCTGTAAGGATAAACAACTGTTCTGGTGATTTTTAATCACTTGCAGAGCCAACTTTTTTGTCGTTTTCTTTATTAGTGATATTTGTATTGAAGCGTGCTATTAAACTTATTTCCCTCTCGGCGGCATCGTTTAACATATGACAATGGGTGAGTTCCTAAATGCATTTATGCAAAGCATCAGTGACTTTTTCTTTGAATTGGTGCTTAGTTGATTCACCAAAACTGCGTAACTAGATTATTGTTTTTAAGCACGCTTTAGTAGTTGCGCAGTTTTGGTGAACCTAATTAGCACGAATTCAAAGAAAAAGTCACCGATGTTTTGCATAAATGCATTTAGGAACTCGGCCAGTGTTTCTCACTAGTTCTTCAGCACGTTCAGCAGCTTGGATCAATGAATCAATGCTTAAGAAAATCTTAAGATTATCTTTGTTGGGATCATTTGCAAACGAAAGGTTGAAAAATGTTTAAGCATGAGATGTTACGAAAACCTCGATGCTCAATTCCGAAATGCCCAAAAAGTCCAAAGCGATGCACGTTTTCTTTTTACCAACATTAACGTATGAAATATGATATGATATGATGATATGATTGATTTCATATAGCATTGCATATTTTTGCAACTTATACCCATTGGTTGGTTCCATAACTTCTCTATTTTATCGACTAAGATTTATTGTTGCTATAAAAAACTCAACTCGACTTACCATGTCATTTATTCCAATATAATTGACAGAAGTAGAAAAGTTACATTACTTAAGTTAAGAAAATTTGTTTAATATGCGGCAAATGAAATAATACAGAGAGTGGATTTGATATTTAACTACTCAATTTTATCGGCTAAGATTCATAGTTGCTATAAGAAACTCAGCTCGACTTAATTTTAATATAACTGATTAACAAAAAGATTAGTTAGAAATTAAAAAAAAAAACATTTGCGAACGAAAAATGGGAAATTGTTAAGTGTGTGGCCCGTATGCCAAAGAACCGTGGTAGATCCGAGTTCAAATCCCATGTGATAAAGATACCATTTCAATAGAAATAATTTTGTTGTTCGGCAGTCACCTGCATACAATAGCAAACAACACAGAGTAAAAAATGCCATGTAAAAGCTTCTTTAGAACATGAGCCGTTCGGAGTCGATATAAAATTTGTCTGTTTAGCTATCTATAATTTGTGTACAAACATTAAAAAATACTCACAACACAAAGTGATCAATAGAACCCTGATCAAATTCCTTTCGGGGATTGCAATGCGATATCTTGTTTTTTTTTAATAAATTCAAATGCATTTGCCAACAAGAAATGTCAGGAAAATTTAAAAGAGAGCATTTATTTATTCATTCCAGCTCCTTCATTATAGAATATTTTTGCAACTTCTAGCCATTGGTTGGTTCAATAACTTCACTATTTTGCCGACTAAGATTCAAAGTTGCTACATAGAACTCAACTCGACTTACCATGTCATTTATTCCAATATAATTGACAGAAGTAGAAAAGCAACATTACTCCAATTAAGAAAAATTGTTTGGTATAAGGCAAGTGAAATTATACAGGGAATGAATTTGATGACAGAAATCATCTGAATTTATTGGTATACTACAATGCCAAGGCGTCGCAAATGCGGAATGTTTTCGAAGAGTTTTACGTTGAAATAATTTCGTTTTATTTGTATATAAAAAACTATGCAAGTGTTAGTAAAATGGCGGCCCGTTACGGTTCGGTTTCGTTTCACAAAATGCATTACGTTTATTTTTCTTAGAGGGTCAACTCGATTTATCATTTCATTTATTTTAAATATAATTGACAAAATTAACAGTGACAAATCTTAAAATCTCAAAATTGTGGTCATATGAGGTAGAGATAAGATAGAGATTAAAATACCAAGATATGAAATCAATATATAAAATAATTTCAGTATTTGCAACTTCTACCCATTGGTTGGTCCAATAACTTTACTATTTTACCGACTAAGATTCAAAGTTGCTACATAAAACTCAACTCGACTTACCATGTCATTTATTCCAATATAATTGACAGAAGTAGAAAAGTAACATTACTCCAATTAAGAAAATTTGTTTGATATGCTGCAGGTGAAATTAAACAGGGAATTAATTTGATGAAAGTAATCATCTGAATCTATTGGTGTACTACAATGCAAATCGCAAATGCGGAACGTTTTCGAAGAGTTTTACATTGAAATAATTTCGTCTTATTTGTATATAAAAAACTATGCAAGTGTTAGTGAAATGGCGGCCCGTAAACGGGTCGGTTTCGTTTCACAAAATGCGTTGTTACGTTTATTTTTCTTAGAGGGTCAACACGATTTATCATTTCATTTACTTTAAATATAATTGACAAAATTAACAGTGACAAATCTTAAAATCTCAAAATTGTGGTCATATGAGGAAGAGATGGGATTAAATATCAAGATATGAAATCAAGAAATAAAATAATTTCAGTATTTGCAACTTCTACCCATTGGTTGGTTCAATAACTTTACTATTTTACCGACTAAGATTCAAAGTTGCTACATAAAAATCAACTCGACTTACCATGTCATTTATTCCAATATAATTGACAGAAGTAGAAAAGTTACAATATTTTATTAAAGAAAATTTGTTTAAAATGTGGAGTCGGAGTAATAAAGAGAATATATTTTGGAACATTACCTAACTTAATATAAAAAAGAATTTAATAAAATAAATTTACAATAAAAACAAAAAATAACCGTTGCAACATCTTCCCATTGGTTGGTTTAACAACTTCTCAATCGACTGAAACTCACAGTTGCTATTAGAAAGTCAAATCGACTTTAACATGTCATTTATTTTAACCCTCTGCAGCTGACGTCGTAGTCTCACAGACACAGAAAATCAAGTCTTCGTGTGCTTTCAAACGTAAAATTCGATGCCAAATCTTTAAAAAAAAAATGTTTGTTTTTGAATAAGGTAAGGGAAGTTATAGTCAGAAATGTAACACAGGAAATCAGTTAAAAAGTGAGGTCTGCTAGACCCAATTCACAATTTATTTATAGGGTGTAAATATTAAAGTGTCGTTATTTTCTTATGTAAAATTAGTTTATTGAAATAAAAATAAATATCATTTAAAATGGCAAATGTCCACAATAACTATATTCATGTTAAAATGTCATAATTTGAACTTTGGACCCTACCTTTCACGAGATCCTACAACTTCTGCAAAAAATTTGGATACACACTTGTGGACTGTTTCATGTAGTTTATTGCCAAAAATAAAAAAATTTGGGTCATTATTTTTCCTACAACTCAGTTTTTTGTGACACAATAGTAACAAAAACAACAATTTTTTTAACAAAATTTTGATTACCCTTTTTGCATTTTATTTTGTATCTCCTCTTTTTTTAAGCTGTAAGGATAAACAACTGTTCTGGTGATTTTTAATCACTTGCAGAGCCAACTTTTTTGTTGTTTTCTTTATTAGTGATATTTGTATTGAAGCGTGCTATTAAACTTATTTCCCTCTCGGCGGCATCGTTTAACATATGACAATGGGTGAGTTCCTAAATGCATTTATGCAAAGCATCAGTGACTTTTTCTTTGAATTGGTGCTTAGTTGATTCACCAAAACTGCGTAACTAGATTATTGTTTTTAAGCACGCTTTAGTAGTTGCGCAGTTTTGGTGAACCTAATTAGCACGAATTCAAAGAAAAAGTCACCGATGTTTTGCATAAATGCATTTAGGAACTCGGCCAGTGTTTCTCACTAGTTCTTCAGCACGTTCAGCAGCTTGGATCAATGAATCAATGCTTAAGAAAATCTTAAGATTATCTTTGTTGGGATCATTTGCAAACGAAAGGTTGAAAAATGTTTAAGCATGAGATGTTACGAAAACCTCGATGCTCAATTCCGAAATGCCCAAAAAGTCCAAAGCGATGCACGTTTTCTTTTTACCAACATTAACGTATGAAATATGATATGATATGATGATATGATTGATTTCATATAGCATTGCATATTTTTGCAACTTATACCCATTGGTTGGTTCCATAACTTCTCTATTTTATCGACTAAGATTTATTGTTGCTATAAAAAACTCAACTCGACTTACCATGTCATTTATTCCAATATAATTGACAGAAGTAGAAAAGTTACATTACTTAAGTTAAGAAAATTTGTTTAATATGCGGCAAATGAAATAATACAGAGAGTGGATTTGATATTTAACTACTCAATTTTATCGGCTAAGATTCATAGTTGCTATAAGAAACTCAGCTCGACTTAATTTTAATATAACTGATTAACAAAAAGATTAGTTAGAAATTAAAAAAAAAAACATTTGCGAACGAAAAATGGGAAATTGTTAAGTGTGTGGCCCGTATGCCAAAGAACCGTGGTAGATCCGAGTTCAAATCCCATGTGATAAAGATACCATTTCAATAGAAATAATTTTGTTGTTCGGCAGTCACCTGCATACAATAGCAAACAACACAGAGTAAAAAATGCCATGTAAAAGCTTCTTTAGAACATGAGCCGTTCGGAGTCGATATAAAATTTGTCTGTTTAGCTATCTATAATTTGTGTACAAACATTAAAAAATACTCACAACACAAAGTGATCAATAGAACCCTGATCAAATTCCTTTCGGGGATTGCAATGCGATATCTTGTTTTTTTTTAATAAATTCAAATGCATTTGCCAACAAGAAATGTCAGGAAAATTTAAAAGAGAGCATTTATTTATTCATTCCAGCTCCTTCATTATAGAATATTTTTGCAACTTCTAGCCATTGGTTGGTTCAATAACTTCACTATTTTGCCGACTAAGATTCAAAGTTGCTACATAGAACTCAACTCGACTTACCATGTCATTTATTCCAATATAATTGACAGAAGTAGAAAAGCAACATTACTCCAATTAAGAAAAATTGTTTGGTATAAGGCAAGTGAAATTATACAGGGAATGAATTTGATGACAGAAATCATCTGAATTTATTGGTATACTACAATGCCAAGGCGTCGCAAATGCGGAATGTTTTCGAAGAGTTTTACGTTGAAATAATTTCGTTTTATTTGTATATAAAAAACTATGCAAGTGTTAGTAAAATGGCGGCCCGTTACGGTTCGGTTTCGTTTCACAAAATGCATTACGTTTATTTTTCTTAGAGGGTCAACTCGATTTATCATTTCATTTATTTTAAATATAATTGACAAAATTAACAGTGACAAATCTTAAAATCTCAAAATTGTGGTCATATGAGGTAGAGATAAGATAGAGATTAAAATACCAAGATATGAAATCAATATATAAAATAATTTCAGTATTTGCAACTTCTACCCATTGGTTGGTCCAATAACTTTACTATTTTACCGACTAAGATTCAAAGTTGCTACATAAAACTCAACTCGACTTACCATGTCATTTATTCCAATATAATTGACAGAAGTAGAAAAGTAACATTACTCCAATTAAGAAAATTTGTTTGATATGCTGCAGGTGAAATTAAACAGGGAATTAATTTGATGAAAGTAATCATCTGAATCTATTGGTGTACTACAATGCAAATCGCAAATGCGGAACGTTTTCGAAGAGTTTTACATTGAAATAATTTCGTCTTATTTGTATATAAAAAACTATGCAAGTGTTAGTGAAATGGCGGCCCGTAAACGGGTCGGTTTCGTTTCACAAAATGCGTTGTTACGTTTATTTTTCTTAGAGGGTCAACACGATTTATCATTTCATTTACTTTAAATATAATTGACAAAATTAACAGTGACAAATCTTAAAATCTCAAAATTGTGGTCATATGAGGAAGAGATGGGATTAAATATCAAGATATGAAATCAAGAAATAAAATAATTTCAGTATTTGCAACTTCTACCCATTGGTTGGTTCAATAACTTTACTATTTTACCGACTAAGATTCAAAGTTGCTACATAAAAATCAACTCGACTTACCATGTCATTTATTCCAATATAATTGACAGAAGTAGAAAAGTTACAATATTTTATTAAAGAAAATTTGTTTAAAATGTGGAGTCGGAGTAATAAAGAGAATATATTTTGGAACATTACCTAACTTAATATAAAAAAGAATTTAATAAAATAAATTTACAATAAAAACAAAAAATAACCGTTGCAACATCTTCCCATTGGTTGGTTTAACAACTTCTCAATCGACTGAAACTCACAGTTGCTATTAGAAAGTCAAATCGACTTTAACATGTCATTTATTTTAACCCTCTGCAGCTGACGTCGTAGTCTCACAGACACAGAAAATCAAGTCTTCGTGTGCTTTCAAACGTAAAATTCGATGCCAAATCTTTAAAAAAAAAATGTTTGTTTTTGAATAAGGTAAGGGAAGTTATAGTCAGAAATGTAACACAGGAAATCAGTTAAAAAGTGAGGTCTGCTAGACCCCACGTAAGTTATATTGTTAAATTTAGAGCACGTCAGCTGCAGAGGGTTAAATATTTATTTATTATTATCATCAAGCAGAGCACATAGAACATAACAATTACTGGACTGCTGGCGCAGTGGCGCAATTACTGGACTCTGCTCAAGCAGAGCACAGACTAAAACATAACAATTACTGGACTGCTGGCGTTCGACCTTGCCAATTTTTCTTAATAAAATTTGCCTAAGAAAATTTCAACTCCAAAATTTTGCGATTTGCTTTGTTATTGTGCTTAGAAATGCAAGAAATTCGAACTTGTATTTATTGTGCTCGCCACTGTACGTATGCTAAAAACGTGGCACTGTTCATCAATGAAATAAAATGGGGTGTTATGAATGTATTAGTTTTATTATTTGTTTTAAAAAGTATTAAAGATGATCGTTAAAATAACAGACTCTTCTCAAATAACATTAAGTATAACTCATATTATGCTATGCCACGTCAAGTTCCTTGGAATTATGCGTTCGAAATTTATATTTTTTTTTTTTATTTTATTTGTTCAATCGTAAACCAAAGCCCTTATAGGATAAAAATTGATAACAAAGCTTTATAACGAGTAAATAAAAATTTAATTTTAATCTAATTCAAATCTAGTACCCAATTTATACTCAAAAAAATAAAGAGATATGAGAGAGGGCCCTATTGCATTAATTAAAGATTAATAAGCACAAAACATAATACAATATACAGACATTAGTATTCGAGAACAAAAAACAGAAGTAGGATTTATTATTTCACAGTGCTTGTTTATTTATTACAACTACGGAATTGCTAAATGTATCATCATTAGGTAAACTATTCCAAATATGGATTTTAAATTTCTTGGTATAACATCGAAGCTATTTATCATAGACCCACACATACTGAATAATTCAAAAGTATCAGGAGTAGTTGATGCCTTCATAAGTTTATAGAATAGAGTAACTAATCTATATTAAATATAATCAAAACAAGGCACAATTAAAAATCCTCGACAAAACCAGTCCCATGGTCATGAATATGAAGATTATAGACTATATAAAACCATTTTTTTTTTTAATTTTAGTAAAATACATAAATTTTATTTTGGCTACACGCTTTATTTTGTATTCAATCGGATTTCTTTTTACATAGCCTTATTTTATGTGAAATTTTACCGAAGAGTGGATTTTATTTTTTATTTCCGACAAGGCAAATGGCTACAAAAATTCAATGAATGTTGGCACAACAAATTTTAACAGTTCAACTTTAAAAATTAATAAAAAAGAATTGGCATGACATTGAACTCTTAAATTACTCTTTTTGAGAATTTCTATAAAGTTTTGTTGTGCCTTTTTTTTTTGAACAGATGAGTGCAATTTACTAGTTTTGACTACTTTTATACCGTAGTTATGGCTGGAAAAAATAGGTAACCCAACGTTGGCATACTCCACAGGATTCATACTTTCGATTAGTATATTGTTTCTTGCGTAAACAAATGGGTGAATTTAAAAAAAAACCAGTAAGGAATGGAGCTTTGGCAGGGTACCGAAGCTAAAATACCTCCCGCGGCCGCACAGTGGCGTGCCCCATACGATTTAGACGGCCAAAATTATTTATTGATTTTAAACAATAGGGGATGTAAAAACAAGCAAAAAAATGTATGAGAAGTGGGGGTCTATTTTGACCCCCTGGGGAGCTAGGGGTTAATTTGCGTGTTTCCGGAGGTTGTTTCACTTTAAACGTGTTTGCAGCGGAACTCATTGACGTGAAACTTTTTTAAAGACGTTTTGGAAAGAAAATTTAATGGTCTTTCTGAGGATATATAACACTAGTTAGGATTTAAGTTAAACTTATCATTTTTTGAGGTCAAACCAAGAAATTTAAAAAAAATACATATTTTCTAGGTTTAAAGTGAAATTTTTCAAAAAATTCTATATGAACCTTTATTTTTTTATTTCAAATTTTGATTACTTATAAAATTTTCTTTAAAAATTATATGACTCTTATATACTTTACACCAATTATTTATTCAAAAACAACCCAATTATCTTCATTTTGACTTCATCTTATGAATCCGACGATTCAGAGTCGTAATCTGAAGATGTATCAGAAGACGAACTGTTTCCTTCGAGTGTTTCTTCCTGCTGCATAAGAAATTTTTGCATCTCTGGGTAAAAGATTTATGTTTTCTTAACGGATTTTTGCGGTATGAATTTATCACAGGATCTGAAGATATCAACAACATATTTAGAAGATCTCTATTTGTATTAACCCTTGATGACTTCCGCGTATTGCACATACGAAAACGCCTACAATCCTTATTACGGGCTTCCTGAGCCTCCTCTGATAATTGCCCAATAGGCACAACACATTGTTTTATAATTTCTGATCCATGGCAAAGAATTTTGTGGACACTAACTGGCATACAATACCAGCCATATAAACTAATGTATAATTTGCGAGTTTCTTCAAGAAAAGTCTGGAAGACTGGTAAATTAATTTCAATATCTGACGATATACAGCTAAGGATAATATTAAAGTTTTTAATTAACGCTACGTTAATTCCTGTTATATTTGCTGATTTCTCAGGATTTTTAAAAAAGGTTCTAGCAGTATTGCCATCATGGGTAGTTCCATATCCTGGCTTGCATACTTCAATTAATATTCCAACTTCTTTTCTAAAACGAGATTGAATAATTTTTTTTTTTTTTTCTATGACCAACTTATCAGCTGGTTCTCTTATTGCCCATTTTCTAACGTCCAAACGATAAGCTATATGCAAGAGGCATTCAAACGCTTTAATCCAGGCATGCAATGTTGACAAACCGTAGCGATAAAATTCAACTGTTGGCGTTTTTAAAAGTGCCACGTTGTTCATTTCACTCGGCCTAGTTCCGCAAATGTAGCATTATTGCGTTGACCTTGTCGATGTTAAAAAGTTAGCTATTTTTCCATCTATCATCGTTAAAACGAAATTTGTTTTCACCGTAACATTCAAAGTCATCCCGTCAGCAACATGGTTCGCTATAAACGATGATTGTGATTTTAGCAGTCGAATTATTGTCATATCAACCATATCTTGCACTTTCACTGCAGCACTTATCTCATTTAAAAGGATGGCAATCTCATCTGGAAAACATTCTTTTTTTGCTTTCTGCAGCATATGTGTAGATGGATATAAGAAATGGCCTATTTTCAATGCATCTTTTCTAAGACTATTATAAATACGTCTCGTCATTTTATTATCGACGTAAGACGCAAGAGCTTCTTCCGGAGTAAACATTCGTTGCTTTTCTTGTTTCTGTAAACATTGCTTGATTCCCTTTGAATCTTCAGGGAATTCCGAAACCGCTTTCATCGTATCTGCTTTTAACCGATTTCCATCTGCTCGTTGAGACTTTTGAGCAGCGTAGGTCAATTCTTCAGAAGTATGTAATTCCAACAGCTCTTGCACTTTTCGACGTTTTGTTCGCTCAGCACAGCTTTCAAATGATTTTATGGGTCTTCCTGCTCTTTTGGAACAGGTAGGTTGCTCCAAAATTTCGTCATTATTCTCCTCTAAGTTAATAGTAATATCAGCCAGTTGCAACCAGCTTTGACAAGTTGTAAGAAACCTGTAACAAACATACATTGCAGATGATAAAAAACAAAAAAAAAAGGCTACATCAGGAAACTACGCTGATCAAGAAAATGTATACTAGGGTGTATCGAAAAACTAACAGCAAATTATACCCCTAAATATTGAAATAGGAAGGAAAGACAAAGCAGAAAATATTTTTTAAATTTTTTTAGAAAAATTCCTGGTTCCCCAAATAACGGTAAACAAAGTGTAGGTAAAATATAAAACATACCTATCCTTACGACAGCCAACTTTATAAAATTTCTTGTTAAAAGTGTGGAGATACTTAGATACGTTTGTTCTAAAAATATCTATCTGGTCAAAATCTTCCACACAAATATTTGATTTATTACAAATATGCAGTACCAATCTATCGAGTCTTTCACTTTTAGGAACAGTACAACACACTTCAAAGAACTCATTTCGAGTTAAAACTACGTTTGTACTTTCCATTTCACTAAATTAATTAATAAATAATTAAAGCACTTAAATAATTTAATTTGATATCTAATTAACGCGCACTCTTTGACTTCAACAGAAGAAATAATCATACATTGAATTGTGTCAACAAACAAAAACCTTAGCTTAAAAATTATTACAATTAAGTTAACAGTTAATTTGCGAAAAATGTAAACATAAACGAAGTGCAATAACCTTATGCTTCAGCTTTTTCTATTAGAAAAAACAACAACAGAACAAAAACACTTGCATTTAATAAATCTTGTTGACCTATTATTTGTTATTACTGACTTACTTTTTCGCTCTACACTCTTTATTATAGGGAGAGGTGGTGGAGCAGAGAGGTTGGGTTGATAAAAATTAATATTTTCATTAAATTTTATTAACATTGCACTAAAATACTGAAAAACAGTGTGGTAGCTGTTTTAATGCATAAAAACTACATTATTATATCTTTGCTCAAAATAAGGGGTTAAATACGAAAACCCCTTGAAAAATAAGGATGCAGATGTTTGCAAAATCTGAAACTATTAGTATATGAAGTCGATATAATGCACTTTAAGATAATGATAAAACAAAAGCTGGGAAAGGCTCGGAAAATGGTAAAATTTCAACTGAAATATGGCAAAAATTACCGTTTTTGAGAACTCAAACATAACTTCAGAAAGACAGGTACAAATATTTGACAAGATATTTTTTGGTGGACTAAGAAATAAGGGGCTTACCGTGGCGTTTGCAAAAAGTGGTCTACGGTTTCTGTGTTGCATTTTGTTTAGAAGTAATATCATTAAAAATGTGGGAAATCGTAGTGTAGGGAAGCGAAAAGTCAAATTTTCCCATACAAATTTTCGTAACTTTTTTTCCTTAAGGCCAATCGTTGTGAAATTTACACATAAGGATAACACATACACATAAGATAAGATATGCTTCTTAAAAGCTTAAGTCCAAAATTATTCCGTACACTCAAACCCGAGTTACAGAATTAAGACCGTCTAAATGCCCCAAACACGCCACTGTGGGCCGTACTGATGTATATCCAAAGACTTTAGACGTCTATAAAATGTTCATGTATAATCTGCAAAAATATTTGTCATACGCTTAATTTAATTTTACCCTTAGCTGCCACATAGAGTAATTTGTAAACAAAGTAAAATGCCGCACCCACTTTTCTTATATAAAGACTCCACATTTTACTGAAGAATATATCTGTGTCACCTGTGCATAGTGGGCGAAAATTGCGTTTTTAGGAAAACTGGATTAAAACTCTGTTGGATTAATTAAAGAGTATCAGCCCACGATTCATAAAGGCATATCCTTCATTGCAATGGACATAACACTTATACCGTTAGACACAAGGAAAGATACAAAAATTACGATTCTAGTGATGCAGATAGCTCAAAATTCACAAAATTCGACTTAGCCCACTATGCACAGGTGCCACAGATATGCATGGGTTGGATAAACGACATGGGCGGAGCTTGGGTACATACAGACACGATGTCATTCAGTTTTATATACTTACGAAAGTTTTTAAATTTTGATGACGTTACTTTGTATTGATGGTAGGCGTGGTTTTCATCCGATTTTGCCAAATATCAAAGAGTGGCTTATGTTAAATATCAAAGTTTGTATGCAAAATTTCAAGACATTTCTGTAATTTTTGCAGATTTTAAGCGATTTAACGTTTTCAATAAAGCCAGTTTGTATGGGAGGTAGGCGTGGTTTTCATCCGATTTTTCCAAATATCATAGTGAGAATTTATATTGAATATCAAAGCATGCGTGTCAAATTTCAAGGCATGTCATTAATGTTTGTGGGTTTTGAAGAGATTTTACTGTTACAATAAAGTCTTTTTGTATGGGAGGCAGGCGTGGTTTTGACCCGATTTCGCAAAATATAGAGATGGTTCATATTATATATCAAAGCTAATGTGCGAAATTTCAAGACATTTCTTTAATTTTTTAATATAAAATAAAGCCACTTTGTATGGGAAGTGGGCCCGTTTTTCATCCGGTTTTGCCATATATCATAATGGCTTATATTAAATATCAAAGTTTATGTGCAAACTTTTAAGACATTTCTTTAATTTTTGTCGATTTTTAAGAGATTTTACATTTAAAATAGACACTTTGTATGGGAAGTAGGCGTGGTTTTCATCTGAGTTTTCCGAATTTCATAGCCAGGATTTAGATTGAAGATCAAAGCTTACGTGCCAAATTTCAAGGCATTTCTTGAATTTTTGTGGATTTTAAAAATATTTTACGGTTAAAATTAAGTCACTTTGTATTGAAGGTAGGCGTGGTTTTCATCTGATTTGGCCCATTTTCGAACTTTGTCTTCCATTTTTTAAAAATAACCTTATGCTTTGAATTTCATCGCGATATCTTTAAAATCACGGCTGTAATCGTGTCGACAGACGAACACACGGAAATCGACTCTATTTTTCTATACCTGCCACGCCTTCTTCTTGGCGTTACAAACGTAATGACAAAGTTAATATACTTGCGCAGTACTCGTTGGGGTATAAAAATGCATTTTTATTTAATCATAGTCTTGACATACATTTTTTAGGCAACCCACTGGCGATTTTTTTTTTTAACATACTAAATTTGATATAAAATACTTTTCATCGAGTAAACGGATGGGTGGAGGTCGTTTCTTATTCGGATCCTCTACTATGTATGTTTCGATGATTCTATAAAATTTACGGAGTGTTATTTGCCCAGTGACAAAACACGCACACGTACTCTGATAGAGCTTTCAGTGTGGTTTAAAAATTCATCAAAGTAGTCGGTTCGCATTTTCTCCACACGTATTGAAAAACACGTACGCTGCCATTTTATATAAAAGCTTTACGCTGAATGCTAGCTAGTCAAAAATTTTGAGGCCTTATTTAAAAATGAAACACCCCACTTAATTTTTTTTATATTGAAATGATTAGGGGTATTTTTTAGTTTTAAATTCGTTTTAAGATTGGGCCTATTTTAATAGTGCCAAGACTCTATCTACTGATTCTCAAAATATATTCGTACACGCACGGCTCTGGTGAAAATATCTGTTTATAAATCCTTGACATTTTTCAAGTTTTAAATAAAAATCATTCTGACATAAAACATATATTTCTTGATTTTTATCTGCAGCTGAGCGTGCTCTGGATACCATGAATTTCGATTTGATTCGCAACAAACCCATTCGCATCATGTGGTCTCAACGTGATCCGTCTCTTCGCCGTTCCGGTGTTGGCAATGTTTTCATCAAGAACTTAGATAAGAATATCGACAACAAAGCTATATATGATACATTCTCAGCATTCGGCAATATTCTTAGCTGCAAAGTTGCCACCGATGATAAGGGCAATTCTAAGGGATACGGATTTGTTCATTTCGAAACTGAGGAATCTGCCAACACTTCGATTGAAAAAGTTAACGGTATGTTGCTTAATGCTAAGAAGGTTTACGTTGGCAAGTTTATTCCACGCAAAGAACGCGAGAAAGAGCTCGGAGAGAAGGCAAAACTCTTTACAAACGTCTACGTAAAGAACTTTGGCGAAGATTTTGACGATGATAAGCTCAAGGAAATGTTTGAACCGTTTGGCAAAATCACCAGCTATAAGGTAAGTAAAGTTAAGAATAGTGTGCATAACACTATCTAGTTTCTTTACACTCACACCTCTCAAAAAAAAAGTTGTTCATATCTGAAGAACATACAAGTATAAATATAAAAACGTTTTCCCCTCTCAAGGTAATGTCCAAGGATGATGGCAAGAGCAAGGGATTTGGGTTTGTTGCTTATGAAACAACCGAAGCTGCTGAAGCTGCTGTACAGGCTCTCAACGGAAAGGAAATGGGCGAGAACAAGGCACTATATGTTGCACGTGCTCAAAAGAAGGCCGAACGCCAGCAAGAGCTCAAGCGTAAATTTGAAGAGCTAAAGCAGAAACGCCACGATTCTGTTTATGGTGTCAATTTGTATGTTAAGAATTTGGACGATTCCATCGATGATGAACGCTTGCGTACTGAGTTTGAAATATACGGTACCATCACCTCAGCTAAGGTTATGACCGACGAAGAAGGTCGCTCAAAGGGCTTCGGTTTTGTTTGTTTCATTGCTCAAAATGAGGCTACATGCGCTGTTACCGAATTGAATGGACGCGTTGTTGGCTCCAAGCCACTGTACGTCGCTATAGCCCAGCGTAAGGATGAGCGAAAGGCACATTTGGCATCGCAGTACATGCGTCACATGTCCGGCATGCGCATGCAACAACTTGGACAAATCTTTCCTCCTAACACAGCTGGTGGCTTCTTTGTGCCCACCATGGCGCCAGGCCAACGATTCTTTGGCCCACAAGTTGCTGCACCAATGCGTAACACTCCACGCTGGGCCCAAGTCCGTCCACCCGGTGGAGTTCAAGGAGTCGCACAAGCTGGTGCCGCCGCTGCAGCTGCAGGTGGATTCCAAAATGCTGCTATGGCTGCTACTGCAGGAACCTCACAATTCCGCCCATCTGCAGGCGGACGCGGACAGCCGCAGGCTGTACAGGGAGGTCACGCTGCTGCTGCTGGCAACATGCGCAATACTGGCGCACGTGCAATCACTGGTCAACAAGCTGTGGCTGCAGCCAACATGCAAATGGCTGGTGCCCCCATTGCTACTGGCGGTCAACAACGTCCACCAAACTACAAGTACACATCGAATATGCGCAATCCACCAGTTCAACAGGTCCTGGCACCACCACCAGTGCAACAAATGCACCAGAAAGGTATGTTTGAAAGATGAAAATATATATGTTCATCTATTAAATGTTCAACATTTTCTATTCAAAATCGATTAGGTCAAGAGAAACTTATTGCATCTCTTTTGGCAAACGCCAAACCACAGGAACAGAAACAGATTTTAGGAGAACGTCTGTATCCACTTATCGAGCTCATGCACGCCAAGTTGGCCGGTAAGATTACCGGAATGTTGTTGGAAATTGAAAACTCTGAGCTATTGCACATGCTCGAGGACAACGAAGCACTAAAAGCCAAAGTTGAGGAAGCAGTCGCCGTGTTGCAGGTTCACAGCGTCAAGGAGCCCACCAACTAGAGAGCAATAATAGAACTTTCAGCAAAAGAAAATTGACCTTAAAAGTTTAGTAGCAAATTACTTCAGCAACAACAACCAATCAAACACTTAAAAGCTCAACATTTAAAAAACGCAATTTTCTCCAGAAAACAAATTTGATACCTTGTCCACCTTCCCACTCAAATATCAAAGTTAAATTCTTTATTTTGCTTATGATTTCGTTTTGTTTACACTAATTTCTGGAATATTTTTTTACTTTACAGTTTTCCTTTAATTTAAAAAATATTTTATTCTAAACAAGATTCTCAAGTTTCAAAAACAAAAGCAAATTAAATGAAAAGAAAATTCAACAAAAGACCGCGAGCTCGCGTTAGAGGATAATTCGTGAAAGAAAGAAATAGCAGCACGCAAATAATGTCCAGCTCATTTATCCGACTTTCTACGTCTTCTACCTCACGTCGACCCCACCATGAAAAACGGATTCTGATTTAACATAATTCAAATAATTTCAAGTATATAAAACTAAATTTGAATTTTTCACTTAAATAAAAATTTGTTTTTGTCATTTCAACAAGATTTTTATAGCTTGAGAATAATTGACATAAGTTTTGGGAAATCTAGTAATCATGCAAGCATAATAAAAAAAAAAAATACAAAACTACAAAAATTAAAAAAAAAATTGCAAAAGTCAAATTAAACCATGAAAAATTAAAAACAAAAATCACATTTAGCTGATTTAATCAAGATGTGCTTAAAATATTCACAAATACAAAAGAGGGACAAAATTTTTGCTACTTTAAACAAGAAATTTAAAATGTATGGAAGAGGGGAAGACATTTTTTAATAAAAATCTAAAAATGCAAAAAAAAATCGCAAAACTATATAAAAAAGATGCTCGCTCCAGTTGGCGGCATTAAATATAAGAAACATTATTAAACTGAAAGAAAACAAAAAAAAAAAAAATATATAAAATATGAAAATATATTGAAAAAAATCAGAAAAAATTTGCAAAAATTAACAAAAAATTGAAAATGCAACAAATAAAGCAACACACCACACAAGAACGTTTAATTATGTTTTGTAATAAAACACAAATGACTTAGTTCTTTAAATTCTTGTACTTTTCCGCAACAATAGCTTCTGTTTTTGTTAAAACCTTAATCTTCATTATTTAATTTTTTAAGCATTTGTTTCGAAAAGATCTTGTTTCGCTGCAAAAAACATCAAAAGGCAGCCTTTTCCAATCCCAGCCCTGATTTTGTGATGCTTTGCATAATGAAAATGTCACAAGTCAAGACAAGACGCGACGTCTAAATGCTGACTTAATATTTAAATTTACATTATTACAAAAAAACAACATTAATAAAAAACAAAAACATTGCCTTTTCAAACGGCTCTGTACAAATATTTTAAAATGAAGCCTAACACGATCTAGGCGGCCCAGGCCTAACAAAGAATGGAATATTAATATTTTTTTTTTGTTTGAAAATTTATTTTTATCAATAAATTAAAATACTTCTGTTTTCCTTTATTATTTCTTTGTTTAAACTTATATATTATTCAAACACTTGCATTAATATTACAAGTATGCATTACGTTTAATAATATAAATGCATACAAGTATATATATATATATATATGAAATACATAATCTTATTAAAAACCAATAAAATGGAAATTAAATTTATATAAAAATTACCTTGTACACACACTAATACACACGCATATATACAAGCTATTATATATATTTAATCAACTGAAATATCGAAGAACATGGAAATAGAAGAAACTTGATTGAAACAAAATGTAAAATTCCACTTTGGCAAAAAGTCTGTATTCTTTTTTTAAGTTTATTGAAATAAAATTTAAAATTCCGCTTGGGAAAATTTGGCTTCTCTTTTTTAAGGCGTATGATAAAGCAGGGGTTGAAACAATTTGAATTGAATGTTTTTATTTATATCAATTATTTGAATTTCAGCAGAAACTTTGTTTACATTTCTTGTTTAGAATGGTTTGTTTTTTTTTTAAATCTTACAAATTTTTAATAATAAATAAATAAAAAACATCTTGTGCAAACTCAGCGTCGTATGTATTTTTAGAACTAACAATTTTTTTTCAAGTAATTTCCGAAGAAAATTTTTGAAGCGTTCATTTAGCGAAGTTATCTTATATGAGAGTAAAATGAAACAAGCCTAATCGGCTTTTTCGTTTTACTGGAAAAATGGCATATTTACAATCGGGACGGGAGAGTGTTTTACGAGAGTACAAGCCTAATCGGCTTTTTTCATTTTACTGGAAAAATTACATATTTACAATCGGGGAAAAAAGAAATTTTTGATCAAAAGAGATTTCAGTAAGTATGTATGTGAGATTTTTGCTAACAATTTAAATCAGGGTAGGCCAAAAACACTTGCACTGTTCTTTCAGTTGTGTGCTAGTGCGAGCACAGCGGCAGAGATCGACATACATACAGGGCTTACGATGCACGCGTGCATAGGCACTTGCCCACCCTGTTTTAAAAAGTAAATGTGAAGAAAAACTTGAAATTGTGCGCTTGCTTATGTGTTGAATTAATTTCACATTCAAAGCCGGGAATAGAATGATTGCATTTACGTCCGTTTACTCTTTGGCGCAATTAGAGTCTAAATACACTGGAGCTTATGTTACCAAGTAGAATGCTGACGCGCCAAAATTTTGTCAACGCAAGGAAAGTTCAAAATATTTTTCTTTTATAAATTTTAAGCTACTGAAGAAATAGTAATTTTTGAAGTGAAAATTTCTTTAAGCGCATTGAGCACTTTTTGGTAGAGAGCAAAACCATGATACAATAATTTACAAGGTAGCCTTGACAACTACCTTTTTTCTCACTAGCGGCGATCGGGAGTTGTCAAATCAATACAAATTTAACTTTTCATCTGTTTTGCTGCTTCTTCGATTTCTCTTTTTCAGTGTGTTTTTGACAACTCCAAATCGCCAACAGAACTGTCACTCCTACCTTGTAAATCATTATACCATTAGCAAAACTATATATTCGCAATATCATCACGCTGTTAGCGATGTCATCACGCTTTAAGCAGTTTATTTCTGTTGCATTGTACAGCATTGCTTATGCCGAGCCGTAAAATCGGAATTCATATTCAGAATTTTAAGTACAACTGAATAACGACATAAGAATATTATTTAGTGCTTGCAGAATTGATTCATAAATACATTAATTTATGAAATTTTAATTCACATTTAAATTTTAAAAATTAATTTTTAATTCACATCTAAATTTTAAAAATTTAATTTTTAATTCACTTAATTAAATTTTAAAAATTGATTATTCATTTCATATTAATTTTCGGAATAATGAATTAATTTTTGTATTCATATGAATGCTATTCACAAAGAATGAAACTCACAAAGAATTTATTATTATTAACTTTTTATTCATTATTCATTTGTTATTTATTATTAATTTTTTGTTTATTATTCATTTGTTCTTAACTTTTGATTCATATCTTCTACATACATAAAAATATACTCCAAAACCGCCGAACTAATCTATGAAATTTTTAGCGATACTGAAGCAACATTCTGAGAGTGTTCCTGGGACTGTGTTTGGTGTTGATTGGACAAGGGGGCGTGGTACCTCCCATATAAACCAAATTGGCTCTATCGCCCACACACCAAAAAAAAAATGCTATATATCAGACGGTTTTAATCGTATAAAACTAAAATTTGGTGATTTTGTTCAGAAGGTTACTTTGAGTGACTGTAAAAAAAATGGGCGTGGTCACACTATATCTACGCACACTTTTCAGAAATCATTTTAATTCCTGAGACGTCCAAATAGTGAATCTTGGTATGCAGGTGCTATGGATCCAAATGGCAGTCACTATGTAAATAAAAATGTCACTCCCAATTTTACCGCCCATAAAGCAAATCAGTAAAAATGCTTTATATCAGACGGCTTTTGCCGTAGATGACTAAGATTTGGTAATTTAGTACATATGGTCACTGTTGGCAACTGCACCATGTCTATGCCCACTTTTTGGAAATCATGCTTATTCCTGAGGTGTACACGTCTTGATAGTAACACTTGATATGCAGGTGCTCTAAGTGGCAGTCAATATATATATATATATATAAAATTTGCCACTCCCACTTGTACCACCCGCAAATAAAGAAAAACAGAAATCGGAATGGCCAATTTCAGCAGGACTTTGACCGAGCTTCTTATGATGAATTGTGTTGTGCGTGTTGTGAAATGTTTGAGCACAAATGATTGAGAACTGGACCTACAAGTTTTATGCAAGAATCCGAACGGCTTATGTTCTCAAGAAGATTTTCATGGCAGTTTTTACTCTCTGAGGTTTGCCATTGTCTGTAGAGATGTGACGGCCGAACAGAAAAATTAATTCGATTGAAAAACTTTCTGTGTCAGGTGGGATTCGAACCAGGGTTCTCTCCCGTATGGGCCACACACTCTACCCATAACGCCACTGCCGCCATTTTTTTTTTACCCACAAATCAATAGAACTTCTATAAATCAGAATATTCTCATCGTTAAGTACTATAATTTGGTAATTAAGTTCATACGCTTACTCTCGACAGCTTTGCAAAAAATGTGCATGGTAGCACTATATCTGTGCCCACTCTTCGGAAATAACTTTATTTAATTCATTTGAATTTTAGTAAAAATAATATGAGAAAAGTTAAAACAATCCGTAAAAATACGCATTATCTTTGGTCCAACGGATAAAATTTTAGATTTTTTGATGCAGAAGAACTTTTTCATTACTATTATTTCTAACCGTTTGTTTTTTTTTAACTACCATACTAGCCAATAATTTTAGTCGAAATATTTTGGGAATCATCGTAACATAAGCCATGTATTATTTTGAAGAACCGGACTGAACAACCTTTTTTTCAAAGGAGCGCGAGGCGACCTAATGTATATATGTGTGTGGGTATATGTGTATATCATGTAAAGACTCCGAAACCGCTAAGCCAATTTTTATGCCAAAGCCTTAAGAGGGTTCCTGTGAAGTCTGGTGCCGATCGTAAAAGGCACCTTAAATACACCTAAAATTTTTGAAATCGAACAGCCTCGGAATTCAGTATTCGACCTCAATTTACATATACAGCCCAATTCTGAATGAAATCTCCCCGGGAATTGAAAGAGGGAGTTTTAATTTTTTAGACAGGTGATAATGCTTTTAAAGATTTTTTTTCTTGTAATCTTAAAAATTGACTATGAATGAAAATGTTTGCATTAATTTTTTTTCAAAATTCTGTGAATATTGTTTAAAATACGAAAATTCCCTTTTTCAATTCCGGGGGAGATTTCATTCAGAATTGGGCTGATAGTTTAACGGTATTGAAAATTGCAGCAAAAATTTTAAAAAATCCAAAAATAAAGCTTGATATAATATGCACCGTTCTTTAATTTCAGGTACAGAAAGATTGCTGTAGATCTTAGGGACGATAAAAAGTAATCAGTTGAAATTTAATATTTCTGAAGGATGAAGCGTAGCATTCGATTAATTCCAGAAACGAATAGTGAAATTTTAAAAATGTCCAAAGCATGCATTGTCGTTGTAGAGTGAAACTTAAAACACAGAAGCAATTTGTAGCAAATACTCACCACAGTGGCGTAGCGTGGGGTTCAGCCGCTTGGGACGGAAGCCAATTTTTCCGCCCCCTTATTAAGATCTTCAAGTTCAAGACTCTGAAATATACAGTAATCCTAAAGATCTTTTTGGAAAGAACAATCATCATTATTGTGTTTTGTACAAATTACAAATGAAAATAGTCTTGTGTGGGTGTCAAGTAGGATACATCAAAATAAAAAGTTGCCATTGCCACGGACTAAAAGTGAACCTTGATCTATTTTATGACGACTCCCAAAATATTTTGGCTGTCACGATAACCGCCAGTGAGCTAAACCATTTTGATAATGCTGATTTTCATGCATTTTTTTTGTAATTTTTTTTTTATTTTCAATAAAATTCATATAACTTAATTATTTTTTATACTATCCTAGTTTGAAAGAAATCGTTTGAAAGGTTTTGACTGCTTCTAATTATTTCTTGACAGAGTTCATCAATTTAATTTCCATTTAAACTAAAGGGTTTATCATTTATCATTCCTAACATTATTTTTGCACTGGTGTTTGTTGCAAAATGTAATGGTTTTTTTTTTCAATATTTTAGCTTAAATGGTAATTAAATTGATTAACTCTGTCCAGGAATAAATAGAAGCATCCAAAACCTTTGCAACTATATCTTCAAAACAATACCATATAAAATAACAAAGTTAGTTGAATTTTTGTGAAAATAACATAAAAATAATATCAAAAAATTCATGAAAATCAACATTATCTTTGTTTCGACGGCAAAAGTTTTAAATTCTTTGAAGCAGTTTAGAAAACCTTTTTTAAAACTACTCGTATTATTTCTGGCAGTGTGTTTGTTTTTTAACAACCACACGAGCCGAAATTTTTACGAAAAACATGATTTTTAAAGGTTTTTTAAAAATAGTTCAGCTCAATGGCGGTTATCGCAACAGCCAAAATATTTTAGAAATCGTCATAAAATTGACCACAGTTCATTTCTAGTCGATGGCATTGACACCCTTTTTTTCTTTATGAAGGTCGAGTCAGCTTAATGTACATATTTTTACAATGTAATAATATTTATAACACAAATTCTTAGACGTATACACTCATGATTGTCCGTTACCGATGGAGAAGATTAAGATTTTAGTAAATTGAATATATCTATTTAAATGTTAAGATATTAATGCTTTTTTTAATTAGTATGAGTCGCAGAAGTATTGATATATATTGAAGATTAAACTGCTAAGTTGCCTATTGATTTTATTGCCAACACCTATTAACCAAAATTAAAAAATAAGACATACTTATGTAATAGGAAAAAATAAGGATCTACGTCAATCCGGATAAGACAAGTTTTGATTTTTCAATTCATATTTTATTTGTATGTCAATGAGATAAGACAAGTTATGAAAACTCTTACTACAGCTGTAGATTAAAGAAAAAAAAAAATACAAAAATATAGTTTAAACCCCTTATTAAAGAAATCTTTAGTCTAGTCTTCATTAAATTCATAAAATATCTGAATTTCAAACATAAATTTGCAAAATTTGAACTGACAGTATGAGAGGATAGCGCTAGTTTTGAAACGGAAGCTACATTTTGCCGTCTTATAACTTCGATATAAGGTAAGTTTTTAAATATCGAATTTAAAGGGCTCACGCTGTACCATAAACTATGATTTCTCACTATCAACTCAGTTCGTATCATAGAATGTTTTATCCACTTTTGAAAAGGAACCACTAAATTTTTTTTTGTTCCATATGCCAGAAGAGGACACTTTAAGGATATTTATAAAAAAAAGTCTACTTTGAACATCTTTAACTTTCGCTTGCGAATTTTGGTTTTTGTTATACAAAAACTCAAGATTAGCTCAAGATTATGACTTAAGAACTCGCAACGTTGTTTTTTATAGTTTGGATTTTTGCGAATTTTTTAAACGGAAATTTTTTAAACGGTATACTTCTCGGAAAACGTTCATGTTGATCTGGTTATTTTACGTAATCGCAAAATTTTTTGCGCCACTATTAATCATAGTTTTAAAAAATATTTTCAATGCAATTTATTAAATACTGTCATATTTAGATTTTTGCGATTTTTTTTTTTATAAAACCAGAAATAAGACCAGACCAGAGACCAGATAAGTCATTTTAATTAAAAATTAAACAAAAAACGAATTGCATACTATATTTTTTAAAAACAAGAACTTAAAAAATGTTATTAAAAAAATGTCATACAAGCTGCTCACATTCATAGTAGGTGTGTTTCCGTACTCTACACTGTATACGATTTGTGTAAGTTCAAAATGAGAAAGAAAAAATTAAATGTGAGAATAGTTGCAAAAGTACGGAAACAGCTTCTAGTAAGTTTCAAACACAAAACAGCTGATTTTGACTGCAGACATGTGAAACGTAAATTGCGCCAATTAAAATTATCGTAATTTTGTTTGTGAAGTTGATGCTTGTTCTCTTGATGCTTGTTCTTACTTTACTCGGAGTCTTGAGTTCTAGCACTCTCTGTGCACTATGTGTGCTCGAGAGAGCGGTTTTATGCTTGTTTTTCTTCTCCCATTTTAAGCACAGAAAGTACGGAAACAGAAAATAGTGTCCCACAAGTTACACAGTGTGAGTACGGAAACACACCTAGTTTATTTAAGTTTTCACAAATATCTTGAACCTCTTGTTGAGTGATAACAAAATCACAAAACACATTATGTGACTGTTAATATTCTGACACGACTGCACGTTTATTGTGCACTTGAAATTGTTGCTTTTTAATTGTTGTAATAGATATAAGGCAACTTCTTAGGCGGCAGTTCAAATTCCATTCAAGTAGGGGTAAGGCCCAACCAAAATAGACGAGTTGCTCCGTAACGAGTAAAGACGAAAATTTTCGCTTTAATGCAATTCTATGTTGTTGCCCAAAATGAGCAAACGTACTTAAACGAAGCTGAACGAAACAGCTTGTCCATACGTTTTGTTCCGTAAGAACCGAACTGCTAGCGTCTCAACTCGTCAGACGTTCGGCAAGTTGCAATCGTCTCGTTTCGTCTATTTTGGTTAAGCCTTTAGGTTTAATTCAGGGTTTAAAAATGCTCGAACATTTTCATAGTTTCTTTTTTGCATTTGCTTTCGACTATGAAAATAACAAATAGCAACAGCAAGAGACCGGTTTTCGCAGCTGCGTCTGCTTTGCTGCTTTAATTTTTGAAAATTCACCAACCGATAGCAACAGCAAGCGAACGAATTTCGAAGTTGTGTCTAATATGCTGCTTTGATTTTTGAACATTTACAAATTGATAGCAACAGAAGCTGATCGAATTTTAAATTCGTCTACTTGCTGCTGCTGTCTCTTTCAAACATGTTTCAAGCAAGAGGCCCAACATCAGCATATAAGTTAACACGCGCATCCGCTCCAGTGCCAAAATGCTGACGATATGTCTGCTATTTTTCCGTTATATGGGATCGGCTTAGTAAGCATAATCGCAGCTAGCACTTCCAACAACAACAACAGCAATATCAACTGTAACAATAACAACCACGGGAACAACAACAACAACAACAACGACAGCAATATCAACTGCAACAATAACGACCACGATGCAGCGTCAGCGGAACAACAACAACAACAACAACGACAGCAATATCAACTGTAACAATAACGACCACGATGCAGCGTCGGCGGAACAACAACAACAATATCGACTACTTAAGATAGCTTTAAGCTTCTTAGTTTTAGTTCTAGTTAACTCTCTGAATTAACTGCACATAGTGCAGCTCAATAAAATTGCACATAGTGCAAATAAAAAACAACTCGTTTTAATAATTGGCGCCCAACGTGGGGCCGTGCATAGTTAAAGACGCGGCTCGAACCCACGAAAAACAGTGAAATTTCTCATAGAGGAAAAAATTAAAAAGTGAAGTTCTTCATAGAAGAAAAAATAAAAACAGCGAAATTATTCATAGAAGAAAAAAACGAAAAACAGTGAAATTTCTCATAGAGGAAAAAATTAAAAAGTGAAGTTCTTCATAGAAGAAAAAATAAAAACAGCGAAATTATTCATAGAAGAAAAAAACGAAAAACAGTGAAATTTCTCATAGAGGAAAAAATTAAAAAGTGAAGCTCTTCATAGAAGAAAAAAATAAAAACAGCGAAATTATTCATAGAAGAAAAAAATGAAAACAGTGAAGTTTTTCATAGAGGAAAAAATTAAAACAGTGAAATTCTTCATAGAAGAAAAAAATAAAAACAGCGAAATTATTCATAGAAGAAAAAAATAAAAACAGTGAAATTTTTCATAGAAGAAAAACATAAAACTGAAATTCTTCATAGAAGAAAAAAAATAAAAACAGTGGAATTCTTCATAGAAGAAAAGATAGAAACAGTGAATTTCTTCATAGAAGAAAGAAATAAAAAACAGATTAAAGGAACTTACCAATAGCTGGAAAGACTTACCTGAAAATAAAAAGAAAAAATTATTGGATATTTAAAAGAAAAAAACTCTTAAAAATTAAAATTCTTAATAGAAGAAATGAGTTAAAACTCTTACGTGGAAAGAATAAAAAACAGTTATAAATTGTGTAAAAGACGATTTCAGTAAATAGAAAATAATCAAATAAAAATTCTCTAACCATCGAATGCGGCTTCACCGAGTGGACAAACGACGCAAGGATCATGAACGTGTTAATACTGTAGATATTTTTATTTTAGTATTATTTTATAAATTTAATTTTGTTTGAATTTTTGTATAAATATTAAAGCTCTCGCAACTTTATCGATTATATTAAAAAAATTATATTATTGAATACCTCTACATAAAGATTTTTATAAAATATTAAGTTTTCTCAATTTTAACAATTGTATTAACATGGACGCAAACACAATACAGACCCTGCTTAATGCAGCAATAAGGGCCGCGACCGAACAAACTAGACGTGAATTTCAGGAGAAACTGGACGACTTAACGAATAAACTGACCTTGTTAGAGACCCCCTCCCATGTTGAGGAGTTTAGGGATGTAATAATAGTTCCAGGGACAACATGTGATGAATCACTAGACCTAGTGAAGTCACTGCCAGAATTTTCTGGTGATCAGGCGAGATATGTCTCATGGAGACAAGCGGCTCACACCGCTTACAAAATTTTCGAGAACTATGCTGGTAGCTCAAAATACTACCAAGCGGTAGCCATAATAAGGAACAAGATAACAGGATCAGCAGACATGGTTTTGGCTTCTTTCAATACGGTTCTGAATTTTCGAGCAATAATCGCCAGGCTAGACTTTACGTACGCTGACAAAAGACCTGTCTACTTGGTAGAACAGGAGATGTCAACGTTACGGCAAGGTAAATTGTCAATTATAGAATTCTACGATGAGGTAGAGAAGAAGTTGACATTAATAATTAATAAGACCATAATGTCATATAATGGTCAGGATGGACTCATAGAGTCTCTTAACGCAAAATACAGACAGGACGCACTTCGCGTTTTCATCTCTGGCCTAAACCGGCCATTGTGCGACATACTATTTTCATCCAGGCCAGATGATATGCCGACAGCGCTGGCACTCGCTCAAGAGTTAGAAGCCAATCAAGCGCGATTGGTATTCGCCAATTCTTTTAATAGACATGAACGACAATCGTTTGCTCCACAACCCTTTATTCCACAATATCGTGGAATTCCCTTCGATAGAAGACAACAGAAACCACAGCGACCTATTCCTATGGAAGTCGATGCTTCCACCTCTCGATTTGTCTTGAATAGGCCAAGCCCACAGGCTCCGCCTATCCACCCATTGGATCGTAGACCATTAGTAAATCCCAACAACAGAACTGCTTTTGGTGTTAACATTAACGAACCAAGGCCCTTCGGGCCTGACCAACAAGCCAAACCGTTTAAGAGGCATCGGGACTCAGACAGAGCACCCATGGCAAAGTTACAGAGAATCAATCATCTGGCTCATCGGGATATCGAGCCTGAAGAGGATAGCCTTAGCGGTGAGGATCACTTTGACTACGATGACTATTACGAAAACGCAAACTCAGGTTTTAACGACAGTCACACAGAAGATGTTTTGGAAATTAAAGATGAAATTAATTTTTTAGAGGGAAATCCCTCCTCCCGTACATCTGCAGGACACTAGGAGGGAATGAATTAAAATTCTTAATCGACACTGGAACGTCAAAAAATTACGTAAGAAATCTAAGCCTTTTAAAAGCTGTTAAACCCACAGAAACTCCGTTTTTGGTTAAATCAATACACGGTGAAACCAGAGTCAATTCAAAATGTTTAATGAATGTGTTTAATAAAACATCTAATTTTTATATTTTACCTAACCTCGAAAAATTTGACGGAATAGTTGGTTTTGACTTCCTGTTTGAAATAAACGCAAAACTTGATGTCAGGAAAGGAATTTTGCAATACGATGGTGGTCAGGAAGAATTTCTGTACCTCTATTCTAGCAAAATAAATAATCTTATTATTGATGACTCAACCGTTCCTTCTGAGCTTGTTGAACATTTTTCAACTATGATTAAAAATCACTCAGGGGTATTCGCCGACCCCAAAGAGTCATTACCTTATAATACCAAGGTTGTCGCCAGCATTCGCACCATTGATAATGAACCGGTTTACTCTAAGGCGTACCCGTACCCTATGGCAGCGGCCGAATTTGTTAATAACGAGGTGAAATTGCTGCTAGAATCCGGTATTATCAGACCTTCACGGTCACCTTTCAACAACCCTATATGGGTGGTCGATAAAAAGGGCATTGATGGGGATGGTAATCGTAAAATGCGACTTGTCATTGATTTCAGGAAGCTGAATGAAAAGACCATAAGCGACAAGTATCCGATTCCGGATACGTCAGTTATTCTGGCAAATCTCGGCCATTCGTCATACTTTACCACAATTGACTTAAAGTCAGGTTTCCATCAGATAAAATTAGCTCAAGAAGATCGGGAAAAAACTGCCTTTTCAATTAACAACGGCAAATATGAATTTTGCCGACTGCCTTTTGGGCTTAAGAACGCCCCAAGCATCTTTCAGAGGACAATAGACGATATCCTAAGGGACGAAATCGGTAGATGTTGCCACGTCTACATAGACGACGTAATAATCTTCTCCCAAACGGAAGAGCAGCATCTCAAGGATATCAGCAGAATTCTTTCAAAACTTTACGAGGCAAATATGCGTGTTTCCTTAGAGAAATCTAGGTTCTTCAAGCGCGAGGTTGAATTCTTGGGATTCTTGGTATCGGGTAGTGGCATTAAAACGTCCCCAGATAAAGTCAACGATATCCTAACCTTTAAAATGCCCAAAACCCTCCGCGCCCTACGATCATTTCTTGGACTTGCTGGCTATTACCGGCGATTCATTAAAGATTATGCACAAATCGCAAGACCTCTAACCAAATTCCTGCGGGGGGACAATGGCCATGTAAGTGCCAATAAATCTAAAAAGACAACAATTGATCTAGATGAAGCGGGAATTGAAGCCTTTGACAAAATAAAGAAAATTTTAGCATCTGAAGAGGTACTCCTTTTGTATCCCGATTTTGAAAAACCGTTTGACCTTACGACGGACGCATCTTCTCAAGCAATAGGAGCTGTTTTGTCTCAAAACGGCAGACCTATTATAATGATTTCAAGGACACTTTCCTGCACGGAAGAACACTACGCAACAAATGAGCGTGAACTTTTGGCCATAGTGTGGGCATTACAAAAGCTTCGTAACTATTTATATGGCGTAAAACAACTTAACATCTTTACTGACCATCAACCATTGATCTTCGCCATATCTGATAAGAGCTCAAACGCCAAGATCAAAAGGTGGAAAGCTTTTGTGGAAGAATTCTCACCGAAATTTTTTTACAAGCCAGGCAAGGAAAACTTCGTTGCAGATGCTCTCTCAAGGCAGCATATGAATGCTCTTAATGAAGGAGAAATCTCAGATGACATGACAACTCACAGCGAAGAATCTCTCACACCAACTATTCCAACAGTGCAGAATCCGGTAAACTGTTTTAAAAATCAGATTATTCTTGACCAAGGTCCCAAAATTAAAAAAACATCTAAGATCCTATTTAAAACACAAACTAGGCATGAAATCACATTCTCTTCACTGAACGATATTTATGATGCTTTTAAGACATCCGTGAACCCTAACGTTATTAACGGAATCTATTGCGAACTACCTGTGCTAGGAAAAATTCAAAATAACATCATTAAAATGTTCCCTTCGGTTAAATTTCGCCATACTGAGAAAAATGTTATGGATGTGATCAATAAAGACGATCAGGTTGAAATTCTCGCAACAGAACATAACCGTGCACATAGATCTGCAAGGGAAAATACACAGCAAATCCTTACGGATTATTATTTTCCGGGAATTCGAAAAAAACTAAAAGAGATTACCTCAAATTGTAAAACTTGCCTCGAAGCCAAATACCAACGTCACCCAATCCGAACAGAAATAGGCCAAACACCCGTGCCATCTTATCCAGGTGAGATTTTACATGTGGATATTTATTCTACTGATAAAATGCACTTCCTCACTAGCATTGACAAATTCTCCAAATTTGCAATAGTTTTCCCAATAAAATCGAGAGCCATAGTTGATATTAAGGAACCCCTATACGAAATTCTAAATTTCTACAATAAAACTAAACAGATAGTATGCGATAACGAAAAATCGCTGAACTCGGAAACCGTAAAATCAATGCTGATGAATCATTTCGGAGCAGAAATTTATACAACGCCACCTTTCCACAGCACTACAAATGGACAAGTGGAAAGGTTTCACAGCACACTCACTGAAATAGCTCGTTGCCTGAAAATAGAATTAGATATCTCTGATACCTCTGAATTAATTCTTCTAGCGACAACTAGGTACAATAGAACAGTTCACTCAATAACAAACTACAGACCGATAGACATAATTCACGCAGCACCGAATGAACTTAAAGAAAAAATAAAAGGAAAACTCATGGAGGCTCAGCGAATAGAATTACAGCGCCATAACTTAGGTAGACATACAAGAAAATATAAGCCAGGCGATAGGGTATTCGTTAGAACCAACAAACGCATAGGAAACAAGTTCAGGAAACTTTATATAGAAAAAGTTGTGGATAAAGACTTGGGAACTACGATATTAGTTGGAAACAGTCGAATTCACAAAAGTAATCTGAGATAAATTTTCTTTACAGGTTACCATTCTTAACACAAATTCACGGCGAATTACTGGATTACTCAAAATCTAACTATATACCCATTGCAGACGGCGTGGTTGCAATTTACTCTGACTATGATTACCTTACGCACCGTACGAATCTAACGAACTTTGACAAAATTATAAAGGAAACGGAAAAATACATGGACCTTCTCCCACACTCACATATGAGGAAACTTCTGGAACTCGACATAGAACAGATAACACAGCTTTTAGAAACACTTACAATCCATCATCGTTACGCTCGTAGCCTTAATTTTCTAGGCACCGCACTCAAGTATGTAGCAGGCACCCCAGATTTTGATGATTTTCAAGAAATAAAAATTAAAAATGAGATCTTACTAGAGTCAAACGAACAGCAAATAAAAATAAACTCCGTAATGCAAACCCAAATTAATAAAATAACGAACGCCGTTAATCAACTATTGAACAAAACTAAGACAACAGACCTTGACACGGCTCATTTATTCGGACTTATAAGCAGCAGGAATAGAGCTGTTATAACTGAACTAAGTAATATTGTTTTGTCTATTATGCTTGGAAAAATGAATGTTATAAATCCAATTTTACTCGATAATAAAGAAATTGAATCTATTGTTAAAAATGAAAAGTCAACTGACATTAGCGTAAGCGATATTATACTTAATTCTAAATTAAAAATCTTACAAAACCAGGAAATTATACTTTTCTTAATTAAGTACCCTAAAATTCAGTCAGTTTGTAATAAAACCATAATTTATCCAGTAGTACATGACTCAAAGATAATAATATTTGAATCTAAGATAGTGGCAAAGTGTGACAGGACTTATAAATTGGTAGGAAACTGCGAAAAAGCGACCACATCAACGTTCTGCAGGGAGATAAACAGCTCGGATGGATCTTGCCTACAACATCTACTAAATAATTACACCGCTAACTGTAAAACAATTTCGGCACATGATATGCCGATGACGGAAGTCGTGGATGAAGGCATGGTTATAATCAATGATTGCGTGTCGGAAATTTGTCAAGATGACAAACCTCCTGTGATTATAAATGGAACATATTTGGTAACATTTAACGATAAAGTAACAATTAATGGTACCGTCTTTGTAAACCAAAAGCGAAAATACCAACTAACTCCAGAATTGCCTATGGCACAAGAAATAAATTTCACTGATCATATAATTACGTTATCCCTACCTTACTTGCATGAGGTCAACATAAGAAATCTAAACCATATCGCAGCTCTGCGTACAGAAATAAAAACAAAATCTCAGATTTCATTGGGCATGCTCTGCATGATTGCCCTTATCGTGGTTATGACAATGGCAATTTTCTTTTGGAGAAAAAAACAAAGGAAGCTCGCTATAGTAGAATTGGTTGAAAGGACCAAAGCAGGAAGTCAACCACAGTTTCATGGCGCGACTGAGGACAGCCGCTCTTAAGAAGGGGGGAAGTTAACACGCGCATCCGCTCCAGTGCCAAAATGCTGACGATATGTCTGCTATTTTTCCGTTATATGGGATCGGCTTAGTAAGCATAATCGCAGCTAGCACTTCCAACAACAACAACAGCAATATCAACTGTAACAATAACAACCACGGGAACAACAACAACAACGACAGCAATATCAACTGCAACAATAACGACCACGATGCAGCGTCAGCGGAACAACAACAACAACAACAACGACAGCAATATCAACTGTAACAATAACGACCACGATGCAGCGTCGGCGGAACAACAACAACAATATCGACTACTTAAGGTAGCTTTAAGCTTCTTAGTTTTAGTTCTAGTTAACTCTCTGAATTAACTGCACATAGTGCAGCTCAATAAAATTGCACATAGTGCAAATAAAAAACAACTCGTTTTAATAATTTATATTTTGGCTAGCGGTGCTGTGTGCTATAGGCAGCATTGTATTGTTACTTTTTGCAGTCGCTGCTGCTATGGTTTGTAATATTTTTTAGCAACAGGCAACAGGGGCGTTGCCAAGGAAGTTGTTTTGGGGGCTTAAACCTCCGATAGGGTCAGAAGATATAGGAAAAATTAATACAAATTCAAAAAACTTCCAAAAGCAAAAGTATGTATAGGGTACGCGGTAAAGTTGGACAACATAAGGAATTTTTCGGTTTGATCCCACTTCATTAAAAAATAAATTCTTTTGAGTAGTCAAACAAATGCTCATTTATATAATTTATAAGTTTTAAACTTAAATATATGCATGAATTTATTATAACACTTTGATAAATAATAGATAATAAATGATTCTTAATAACATAACCAATTTGATAAATTTGACCAATTTGACAGTCTAGTACAATTCTTGCCATGTTGAAGAGTACAATTATTTACCATTTGGTACAATTTTTGATATTCTTGTTAGTACGATTATTGGCAACATGGTATAGGTATAGTTATAAGAATAAAATAAAAAAAAACGCAAATAACTTTAAATACATCTGAAAATGTATATATTTTTTATTTTAAAACAAAAACAAGTTAATATAACGTAGTGGGTAGAGTGTGTGGCTCATACGCCAGAGAACCCAGATTCGAATCCCCCATCTGAAACAGCAAGTTTTTTCAATTGAATCAATTTTTCTGTTCGGCCGTCACCTCTCTGCCTCGTCCGTCTGTCGGTCGTCTGAAAGAGGAGGATTTCACTTATCTTGCGAAAAAATGAAATTTTTGTAAACTAAAAATTTTTTTTTTCCATTTCGGAAAGAGTTTTTTAAACTTGGTTATTGTAATCGTTACTATTTCATGTTCAAGGGTAATTGTGAAATTTTGTTGATTTAATTTTAAATTTTAAAAAATTGCAATTTTTTAAGTTGGTCCGTCTTTCGGACTTTTTTAATGGCTTTTCTTTAGAAAGTTAAATTTTTTACATTTATGTTTAAAATTATTGCGTATTGTAAATTGTCAGAAATTAAGAAAAGCAAGTTTAAAGTTTTAATATATATTTTTACTTATTTTAAAAAAAGTGAAATTTTTTGGAATGTAGGATTAGAATTTTGTAATAAAGGGTGATTTTTTAAGAGCTTGATAACTTTTTTTTTAAAAAAAACGCATAAAATTTGCAAAATCTCATCGGTTCTTTATTTGAAACGTTAGATTGGTCCATGACATTTACTTTTTGAAGATAATTTCATTTAAATGTTGACCGCGGCTGCGTCTTAGGTGGTCCATTCGGAAAGTCCAATTTTGGGCAACTTTTTCGAGCATTTCGGCCGGAATAGCCCGAAAGTGAGCAAACAATTAATGCGATTGTGAGTGAAGAGCAACCAGAAGCCGTTCAAGAACTGGCCATGCATCCCGAAAAATGCACTGTTTGGTGTGGTTTGTACGCTGGTGGAATCATTGGACCGTATTTTTTCAAAGATGCTGTTGGACGCAACGTTACGGTGAATGGCGATCGCTATCGTTCGATGCTAACAAACTTTTTGTTGCCAAAAATGGAAGAACTGAACTTGGTTGACATGTGGTTTCAACAAGATGGCGCTACATGCCACACAGCTCGCGATTCTATGGCCATTTTGAGGGAAAACTTCGGAGAACAATTAATCTCAAGAAATGGACCGGTAAGTTGGCCACCAAGATCATGCGATTTGACGCCTTTAGACTATTTTTTGTGGGGCTACGTCAAGTCTAAAGTCTACAGAAATAAGCCAGCAACTATTCCAGCTTTGGAAGACAACATTTCCGAAGAAATTCGGGCTATTCCGGCCGAAATGCTCGAAAAAGTTGCCCAAAATTGGACTTTCCGAATGGACCACCTAAGACGCAGCCGCGGTCAACATTTAAATGAAATTATCTTCAAAAAGTAAATGTCATGGACCAATCTAACGTTTCAAATAAAGAACCGATGAGATTTTGCAATTTTTATGCGTTTTTTTTAAAAAAAAAGTTATCAAGCTCTTAAAAAATCACCCTTTACAAAATGTTTTAAAATCATTATCTTATCTTCAAATAATTTTTCCAGTGTGCTTTTTAAAAAACAATTCGTATTTTTTTTTTTTTTGACTCAGATGACAGGAGAAAAATCCTAAATTTAATAAAAGTTATTAATTAATTTTTCTTATATCTTCTGACACCATTGGAGGCTTAAACCCCAAAACTTCTTCCTTTGGCAACGCCCATGTCTTATAGCTATCTTAATTCTTTCCATATAATAGCACACAAGTGCCGCAAAGTTCGAAAATTCTCTGCCGCAGCTGCTAAAAAAATATTACAAACCATAGCAGCAGCGACTGCAAAAAGTAACAATACAATGCAGCTTATAGCACATGATACAAGAATACAGGTAGAAGTGCGGGTGTGAAGTTAACAACTCTTTGCTAACAACTTTTTCAGCTGTCAAAAAGTGACTTGTCAAATCGCAATTTGGCAAAAAAAAAACAACCCCTTGGACAACAGTTTTGGTGGTGGACAAAATGCGCTGCAGGATCGTTTGGAAGAAACAGTTCTGAAAACAGGTGAGAAGAAAATTTTACATAGTTATGATATAAAAATAAATCAAATCATTTCCTACGCTCACAGGCTTAAACAAAATGCAGCACTCATTTTCATGAACCAGAAGCTTTTTGGAGTTGTTGGACATAACGCCTCAATGCAGGTCAATGTTTTATATATGGATATGTCGGGAAAATATGTATATTTTTGATAATTATAATAGCATTTTAATAACTTTTTCCATTTTCTCCTTATAGGCCTTATTCTCTGAGGTAGCAATTTGACGGATGCTTCTTTCGCCTGCTGGACAGAAAGCCTTGGAATAGATGGATCATTTACCAACCATCAAGTAGGAATTCAAAATACCTTCTATTTGATACCAAACTTATTATTGTAACTCTTCAACTTCTTCCAGAGACCTGGCAAATCCTTTCGGAGCAAATATGGACACTTTCATTTTAGGAGTTGTTGGGCACTTTTTGTCGCAGGAGCAACTAAGTTTCCACTAGCACCAATCACGTAAATATATATCTTTTTGATGGCACTGATTTTGGATTCATAACTCTTATAATGTTTCTATGCCAGGTGTCATCCTTGGGAAAAGCAGATTAAAAGCTATTTTTAAGGATTCTGGACAGAACCATATGACCAACTACAAAAAATTATAGAACATCAACAAGGTATGGATAATAGCTTCCATTTTAAATCAAATTCGTTAAATTTTGTTTCTTACTTTTTCCAGAACGCCACCTAATTCTTTTAGGACAAAATTGGCCAATTTCATTTTTGGAGTTGTTGGGCACTAGTAGTTGCAGGAGTATCGTCATTTATACAAGCATCAATCAGGTAAGTATGCACCTTCTTGATAGCATTTATTTAAAATTTCTAACCTTCGCCATTTTGTTTTTACCAGGCTTCATCCTTGGAAAAACTAGATTTTGGACGATTTTAGAGGATTTTGGACACTTTTTCATGGAAAACTAAAAAAAGTCATATACCATCAAAAAGGTATTTATTGCAGTCTTATGATGACATCAAATTTAACAATATTTCTTCTTTACTTTTTCCAGAATCCTATGTAATCCTTCCTGGACCAAAATGGCCAATTACATTTCTGAGGTTGTTGGGCCCTTGTAGTTGCAGGAGCGACTTTATTTATATCAGCATCAATCAGGTAAGTATACACCTTTTTGGTAGCACTTATTTCGAGCATGTAACCATTACCGTTTTTTTATGACAGGCTTCATCCTTGGGAAAAGCGGATTTTGGACGATTTTTGAGGATTTTGGACACTTCTTCATGGAAAACTATAAAAACTCATGCACCACCAAAAAGGTATTTATTGTTGTCTTATGATGACATAAAATTTAGCAATATTTCTTCATTACTTTTTTCAGAACTCTATGTAAATCTTCGTGGACCAAAATGGCCAATTTCATTACTGCAGTTGTTGGGCCCTTGTATTTTGTTGAGGTAGCAAATTAATTTATACCAGCATCAATTAAGTAAGCACTAACTTTTTTAATATTTGTTATTTTCATAGCGGCAGCCGAAGCAAAATTTTAATTATGATGAATTAAAAATGCTAAAGCACAGCAATAGCAAAAATGTTGATACTTTTGCTTATTTGGCTGCAGCAATTTAAACCCTGGTTTAATCAAGTTTCGTTAAATGATGTAGAAGAACGATATAACGTAGAGTAGAGTGAAGGAGAAAGAGCACACTGATAAAACCACTATCGAAAATCCTGTGATTTATTCATTCAACATTTGTACACACCGTACAAAAAAAAAATTTGGCACTGACACAAACATTACTATTCAAGCCATGCATAAAAGTATCTACTCACTTTCCTACGCAATTATTAGCTGTTTAATGACAACCATAGCTGCATTCCCGTGGCACTGGATCAGATCATGGCAGAACTATAAGGTAGGGCCCATGTCAGAATTATTAGGTAGGGCCACTTTGCTTAGTGCCCTCACGCGTCAATGAAGAGTGGATATTGAAAAGGTTGGTTAGTTGTCAAAACGACGAATTTCGTAGAAATTGCAAATGAAGAAAATATTTTATGTTTCCAAGTTGCAAACAGTGCGGTCGCGGGTGTTAAATTTGTGATAATTTGTGTGAAAATATTATAAGAAAAGTGTAATAAAAACTATAAAATGTGGAAGTCTTAAAATTGCAAAAAAACCTGTAACAGTTTAAACCTAAAACAACTGCAAAACGTGAGCATAAAGAAATTCGCGATGAAGAGCTGATTTTGACATCCATCCCACTTTATTCTGCTTTCTACTTCATTCCTCTGCGAGTCGGCCCTACCTTATAATTCTGCCATAGTAGACAGCAGAGAAAATGCCGGCTAGTTGTCAAAATCAGCTGTTCATCTCGAGTTTCTTTGTGTTCACGTTTCGCAGTTGATTTTAGGTTAGAATAACCTAATGTATAATGAATAATGAAGAAAAAACAAATAATGAATAAAAAATTAATAGTAAATAAAAAAAGACTAATTGAAAACACAGTGTGTAATATTTGAAGTCATGGCAAAATAACCATATACGGACACTACTACGTGTTAAAAGACCAAAAAAAAAGGACCCCTGTCTCCCAGTTTTGCCCAAAGTCCTCCAGGTTTTTTTTTATGGGCCCCCAAAGAAGTGGGGCCTCGGTGTCATTTTTGGAAAAAGGTGATCATTTTCTCAAGCTCATATCTTGCAAATCGTTCGGAATTTTGATTTACTCTCTGAGGCAAAGATGTAGCTCTTGTCATAAAGAACAAAAATTGTTAACATATAAAATAAAAAACTTCATCTTCAAGGTAAAAATCGCAAAAAACTTAAAAAAATTCATTTTTTTTTTTTACATTTTTTCCCCTGTTCAGGTCCATAGGTAGCAAACCGTTCAAAATTCAAGCAAACAATCAGCTACAAAAATGAACCTAAGATCTCAATAAACAACTTTCTACAACATATGAACTTCCTAGGAATGATTCTTAACACCGTTTAGGTAGCGCTTAGGTAGCCGCAAAAGTGAAAAATTCCCCGAAAATTTTTTAATTTCATTTGTTTTCTCTTTCCTTCAACATTGAGATACTATAAAGCCTTCTCCCGTAAGTGAAAAGACATGTTGCAGGTTTCATTGTTATACTATTACTGATTTTATTAATCTTAGTTCTTAGGTGGTATGGGTTGACATTTAGAGTTAGGGTTGTAACAAAGAGTAGTAGCATGGATATTTAGTAATAAAGATTCAGTGTTGTAGGGATTAGTAGTCTCAGCAGGGATGGCACTACAATACTATGCTATCTATTACAAAAATTATAAAAATATAATAAAAATAAAAATTCGTATTATGTTCATAATGTTGGACTTGCAAATCGCACTCTCTTAAGTTGAGGATCCAAATCGTCTTCCGAATCGTCCGAATTTGACTCTGATCCAGAACTTATGGTGTCCACAGGCACGTTACTTCCAGACTGCCCTCCATCATCAGCTTTTTCTTCTTCAGATACTTCATTAACATCATAGAGGGTGATCTTGTGACTCCACCAACATACCTGAAATGAATTAGAAAAGAAATCAAAAAAGGAATGCAAAACAATGCATCAATTAAATTGATATTACCTCTGCAAGCAATGCGTCGAGTTTTTTGCCTTTATACCGTTTTTCCATGGGCATTGTGGTTTGGTAAAACCGTTCTCCTTGCTCATCGGATTCGGTAGGGAGTTGTTTGATAAAATCGTCAAAATTAAAATGAAGAAAATGCAGCTTTAATGTCATCGATGTGCGATTTTCTCAAAATAATACAGCATTTCTATCACCCATTCTCTTGCTTCCGGTTCCGCGTCTCGATCGCCTTCCAAGACTCTGATGCATACACGCTGAAGGTAAATCGATGCCATTGAATGATTATAATCATGAAGCGATGATTCAAAGTTGCTCTTGAATAGCTTTCTAATGTCAGGGCCATTAAGTACGTCTGTTAAATGAAGACAAAAAATAAAGACAGATAAGAAAACATTTGCAAAGGGAAAATAGTACAATGAGGTGAACAAAAATTCGTTTTAAATTTACTACAATACCTTTTTTAATTTTGTCATCGCTATGCTTTGGGAAAATGCTTTTCAAATAGTCGAATGCGTTTGGACAATTTACAACGGCCACTTCGATGAATTTTTTAACAATTCCCAATTTTATGTGGAGCGGTGGCAGCAAGATATCTTGAGTATTGTCTATTAAAGGTGCATTCCTCAGTTTGTGTTGTTTCATTTGTTCCTCCACACTTCCTCTTGGTCTCCACGAATTACATTGGCATTGATTCAGAGGTGATCACGAATCCCAATTACAAAGAAAACAAAACAATTTTGGAAAGCCGCCCTTATCAATGATCCCTTGCAAAATGTTGATGACCTTCAAATCACAGCAAATCTTCCATTTATTTTCGTAGTATTTGATTTTTTCCATTATATCTTTCAATGTTTCATAGCTTTCGTTCATGTTAATACCCATTGCTAGCGGAATGGAAGGTTCGACACATGCAACAACACTGCTTTGAAGCTTGAAACAGAACCATCAATAAATAATCTCCACTCACTAGCGATGTAGTTCATTCCCATTTTTACCACCAAAGCTTTTACATCGATGCAGTAAGTGAACGAATTGTCATCATTTAGAGTGTAGAGGCTCTGAAATTCAGCTTGCCGTTTGTGGTACGCCGTAGAGTTCACAATACCATGTGTGAGTTTTCTTTGCTTTAAAAACGCTGTCAAAAATATGGCAAGTCGCTGCGATAGTCCCAATATGGTCACAATGAAATCCATTTCCATTTGTATTATTAGTTGTGGTCCATCTCTTCCCTGTTGGGGCTCAAAATCAAATCAATCTTCATAAGTAACACCACTTGCTCTAGTCATTCCTGTACATTCTGTACTACGATCTGGAGTTGGCATACAAAATGGTATACAAAATTTTCAGGTGCAAGCACTGGTAGTGTGGCTGTTACAGTTGTTTTATAAGTTTTGTTCCTCTCAGCATATCGATTTAGACCACATGTATAATTTACGCATGCATAGCAACTGGTTTCATCATGATCACCTGGGAGATTAATCCAGTTTACCGGCTTACAATACTTCATACTATGTTTGCCTCCACTCAAACATGCCATGAGATAGTTATAACATTGGCGACACACTGTATTAGGTGTGTAATTTTCACCGGTCAAGTCTTCTTCGTCGAAAAACAACTTTTATGCTCTCTTGAATTCACTAGTTAATAGATTCTTTTCCTTTTGAAATTTTGTAGAACTTGTTTTTCTGATTTGATGACCGCAAACGTAGCAAAATAAATCAATATTTTTACACTGCATATTGAAATTGTCAGTTGCCAATGTTGTGTGCGAATTATGCTGTAGCACTTTCACTTTTTCACTTTCACCGCTGAGCTCTCGTTGACGTCGCGCTGTGTAATGCCTCGATGTGAGCGTCGTGTCGGTTTTATATTGTGTGCTGCGTCCCTTGTTGCGTGTGCTGAGCTTACTGCATTGCCTGTGCTGCTGCGGTCGGTGCGTGATCGCGTGATACCTAAGCGCTACCTAAACGGTGTTAGCCCTTGGACAAACACATGGTTCTGGCCAGGCATATTTCATTTTTGAGCGTTAATTAAACATACAAGACATTAAACATGACAAGAGCTACAATGTGAATTCAATGCAGATGTTTGCTTCCAGGTCGTTTTTTGATACAAGTTTTTTATTTTATATGTTCACAATTTCATCTTTATGACAAGAGCTACAATGTGTTTACAGGTATTTTTTTTATATTTTGGGTTGTTTTTATGTGAATTCAATGCAGATGTTTGCTTCCAGGTAGTTGTTTGATAGTAAGGACACGGGAACTCACCCACCAGCTTGAGAATTTTTATTAGAATGCACTTACTATCAGTGATGGTACAGTGCACTCACACACTCGGCCTCCTGACTGACAATTATTTACGTTCAAAGTTTTAAAATCAACATTTGTTTTTTAAGAAATCGCTTATTTTATTACACTTCAATTGTTTTTAAGCGAAGTTTTGGCTCCCAGAAAGTACTTTTGTTAGAAAAACCTCACTATCTCCGGTCTGAGAAGGGTTAATGCGGAGTATTATACCTTAAAAAAAGCTTGAAGTGTTGTCTTTTACTGAGTCTAGGAAGAAATAAGTTTACTAGGGCTGTTTTTTGCGAAAACCAGATGTTTATTAAAAAAGTGAGGTTAAAAAATCTTTTTTTTTTAATTTGCCCCAATGAGTTAATAAAATTAACATATTTATATACAGATTTATAGCGTTTTCAAAGGTCTTCTCAATGATACCCATCTCAACCAGATCGGATAAGAAATGGGTGAGATATAAGCGATTATATACTCAAGCTATAAAGCTATATAAACGAAAGTTGGTTCGTAAACACAACAAATATTTCTTTTCCCAAAGAGAGTGAGTGGCTTTTATCACTTGGGAAAAAATTCACACTACCAATAACACAATAAAACTTTTCACCAATACATGTAATTGCAGATTTCGAACAATGTTTCAAAACAATTCAAGATGATAAAGAAAAAAATGCAGCCAGAGCAAAATTTTGCAACAAATTGGCCACATTTAAAAATAAAATCAAAAATACAATGAAAGAAAAATTCATTTTAAAAAAATATAAGACAACAAAAGAATTTATAGATAAACATAAGCACAACATTATAATTACACAATCAGACAAAGGAAACAAAACTGTGATAATGTTCAAGAAGGATTATGAAGAAAAAATGAGACAACTTTTAGGTGACAATAATACATACAAAATAATAAGAGAAGATCCAACAATCAAACTGCAAAGGAAAAACAACAACTTAATAAACAATTTATACAAACAAAACCACATCAATAAAACTCTAAAATACAAGCTAACTTGTCACGCAACCAAAACACCCAGACTGTATGGATTACCCAAAATCCACAAACCAAACTTTCCACTCCGTCCGATATCTTCTTCAACAAACGTTCCATACTACAATCTAGCAAAACACATAGGCAAAATTCTTAAAAATATTATTTCAATAGAATATAATGTGAAAAACACATACGAATTTAAAAATAAAATACAAAAAATAAATTTAGAACCAGATGACATCATGGTATCCTTCGACGTGGTATCACTCTTTACCAACATACCAACATACTTAGCCATTAAAATCATAATGAAAAATTGGAACAACGTAACGAAAGTAAAAAACATACCAAAAAAAATTTCTTAAATATAATAGAGTTCTGTTTGAAAGAAAGCAACTATTTCAAATATGAAAACAACATTTACAATCAAACGTTTGGAATGCCAATGGGAAACCCGCTTTCACCCACAATAGCTGACGTGATACTAGACGAACTTCTAAATGACACAATAGAACACCTAAAAAAAGAGAACATCACCATCAAATTCATCACAAAATATGTCGACGATATTTTTGCAATTGTCAAACCAGCTCACCTTGAATCCATTCTCAAAACACTTAATAATTATCACAACAAACTACAATTCACCACAGAAATTGAACAGAACAATAGCTTAGCATACTTAGACGTAAAGGTTCACAAAACAAAAAATAAACTCATTTTGGACTGGTACCGCTTCTACAAAAAATCAACGCAGCAAAAAATCTCATACAAAAAATCATCAACATCAGCAACACTAAATACAGGAAAAAAAATTTATCAGAAATTAAAACAATATTATACAATAACGACTACCCTAAAGGCTTAGTTATCACTCTAATAAATGAAACAATCAACAATACCAAACAGAAACACCCACAAGCAGATGTTCAGTCTGGCAATACCAAACAGTTCTACAGCATAACATTCGTACCAACACTAAGGAGGTGTTCATACGTCAGTCAAATGATTGAATCAATCAAAATTTGTTGTTGCTTTCCTATGTAAAAAAAAATGAACTTTATCTCAGAGCGAAAATGAACTCCAAAATCTTCTCTCGTCAGTCAAAATTTTGATTGAGCTCCAGACCTGCATCAATCAGTCAAAGGGTTGCATTATTTTACTTGTCTGCTTTCTAGTAGCCAATTATATCAAGAAAAGTAGTTAACTGAAAACAAAGGTAGTTTTTTGAAGTGAGAAAGAGGTTTAGTTTCTTTAGTTCCTGCCATAATTTCATTAATTCTTTTGTTTTTTTATGACTTGCATGCGATGGTCATTCAAATAGGTATAATTTCCGGCGTATTGATTTCCTAATGTGACCAGTTTTAATCCTAAAAGATCAACTATATTTCCGCTATTGTTTTCCATTTGGTAAAATTGTTATGCACACAAAACAACTCAATAAAAGAAATACCGAAATAAAGTACTTTTTATGTCGCTTACCATTTAAAGATTACTATATTTTCTCAATTGAAATTAAAACACGCGTTATCTTTTTGAAATTAAATCTTTCTTCATTCTAATAGAATTACCCAGTGAACATTTTATATAGTTGACATTTCATTTATTCGTGGAAGAGTTGCCAGATAATTATTAATGGTCATAACAATCTCCCACGCTATATAAGATATATTATAAAAGGAAATAACATGAACAAAAAAATGATGTTTTAAGAATTTCGAAAATGTAATAATAATATTGACATACAATTAAAATCTATAATTACTCAAGAACATAATCACGAAGATATGCTGGTATGTTACGTTGCCTTCCAAATCTACGAGTCTCTTGATCTTGACATTGCTGAGGATGTTGTTGATTAGGAAGCAGCGCTTCTTGGTGACTTAAAGACGCCTGTGAAGTTTCTGGTTGAGGAATTTCTTGACAATTTGGAAATACTTGCGAAGATTCCCGATGGCTTGAAGATGGCTCCGGTGCTCCTTGACAGCTTAAAGATTCGAAGATGTATTGGCTGTTATCATAAGCTTGTTGGTTATTTGTAGTTTGTTGATTACTATCATTAAGGATAACTGGAGCAAAATGAACTTGCCGTTGTTGAACATTTGTAACTTTAAGTTGATCGATATGACGCTTTAATGTGTAACCATCATCTAGTTTTACTAAATAATGAAGTTCCCCAAATTTTTGAAGTACAGTACCTAATTTCCATACTGTTTTGTTGTTTCGAATATGTAAAACTTGCACTCTTTCTCCCACGCTGATGTGACGTACTCCCGGAATAGATTTTGTAGATTTAAATTTTATTGGTGGTTTCAAAACATCCAGTTTAATTCGAATACGTCTATGAAAATAAAGTTCTGCTGGACTTTTTCCGCAGCATAGGGGAGTTGCTCGGTACCTTTGAAGAATTTCATTCACCTTTTTTTGTATAGAGCCAGGTTCTGATGACATAGCCTTTAATTTTCGCTTGAGTGTTTGAACATTCCGTTCAGCTAGTCCATTTGTACTCGGATGCCCCGGAGCTATTAATTTTTGAAAAATTCCATGCTGGTTACAATATGTTTTGAAGTGATCGCTTGTAAATATCGTAGCATTGTCAGATACCATTATCGAAGGAAATCCATGGGTTGCAAAAATGTCTGATAAAAGATTTATCGAAGTTTGAGTTGTAGGCGCATCGCGTATGACACGAAACTCTGCCCATTTGGATTTTGCATCTATGACGATCAAAAAATAATGATCCTGGAAAGGCCCTGCGTAATCGATATGAATTCTTTCCCAGTTCTCATCTGGTTCTTCCCATTGATGGAGTGGGGCTTTTACTGGCTTATTTTGAACTTGAATGCAGGCTTCGCATGATCTCACCATTCTTTCAATATCCCTGTCGATCCCTTTCCAAAAACAGTATCGTCTGGCGAGTTGCTTCATTTTTGTGATTCCTGGATGAGTGTGGTGTAATTCTTGAAGAATTTGAGGCTGGAGGCTCTTCGGAATCAAAACACGTTGGCCTTTGAATACAATTCCATTTTCGAGTATGTAAGTCAAATCGCTATCTTCACCATTGCGCAACTTTGCCAAAAGATTTGAAAGTTCTGGATCTTTCGCCGTTTCTGCCGATATTACTTCAGCGTTTATGTGCTCGCTTGAAATTTCAAAGATTGTTAGAGAGCATAATTCATTTATCTCTTCATTGATGCATTTATCCGTAGATAACTTGAAATTAGCTTGTGTAGCCCGAGAGAGGCAATCGACATTGATGTGCTTTGAACCTTCTTTATACGTTATTTCGTAATCAAAACTTGATAGGAACTCGGCATAGCGTAGAAGTCTGGCTGCTGTTATAGCTGGCAATTTGTTGTGCTGATGAAAAATGTGTGTGAGTGGACGGTTATCAGTAACAAGCTGAAATTTTCTCCCGTAAATGTACATGAAAAAGTAATTGATTGTAAATATTATGGCCAATGCTTCGCGGTCGATATGGCTATAGTTTCGTTCAGCTGGTGTTAATGACCTGGAAGCGAAAGCAACTGGACGCTCAACGCCATCGACTATGTGCGAAAGTACGCCTGCTACACCTGTTGGACTTGCATCACATGCGACCAATATTTGAAAGTTTGGGTCAAAAGGCATAAGGACCTGATCACTGGATACAATATTTTTAAGTTTTATAAATGCTGCTTCACAACTCGCTGACCAATAAAATCGTTTATTCTTCTGAAGCAATTGTCGTAGTGGATATGTAATTGAAGATAAGTGAGGTATGAATCTAGAATAATACGTTACCATGCCTAAGAATCTTCTGACATCTTCTATTGTAGCTGGACGTGGCATGTTTACAACTGCTTGAATTTTTGAAGGCGATTTTGAAATTTTATTGAATTGAACGACATGTCCCAGATATTCTATCTGAGTTTGAAGAAATGAACACTTGTTATAATTCAAATGTAAATCATGCTCTTTTAAACGCTGGAGGCATTTAACTAAATTTTGTTTACATTCAGCTTCTGTTGCGCCATGTATAACGATGTCATCGAAATAAGACATTGTTTTGTTTAAACCAGATAAAATTTGTTCGATTATGCGATTGAATTCGGATGGTGCCGTTTTTATACCAAACGAAAGGCGATTTACTCTATAGGTTCCTTTATGTGTAGATATTGTTTGGATTATTGCGGATTCTGGACTCACTCGAAGATGTAAATACGCTTTATATAAGTCAAGGCAGCAGAAATATTTTGAACCTTTAAGATTGTTCAAAATTTCATCGATTCGGCGTATTGGGTAGTTTGCAGAGACTAATTGTGGGTTAACACCTGGTTTATAATCGACGCACAGTCGAACACTGCCATCCGATTTCGGAATTATCACAAGAGGAGATCCCCAGTCGCTCCTTTCACATTTTGAAATAATGCCGGAGGCTTCTAAGTCACAAAGCTCTTTTTCAACACGCTCTCGAAGAGCATATGGAACTTCTCGTTCTTTATAAAAAACAGGTTTAGCACCTTGACGTAGTTGTAGTGTGACTTCGAAGTTTGGAACGCAACCTATTTTCCCTGTAAAAACTTCGTGGAAATTATTGATTATGTCTGCGATTGAATTTAAATTACTTAATTGAATTGAATTGATATTGTTGAATGGTTGATTGTCCACTTGCTGGAGGTTGATATTCAGGTGTCGAATCCAAACTCGACCTAAAAGGGCATCATATTCGTCAGGGACGATATACATTTCTTCATTTGAAGTAAAGTTTTTTAATTTAACTTGTACGCAGACTTTTCCATCTGGAATTACAATGTTCTTTGTGTACGAACGAAATGCAATTGTTGAGGGCTGAAGTGGGATATTTAAACCTAGCTGGTTAAATTGATTTCTCGGAATGAGCGTAAACCCGGCACCGGAGTCGACTTCAAATTTTTGATGGCGCCCATTTATTTGTACTGTGACATAATATTTGTCGGTGTCATTTCTACAGTGTTGGTTTGAATAAATATCGACAACTTGATTTATGCCATAAATTTGGTGAACTGTTTCATCAAAATCGTCGTTTTTAGCAACTCTATTATTATGGTTTGAAGATTTTATTAGAGTTTTAAGGCACACCTGTTGTACGTGACCAGTTTTGCCACAGTATTTGCATTTGAGGTTATGTGGTTTGGTACGGCAGTCTTTTGTTTTGTGATTGTCTTTACCGCATCGAATGCATAAATTATCGATTCCTAACTGGCTATAATTAATTCTAGATTTTGAACGTACCTGTGGTCTCGAAGCGCGATTTCTGGAGTGGCTTCTATGGCGAAATGTAGACTTCGTTTGAATTTGGTTAACATCACCGCTGTTGGGCTGCTTTTGATTTAATTCTCGGCTGTCTATTTTTGATGCCTCTAGAGATAGTGCCTTGTTAACAATTCTCTCAAAATCAGCTTCCTCAGATTGAAGTAATTGCTCACGGACTGTGTTGTCTTTTATGCCGCGAATAAACTGTGCACGCAGGAAAATTGTTGAAATGTCAGCACTGCATTGACAGGAGGATACAAATCCGCATTCATTTATGTCACGACGGAGTAGTGCTACATATTCTGCTATTGATTGCTCCTCGCTTTGGTAGGTTGATAAAAATCTGTGTTGACTGACTAGAATATTCTTTTGTGGGCATAAATGAGTTTCAAGCTTTTTTGTTATGTCGTCGTACTCGATTTCGTTGACTGTTTTCGGGGCGACCAGCGCCACGAGCAATTTGAAGTGTGTAGAGCCGATTGAATTTATTAGCATTTGATGGCAAAGTGTTTTATTAGCAAAAACACCCTTCATTGTTAAATAATTTTCGAATCTTTGGCGGTATAGTTTAAAATTTTCCTTGTTGGCATCGAAATTTTCGAATGGCGGTAGCAGCACTTGTAATGGCGTCGCATTTGGCTGTAAATTTGATTGCTGTGAACTAGAGTCCGTTCTAAGTTGTTGAATCAACTCATTTTGCGATTTGCTAAAAGCATCTAATATTTGTGCAAACTGAGCCGCATCCATTATGAGTTTTGATTTCCCTATCGAAACGCAGCTTTTCTTTTCCTCGTCGCCACTTTTATGTCGCTTACCATTTAAAGATTACTATATTTTCTCAATTGAAATTAAAACACGCGTTATCTTTTTGAAATTAAATCTTTCTTCATTCTAATAGAATTACCCAGTGAACATTTTATATAGTTGACATTTCATTTATTCGTGGAAGAGTTGCCAGATAATTATTAATGGTCATAACAGTACTGCACACAGCACGATATGAATTCACAAAATAGTAGGTAGCAGAAAAGTAACAAATGCCTGCGTCGGAGCTTCAATCAAAAAATCGTGTGTGAGCAAGCGTCAATCAATATTTTCAGAGAGAGTTAAAGAGAGTAAAAAATCGCGATATACTTCGATCATTTGACTGATGTATGAACACCTACTAACAGAAAACAAACAACTCAAATCAATAATAAAAAGAGATAACATAATATTCGCCCACAAGTCAAATCACACTCTAACGCTGCAGCCACACGTGATAGCACTGGCAGGCCAGCAACGAATATGTATTTACTTCGAAAATATTCCGAAATAATCAACATATTCCGCTGTGGCCACACGTGATGGTAAATGTTCATTCGCAAAATGTCGTCAAAGCCAAAGGTTCGACCACTGTATTATTCCGTTTGCTTTTATTCAGTGATGCTTTATATGCCAACACAGCACCAAACTTAAATGGGATAAAAATTGGGAACTTATTATTTTGTAAAATTTATTTATCAATGTTTTCCAAAATGAAATGCTACTTATTCGTATGATATTTTATGTGTCAAATGAGGGCAATTAAAATATTTGCATATATTTCACTACAAGACATGAAAGAAAAGTGCATATTTAAAGTTCGAATATTTTAGGGAGAAAATACAACACTGTTTCCTTACTTCGATTTCGCACTGGCTGTGGTTGTCGAAATTCACTGTCTCACCCCCTAGCCACACGTGCCAGTCCGAAGACAGTAACAGTTCGAAAAACTCAATACACTCTCACTTTTCACTAATACACTCACACCTTGACATCACTGGCAGTTCACTGGCAACAACTTTTACTGAGACAGTGAATTTCGACAACCACAGCCAGTGCGAAATCGAAGTAAGAAAACAGTGTTGTATTTTCTCCCTAAAATATTCGAACTTTAAATATGCACTTTTCTTTCATGTCTTGTAGTGAAATATATGCAATTATTTTAATTGCCCTCATTTGACACATAAAATATCATATAAATAAGTTGCATTTCATTTTGAAAAATATTGATAAACACATTTTCCAACATAATTAGTTCTCCATTTTTATCCCGTTTAAGTTTGGTGCTGTCTTGGCATATAAAGCATCACTGAATAAAAGCAAACGGAATAAAAACGTGGTCGAACCTTTGGCTGTGACGACATTTTTCAAATGAAAATTTACTATCACGTGTGGCCGCAGCGAAATTTGTTGATTATTTCGGAATATTTTCGAAGTAAATACATATTCTTTATTAGCATGCCAGTACTATCACGTGTGGCAGCGTCAGTAAAAGTTGTTGCCAGTGGACTGCCAGTGATGTCAAGGTGTGAGTGTATTAGTGAAAAGTGAGAGTGTATTAAGTTTTTCGAACTGTTAGGCCCATATTAGACGATGTCCGTTTGTCCGATCTTTGTTGTTGCTTTCAATGTGAAACTGTCAAAAAACAGTGAGAGTGAGAGCGGATGAACTTTTTGTAAGGCGGACAAAATATGTTCATTTTGTCTGCTGTTGATGTCAGCAGACAACGGCCACAACAGTGTGGCGATGTGGTGAAATAAAAGTTTTGCTACACTTTAGCAGCTAAAAAGTACTTTTTCTTAGGAAAAGTACTAATATCCTACTATAAGATAAAGGAAAAATAGTTGCTTGAAGCACTTAATTTTGGCAGGTACAAATCGCTGCAAAACCTTCCTGTGCTTGTTGTTCATAAAAACTATGTTTGATGCTCATTGATTTGCCGAGTTTATTATATTTAAAGCTACTAAGTCGTAATCGATTTCCATGTTGAATAAAAAATAAAGAAATACCTCGTATCAATAAAAACACAATAGAATAACAATTTCAACTCTAAAACTTTCAATAACTTTTGTATCTACGCAACGATGCTATTAAAAGTAATTGTTTTCAAAGTGCACAAAATAAAGTGCAGTAAAAAATGTACTCAAACTAAATGAAATGTCAAATGTGTCCGCTCTAAATTTTCTGTCGTGTGACCATCCAGCGGACAAGAGAGTAAAAAGTGTTCATTTTCGTCGGACAAACGGACATCGTCTAATATGGGCCTAAGGCGGACAAAATATGTTCATTTTGTCTGCTGTTGATGTCAGCAGACAACGGCCACAACAGTGTGGCGATGTGGTGAAATAAAAGTTTTGTCACACTTTAGCAGCTAAAAAGTACTTTTCTAAGGAAAAGTACTAATATGCTACTATAAGATAAAGGAAAAATAGTTCCTTGAAACACTTACTTTTGGCAGGTTATATTATTAAAATATTGACAAGAAAGTGGTGTTGGAAGAATTGGTAAGTAAAATTATAAATATGTTAATGGAATTCATTTATTAATTTAATGATAATCATTTTATTTCAATCTTTATTCTTAACAGGTTAAGCCAATCCGAGAAGAATTTTGCAAGCAAAATCAGTTGTTTAACTGTTGGTAAGCACAATGATTGTTTTTCTGCAATAACTCAAAGCGGGAACTGTGCGATGTACGTTTATGCCTTTCATGCCACTTTTTGATCCAGCATGAGCGATTTCTCCTACTTGTTTCCCTTATCTGAAATGATTCGTTGGCCAAGGCTTCAAATCGCTGCAAAACCTTCCTGTGCTTGTTGTTCATAAAAACTATGTTTGATGCGTATTGATTTGCCGAGTTTATTATATTTAAACTACTAAGTCGTAATCGATTTCCATGTTGAATAAAAAATAAAGAAATACCGCGTATCAATAAAAACACAATAGAATGACAATTTCAACTCTAAAACTTTCCATCACTTTTGTATCTACACAACGTTGCTATTGAAAGTAATTGTTTTCAAAGTACACAAAATAAAGTGCAGTAGAAAATGTACTCAAACTAAATGAAATGTCAAATGTGTCCGCCCTAAATTTTCTGTCGTGTGACCATCCAGCGGACAAGAGAGTAAAAAGTGTTCATTTTCGTCGGACAAACGGACATCGTCTAATATGGGCCTTACTATCTTCGGACTGGCACGTGTGGCCAGGGGGTAAACAAGATTTTTTCGAAAACAAAGACACCGATAGAAAAACAAGAACAACATAATGTAGTTTATGAAATTAAATGCAAAGGAAACATAGAAGAGCACTGTAACCAAATATATATAGGAACAACGAAGAGATCACTAAAGACAAGATTAACTGAGCACAAAGCGGACATAAAAAACAAAAAAAAACATCAACAGCACTGGCAGAACATATGCTTATAAATGGACACACAGCTGATTTCGAAAAAGCACGAATATTAGACGTAGAGAAAAAAAGGGAACACACGATATATGCTAGAAACTTGTATATACAACAAAACTTAACGACGACAATGAACTACAAGGAAGACAAAGACAACATTAATCAAAGCTATGCAGTGGTTTTAAACAAAACTTAAAACAGCACGGAAGTAGAAGGCAGCAGCAATTTTTTGAAAAATTTTAAAAATTAAAAGTAAAATTATCAATAGCATAAATGTAGTGTTTTAAACTTTTTGTAAGTAATTATCTTAATGTTATCGTTTTTAATAGGTGTTTTTAATATGAATATGTTTAAATTAAGGGTCATCAAATCTATAGTTTGTGAATGTTATATTTTTTTTCTCAGATTCAATAAAATGGTACCCAGAGGATGTTGAGAAAAAATCAACGAAACGTCGGTACAAAATAATGAATTAACTGTTTAATTGCATTATAACAATTGATCAAAAAGCCCATTTAAAGGTATAAACAATTCATTTAACACCAAAATTTGATCTTCACCACTTGTCAAATATAAAGGCCTATATCTCAAGAAGTTGGATCGGCCTCCTTAAAAAAACTTTGGTGTTGTAATCAGCAGTGTAAGCCCTACCGGGCCAATGAAAATTGGCGCATTTTTCATAAAGTAAATTTGTTCGTAAAAGCGGAAAGTAAAAAAAACGCTTTTTGGGCCATTTTTCGCTCATTTTTTAAAGTTTCTTGCGATTTTGACCTCGAAGATGAAGTTTTTTGGTTTTATATGATAACAATTTTTGTTCTTTATGGCAAGAGCTACAACTTTGCCTCAGAGAGTAAATCAAAATTTTTTCCAAAAGTGACACCGAGGCCCCACTTCTTTGGGGCCCATAAAAAAAAACCTGGAGGACTTTAGGCAAAACTGCGAGACAGGGGTCTTTTTTTTTTGGTCTTTTAACACGTAGTGGTGTCCGTGTATGGTTATTTTTTTTCGTGTTGCACTGTGAAATTCCATGTGAATTGCGTTCTTTGCGAATAGCATTCATATAAATTAAAAAATTGATTCATTATTCTGAATAACAAAAATTAATAATTTTGAAATGAATAATTAATCAATTTTTGAAAAATGAGTGTGAATGAAAATATTTATTTATGAATCAGTTGTGCATTAAGTGAATGATATTCTTATTTCGTTATTCACTGATTCAAATTTTTGTAAATAAAATTAAATTGAATGCATTCCTTTACACCTCTGCTTATGCCATGGTGATGCTAGGGAAACATGTTTGGTGAGGATTTTTTTATTACCGAGGCGTTAACCGAACCAAAACACCGATTACCGGAGCGATTACCAACCAAATACCGAACCAATTACCAACCGATTACCGAACCAATTACACATTTTTTCAAAAAACACATTTTTTACTCAACGCGAACATCATTATTGTTCTTGTTACTATATTTACGTAGATTTCCATCACCTTATTGAAGTTATTCATGGTTTTAACAATAAAGTTAATATTCCTTGCAGATAAATCATATTCGTTACTTTCAAAACAAGAAATTTTTTTTTAATTTTTTTCTTTTTTTTCAATTGTAAAGTAACGAATATGGGCATTTCTAAACTGGCGTTACGCACGATTTGTACGAAGAAATACAAAAATATGAATGGAAAAGTCAAATTCTTAAAAAGGGTTTTTTTATATTTGTATAGTAATTAAGTAGCACTATATTAATCCTTAGCGACCACACCTTAGCCAGGTCACATAACGGCCACACGGAGTAACTCATTACCCCACACTGAAAACCTAGTTGTACAAGACATATGGCAGCTTTAAGACAACTAACCGATTGCTTCATGTTTGCTGAAGATTTCTTCTACATATCTAATGATTTTTGCCGGTCTTTTTATAGATGGCAAAAATGTTTTTTTTCAGAAAAAAATTTATTACTCCGCCATTTTTCAATATTAAGGGCAAACACTTTAGGATTGTTAGCACAACATATACTTCTACCAAAAAAAAAAGTAATAGTATCTACCGATCATTCAAAAAGTATATTTATTTTGCAAAATTACTGAAGGGAAAAATGAAAAAAAATTACATACCATAAATTTTGTTTTTTTTTCGTTTTATTATTATTTAAAGAGGAAAAAAATATAACGGCGAGCTAAATGGGGGGTAAGCCAACGTAACGAAATGGTTCCTATGAAAACAACAACACAGCAATTCGCCGCACTGGTTGTATAAAAACGAAAAAAGGGCTATTTAATAATTTTTCATATTTTTGCTTTCACCGAGGATTGAACACACTACGCTTGGATCCATAGTCGGCTGTTCTACCAGCTAGGCCACGGAGACATACGAGCTGCTCAGAGCACAAGTGGCGTAAGTCCACTTTTGGTAGTTTTGAGAAAATGGAATATTTAGAAAAATTCTTATTAGAAATTCTATGTATAAAAAACTCAGTTTTGCTTACAAGCTATGTGAAGAGAATAAAAAGAGCTATTCATATCATAAAAAATTAATTTAATAATACAAAAAAATAATGAAGAATATTGCATACTAAATTGAACATATTTTTGAAATTTCTTATTTCCGCTGTAGAAATCTAATGTGAGATATTTTAAGAATGTTTTGACGAGGAATGCTAGCATTTATTTCCAGAAGTCGAACAAAACTTCCTACTAGTGATTATCTTCATTATTAAGGGAGATATAAAATGAATAGACTTACGCCACTTGCCCTCTGAACTTTTTTGAAATTTTTCATTTCCGCTGTAGAAATATAATTCGAGATATTTTTAAGAATGTTTTGATGAGGAATGATAGCATTTAGTTGCAGAAGTCGAACAAAAGTTTCCTTAAGTCTTGCGTCTTAGTTTTAAATAAGCTAGGAGTTTCTAACCCGGAGTCATAAATAGGTTACATATTCCTCTTCACTTCTATGTACTTAACTCAATTTCCATAAAAAATGGACTTACGCCACTTGTGCTCTGAGCAACTCATATATATTTGAGTAGCTCGTACTTATGTTAAATTTTACAATCAGTAGTTTTGTGATTGAATTGAGTCTTTCGTGCAATACTCTGAACGTACATTTCGGTCTAAAAATTTGAATCTAAATGTAGTTTTTTTCAGAATATTAGCACACTTTTAGGCATTTCTCAAATTGAGTTTTGATAAATTAAAAAAGCAATTTTCGAAGTAGGCCTTGCATTGATTGATTTGGAAACATTTCTGAATTTAAAACTTGTTTTTGTTTTCTTAGATCTGTGAATTTTCTTATAAATACCATGTCTTTCATAAAATTTAAATGCAGACTTGCATAATATTCTTTAACGCGTCTGGCTTGTATTCATCAGGCCTGCATGATTCTTATGACTTCATTAAATTGCTTATTTTTTTGTCATTGAAAATTAAGCTAGAGCAGTTCAAATAGTACGAATTCATACCTTCAATTGGTGTGAGTAAGTACGCATATAATACGAACTGGAGAAAAAAATGTGTGGCGGACTGCATTTTTAATGCATTGATTTTGCCGTTTCTTTAAATTACTTCGTCGTTAAAGCCCGTATGATACTTCATTTTTTTGTCCAATATTAAAATCTGAAAACAAGTGGCGCGTGGGCAGGACAGACATATTTTGTAAGAAAAGGATAAACGTTGCTACTATTATTTATTTCATTTAATCCAATAATTTTAGCTACACACATCACTTCCATTCAGCATCCAATTTTCTTAAATAAGAAAGATTCGAAGTCAGCGACCCTTAAACACTGTTAAGCCATGTTAAAAACTCTTGAAAATACATTTTAGTAGATGGCACACTCTTATAAAAAAATTACACAATTTTGGAAATCTGGCAATGAATTCGGATTCAGCAACCCATTTTTACCTATTGTTTGCTCCAGCACCGATTTAGTGAAAAAAAAATTTTTTAGGTGGCAATACCATTAACCATCTTGAATTTTAAAATTCTGACAGTCTAAATTGCGACCGTCTAATTCTGCCATCGCATGTACAATTCCAATTTCCAATTTTTAAAATCTTAAATTTAATTTATGCACCGAATATTATGTTGTTGAATTTGTTTTACAAATTCTTCATTTCCTTCATTCTGTTATGTTTGGTTTAGATTCGTCAGAGAAGTACGGAACGATAGTGGTTGGATGAATACAGAAATTTATCTTGATGTGTTAAAACATTTGAAACGTTTTGCGAAATTCTTCAAAGAAAATCCTGTTCTACTTTTAGTGAACAACCATGTATCACACTGCTGACTTGATGCTATTTTGTATTGTTCTGATAATAGAATTGTTTTGCTTTCATTTCCTTCACACAAATCTCATTGTTTGCTGCCCCTAGATGTTGAAGTATTTGGACCATTTAAGAAACAATGCAAGAAGTCATTTAAAAATTATTTGGTTAATAATCCGGAAAAAAACTCAAGAAATCACAATATATGATCGTGCGCTTCCAGTTAACCCATTTCTGAGGTCATTCTCCACTGAGAATAGTACAAAAGGATTTTCGTCTACAGGAATTTTTCCTTTTAATTGCAACATTTTTGATGATAGCGAGTTTTGTGAAGCAGAATGATTTGAAGAGAGCAGAGAGTCGAGCGACGGAGACCATTCGTCCGATTCCAAAATTAAAAACCTAAAAAGTTAATAAGAGTCGTCCAACCGGAAAGTCAAGAATCTATACTGGTACTCCAGAAAAAGACCGATCTCGCATTACAAAAAGTTAAAAAAGAAAACAAATTTAATATTAAAAGACCGAAGGTAGTGAAGCGTGTGCTTCAGGATACGTCCAGTGATGAAAGCGACAGTTGCAGTGTCAGAGACTCGGAAACTTCGTTATTATTTAACGTAAGTGATGATTTAGAAAGCGAAGATTTAAAAAAAAATTAATTTAAGCGATAGCATTGTAGCCGTCCTCATTAAATTTGGAAATCAAAACAATTTGTTTTGTTTTTATATGGTATTATCGACAAAAATAAAATAAGAAGATATTTAGTTGAATTTGTATTGAAAATTTATTACTATTACATGCTATAACTTTTGAACTCCTCAAGAGCACACCTTCATTTTACATCGTTGGAAAGATAATGGAACGGTGAAAAAAATTAAAATAATAAAAAAGAAAAACAATTAAAGTATGGGTTGCTGGCATAGTATTAAACTTTGCAATTAAGAATGGGTCATTCTACTGCAATCAAAGTTTTAAATTTGTTTCTTAAAACAAAGGAAATAACCTTTCTAATGATATTTTATTTACGAAAATCAGATTTAAATTGACTGCTACGTTGTCTAAATGTATACACTATTTTGGTCGCGAACAATTATTCTAAAAATTTATTACTGCGGATTTGTTTATAACAAATGATATATTTGTTATAAACCTTTCTAATGATATTTTATTTACGAAAATCAGATTTAAATTGACTGTGCTACGTTGTCTAAATGTATACACTATTTTGGTCGCGAACAATTATTCTAAAAATTTATTACTTCGGATTTGTTTATAACAAATCGGAGATGGTCAGTGCAACTGATATTACACTTCAATATGGAATGGGCGTTTTGACCCAAAAGTTATCTTAGAGAAATATTTAAATTTTTTTGACTTAAGCAATTTGAACATAAACTCATTTACCATAATAATCAAATCGTCTGTACTGTTTCACACATGTAGTTTTTCTTTTTAGTAAATGTTTCGTAGTTTTTGTTTTATGAAAAATCGAAGGCATTGGCAAAAAGTAATGGAAAATGGTTGAGACAAGGAGAGGCAAAATATATTAAATGTGTTTTTTAATTACTAAATTACATAACTACCTTATTACTTAATTACCCAATTGAATTACTTACTTACTTACTTACTTAGTTGGTCGTAACAACCCGTGTCCGGGTTTCAACCGACCTCATCAGCTCTCGCCAGGCGCCTCTGCTTTGCACGCGCCTTCTCCAATCGGATACACCAAGTGCGGTTAGGGCTTCCTCAGCCTGGTCCATCCATCGGAGGCATGGTCTCCCTCGTCGTCGTTGACCAGCGACCCTCGCCTCGAGCACCTTTTTCGCTGGAGCTTCGTCGTTCATACGATGGACATGACCCAGCCAGCGTAGTCGCTGCACAGTTATACGCCGAACTACGTCAATGTCATCCTAGAGCTCATACAGCTCGTGGTTCATTCGGATGCGATAGTCATCGCCGACTCGAACAGGACCGAAGATTTTGCGAAGAACTTTTCTCTCGAACACCCCCAGAGCGGCTGCGTCAGTTTGCGAAACTACCCATGCCTCAGCGCCATAAAGCAGCACAGGTAGAACGAGCGTCTTGTAGAGTGTTAGTTTCGTCGATCGAGAGAGGGCTCTGGAACTTAGTTGCTTACTGAGCCCGTAGTAGCACCTATTAGCAATTATTGTTCTTCGTTTTATCTCCAGGCTGATTTCGTTTTTGGTATTAATGGCGGTGCCAAGGTAAACGAACTCCTTGACTACTTCAAAGTTATAGCTGCCGGATGAAACGTGGGAGTCTAAACGCCGAGCTCCCTTGTTTGTAGACAGCATATATTTTGTTTTGCTCTCATTTATCGTCAAACCCACTTTGGCTGATTCCTTTTCGATACCGGCGAAAGCAGCGGTAACATCTCTCTTGGTTCTGCCGACAATATCAATATCATCAGCGTACGCAAGGAGCTGGACGCCTTTGTAGAAAATGGTGTCATTACGATGCACACCGGCCTTTCGTACGATCCCCTCCATGATGATGTTAAAGAGATCGCAAGACAGTGGATCGCCTTGCCTGAAACCTCTTTCGGTATTGAAGGTTTGGGAGAGGTCATTTCCTACCTTGACGGAGCTGCGTGTGTTGCTCAACGTCATTCTGCAAAGTCTGATCAACTTTGCAGGTATACCGAACTCAGACATTGTTGCGTATAGGCAATCCCTTCTCGGGCTATCGAACACAGCTTTAAAATCGACAAAGAGATGGTGTGTGTCAATTTGATTTTCGTGAGTTTTCTCCAGGATTTGTCGTAGCGTGAAAATCTGGTCTATGGTGGACTTACCAGGTCGAAAGCCACACTGATAAGGTTCAATCAGTGTTTTTGTAATCGGCTTTAATCTTGAGAGAACCTTATATGCGATGGAAATAAGACTGATACCTCTATAACTTGCGCAGATTGTTGGGTCTCCTTTCTTAAGTATAGGGCACAGTACGCTGAGGTTCCAATCGTCGGGCATGCTTTCTTCTAGCCATATTTTGCTGATGAGCTGATGCATGCGCCTTATCAATTCATCGCCGCCGGTTTTAAACAATTCAGCTGACAGGCCGTCAGCACCCACTGCTTTGTTGTTTTTGAGTCGTTGGATAGCAACTCGAACCTCATCATGGCTAGGTGGTGGTACTTCCACTCCGTCATTGTTGATTGGTAGCTCTGAACTACGCTCTCCATGGGCGGCATTGGTGGAATCGTCGCCAGTAAGTAAATTGGAGAAGTGCCGTCTCCACAATCTCAGCACACACTGCGTATCCGTATTCAGATCTCCATTTTCGTCTCTACAAGTGGATGCTCCGGGCTTGAAACCTTGGGTTAGACGCTTAACCTGTTGACAGAATTTTCGTGCATCCTTCTTGCCCTGGTATACCTCTAGTTCCCTCTAGTATACGTCTAGTTCTAGGAACTAGAGGAACCCAATTGAATTACAGTGGAAATTTATGTAACGTAACGCCAGTAACGTCACGTCAGATGACTAATGCGCTGTTTAGGTAAAATGAACGATGCATGTATTTCACGAATACATCGTCAAACAGTCGAAAATCAGCTGTTTTGAATCCATGCATGAAGAATGTCACACACAAACGAACACAGCTGACTCAGTAACGAACGAAGACGTAACCTCAGTGTGAAGTTAGGTCTTTGTAAGAAAAAAAATCCGGACGAAACGTCAAAATTTGACGAGAGCAAAATTATTACCGTTCTGGAAATGGATGCTAAAAAAACGTAAATTTTGTTTTATAAGTATATTTAAGAAAAAATTATCAATTCTAATCTACTCAGTACAAAGAAAACAACAACTATCACTATCACTTGTGTACTCATTAAAATTGCAGAAGGCAATTGCCGACAACAGTTTTTTGCATGTATTGTCTCAAACTTTTGCAATCAATTTATAGCATCTTTGTGTAAAACGAATGACACGTCGATTTAACGAAGCCTTCGCTGGAAAGCCGAGAGTCAGCTGTTTTGGCTTGATGTAAAAATAATGTCGTGCTTAAACGAGAACAGCTGTTCCAGTAAAGAACGATAACGTAACCTTTGTATAAAATTGGCTTTGTGTAAGAAAAAAACTACGAACGAAATGTCAAAATTTGACGCTTAGTAAATTGTCATCGTTGTGAACATTTTTAAAATGAAAGTTGCTATGAAGAAAAGGTAAATAGAATATAATTTATTTCATCTAAGAATACACAAATACTTTCTATATTTTTAGTACAAAGAAATCAATAAGTAAACACTTTGGATTGCTGGAAATGGAAAAGAATCCAGAGCTGGCAAAAGGCACTCCAGTCTTTGGTGCAATCGCCGAAAACATTTCTAATATTATTTAATTTTCACAGTACATAAATCCTAAAACTGAATTTGCAGCAGAAGTAAACAAACAATTATCCAATTAAGCCAGTTCACATTATCAAATTGTTGGTCAAACACAATATATCAACATGAAAATTTCATGGAATTCCCACGTTGTTCTATTGTGTTTGGCCAACAATTTGACAAAAAATTTGATAATGTGAACTGGCCTATTAACAAAATAAACGAAACAGCTGATGAAAAAATTGTTGCCACCTATTAAAAATTGCTTGTAATAAGTATGAAATGTTTAAGGTTTTTGTCAGTTTTACGCAATATGCTGGACTTTTACGATCCGGTAATGAACAAGGAAAAAATACATCAAGCCAATTTTGTCCGCTATCGTCTGAAAACGAACGAGGCTTAAGACGAAGGCTTCGTTTTACACAAAGATGCTATTAAAAACAGTTTAATTTCCTCCAAAAGTCAACAACCAAAACAGCTGATGCAAAAAGTATTGCCACCTATTGAAAAATGCCAGTAATAAGCAAACAATTTTCAAGATTTTTGTCAGTTTTACAAAAAAAGTTTTACAAAAACTCACGTTGAGAGTATTTGAGAAACGTAAACAACGTAATGTTGGACGATGACGCAAGAAAAAAATACAAAGACCCAATTTTGGACGATCACGTCTGAAAACGAACGAATCTTGTCACGAAGGCTTCGTTTTACCTAAACAGGGCATAAGCCTTATAAAAAAAACGGGAAAAGATTTTTAAGTTAATTTTTAGTTTCAATATATTTATTTAAGTTAAATGGAGTTGTTTGGCCATTTCTTTTTAATTGCAATTTTTAAATATTAAAAATAAAAATTTAATTTTTTCCCGACGTTTCGTCACTTTCTTGGCGACATCTTCAGGGGAGATTTTTTAATTTTTTATCTACAGAAACATATATGAACAATTTTTTAAAAAACAATTAACCAAAAACTTACTTTACATTAAAAGATACATTAAGTTAATTTTGACAATAAACCATTATTTGAAATTACAAAAATTTTACACAAAATTTAAGCGGAACTATTATAGCCTATACGTCAATTGCTACTGCATAGTTGTTGATAGATTTTTAAATTTGAATACTTGGAAAACAAACTTATATTATTTCAAAGCCTTCTAAAAAGGATTTAGACAAGAAGTCTTGCCCAATTCGCAGACTTTTTCAAATTTTGTAATCCAAGTAGAAAACTACTTCTGTTTTTTGTGACGTCACGCAAGAGCATTGTTTTGATTAAAATTTTTTTTTTTTTGTCTGAGGATCGATTGTTCTAAATCTTTACTTAATATAGATCTACTTAATTACTAATCAAATATAAAAAACCTTTTTAAAAATTAGACTTTTTCATTCATTTTTTTATATGATAATTTCGTACAAATTGTACGTAAGCCGGTTTGGAAATGCCCATATGTAAATATGTACTAACTTTTTAAAATTTCTTAATGTTAATTAATTTAAAAAATTTATTGTTAACCACTCTTAGCATTAATTTCAAAACAATAGAAGTTCTTAGTAAAATGAATTTTGTGAACATATCAATGTAACCTGAGGCAAGAAAAATGGTCAGAAATTGAAAGTTTTGACTTTCGATGCAAGCTACTTTGCTGTTTTTAAATAAATTTCAATTCTTTTTTATCTGAAATGTCAATAAAAGTACTTTATAAAAATAATAGTAGAAGTTAGTGAAGCATTTATATATTATAATTTTTTTCAAGAAAGGTCTATAATATTCAATGTTTTCTAAAAAAATGACGCAAAAGTTTTGGTTGCAAAAATAATTTAAATTCAAAGTTGCATTTTGGACTCCTTTTCATATGACATTACCTTGTTTGGGAGATTTGTTTTAGTTTATCAAAAAAAAAAAATATTACTTAGCTCTGTATTATTTACTCATTTTCTATTTAAAATTGCCTATTTCGAGCACCCGCCTACTCCCTTCTAACTATTGTGCAAGTCTTTGTGTCCAAATGTTCTTTAAACTATTTTTTTAATTTAAACAAATTTTGATTCATTTTTAAGAAATACTTAGAATGTTTGCTTTTTTTATGTGTATGTGATATATAAATATATTTTTTAATAGAATCTATTCTGATTTTTCCGGTGGGTATTGTGGAGCCTTAAAAAAACTCACACAGGTAACGTCATCAATAATAACACATGAAGTGAACACATTAGAGGCTACAGTAACATTACGACAAGAGGTCAAAAGAAAGCAATTATGTATGAGAAAATTTAATTTCGTTTTTTTTCGATTGCCAAAAATTCGTTTTTGCTGTTTTCAAAAATGTCCAATCTATTGAATGAAATATAAAATATTATTTTGCATGCGATCGGCACGCAAACACAAATTACGATTTCCCTAACCTTTTCTCATAGTTTTCAGATGTTGAAGCTACATTTTGCTCATTTCGCCGAAGCTATCGGTTTGAAAGATGCACATAAAATTCCATCTAATGTTTGTGAAAAGTTTTTTCAAATCGATGAATGAAATCAAAAATTATTTATATTAACCCCGAGTAAAGCCGGGTAATCAGCTAGTTAATAAATATATTAACACAATTCTTTCTGACAATTGTGACAATTGAATTATTGGTTGTTATCATGGTTCTTATTTTCCATACAATTTCTTTCCCCTCCATTTGTACTTTCCGATAACTCAATTACTGCTCCTTTCTTTAGACAAACATACATATGGCCAAGATAAAACAGTATCAATTGGTGGTGCGAATTTTTGTATCTATATCTGCCAGGCTTTCCTGTAGGTACAAGGTAGTGGATTGTTACAACGCGAAACAATGGATTTAATTTAAAAAAAAAACAAGATTGCATAGAAAATTTCACCAATAAATAATTCTTAAGATAATTTTAAAGATAATTAAAAATAATTTGAAGATTTTAAAATTTTGATTTAATTATAAAAATAATACGATATTTGTAGATCATATAATTCAGCCAATTCAAGTTACTTAAATTACTACTGGGCTTAAATTTGTTCACCTTGGACTCGAAGAACGATTTGGGCACACATCAGAATACTGTGAACCATTTTCCCCGATTCCATTCAACCATTCCGACACTTCAAACATTTTTTTTCTGAGATATTACTTTGGCGAAATAAAAATACTAGACTTTAATTTGGTTGAACTTTATTTGAAATCGCAAAAATCAATTCAAAGATTAAAAATAGAAAAAACATTTGTTAATAAAAAAAAAATATTAAAAACATTTAAGTACCTACAACTTTTATATAAATAAAGTGAATTACAACTTTTATTTTAAGAACGTCATGTTTAAATTGTTTATACAAACGCATGTAACACTATAGCTAGATTTGTGCACGCTTGCTCTCGTTCTGGAAATTGTGGCTCATATGCTATATTAACAGAGTTTCGTTTTACTAGTCATTTCAATATACACTCACAGCTTATGCTTAGTCTTCGTCATCATCATCATCGTCCGAAGGTACAAACAAATCGTTCTCTTCCAAAAAATTGGCAACACTTTTGCTAATCGCTGCTCCAATAAATAGTCCAGGGACTACGGCACACAGCACGCCCATCAGGCCCAAGGGCATCTCGGCAGGCTTTGGCTTCACTGCTCCGCTACGAAAATGTGTTGCACGCCGCTTCATCTGTTCCAGAACGCGCTGCTCTACGTTAATGGAACCGAACAATTGATTTTGGACTGTTCTTAAGACCGACAAACGTGAGATAATCATGTTACTACTCACTTAAGGCTTATTTTGTGATAGATTATGTATTTTTTCAAATGTTTGATTTTAAATTAGAAGTAAAATTTCTCGTATTTGTATAGTCTTTTAATTCCAATGAAGGCTTCGCAACAAAATCTATTATTATAGTGAAGAAAATATATAGCACAATTTAACCATCTGTTTTTGACATTGACATCTCCCTTAAAGGTCTAAGCACAAACAAATGTTCCCCAACATGGTTAATTGGTTGTATGACATACCTTGGGTCTAAAAGCGGTTACACACTAGCAAACCAGGTTGTCCAACAAATTAGCGGGGAGAACCTGTTTAAAAAGTCAGCGTTCAAATTAAACGAGCCTGTGCGTCAAGCGAGCTGTTAATTTTTGCTGTTTTTCGTTATCATTTTTTTCTATAGATAGGTAGCGCAGCACTATGAGTCATAAGCAAATTGCGTGTTTTTATTATTTTCACTGTTTGTAGAAAAAAAAAAAAGGAAAGAGCCAAATGGATGAAAAAGTAGATTACATGATGGAGAGGCTAATTAACTTTAATTCAATTTTTAAATTTTAAGCAAGTTATGCTTACGTAACTTTATTTTTACATTTTTTTTTTCTATAAACTCTTAATTATATCATTTTATTCATAGTTTTTGACAAATTTCAATATCACGTCTATTGCCGTTACTCTTGCCATCATTTGATCTCTTTTTTTTTTATTTACACTGGTCATGTTGTCTGCAATTTCACATGGTATGAAGGTCACGTTCAAATCATAGAACACATTCGACAGCAACCCTAGTTCGACGGAGAAAATAAAAAAATTTTTTCAAATAGGTTCGACAGACTGTCGAATTAGCTTTTTAACCCAGTAACAGTTAACTTTGAACCAAGTTTATCAAGTAACTTTAACAAACTCTCACTTGGGCAATTAGTTCATTGTAATGTTTTAATATACTAATATTTTAATATACTAGTTTTTGACAACTGTGAGCACAACTTAAGTGGAAAAATTGATTTGTTGTTTCAAAATAGCTGATTAAAATGAAAGCTGACTCAATCATGGAGGAGAACAAATGAAGACAACATTACTAGCCAGTTAAATCTTTTTGATTCGCGTATAACGGCTGTTCATGAAATAACTTATTAACACTCTACAAAAGCATGCCATGCCCGGCGTCTCCACAGGAAATCAATTATTGCCGATTAGCTGTCATTTCGCCAAACTGATATGAGCCATATCAAAACAAAGTTTTGTGTTTGGGCATTTCATATAATAAATAAATATTTCTTGATATAAGCAATTGTGAGATGGTGTGAAACAGTACAAATATATATTTACTCATTTAACTACGAACATCAAAGTAATTAGCAGAGCATTCAATCGTTTATATAGAATTTAGAGAAGCATCTTGCTAAGAAAATAAATCGAAATGAAAAAAATTGGCTGTCAAACTACAAAACTTACAGTTCATGGCAAGCAATAGTTATCAAGATATTTATCGTGACATATATTGCTCTTCATGAGCAATGAGTGGTCTCCATTGACAAAATGTCGTCTGACATAAATATCAAGCTATAAACTATTGCCTGTGGAGACGGCCTGTTACGGTATGAACAAAAGTGGCAACATTTAACACACCGGTTTAACTTGTGTTTACATGCAAAACAAAAAATTAACGCACAATAGCACATTTCAGAATTAGCACATTAAACCTTAATTAGCATGAACTGTTTTTTGACAGTTTCACATTGAAAGCACATCGCAAAAGTCGTATCCACAAAAGAACAAAGAATCGATCTTTCAAGCCCGAAACAGAGCATGCATACTACAAGCATCTGACGTTTGAAGTTGACATTTTTAACTTTTTGACTTATTTCACATATTTTATGCTTAGTCCTGGCTTACACTCGTCAACAGTTGACGGTCAATTTTTTGGCATTCACTTTTAAAGTTGACTTTTTAGTTTACACATATCAAGAGCTGACGATTAGTTCTTGCAATGACACTGTTTACACTACATTAAAATTGAAGAATCATTTAAAATTTATTGTAGTTCTCCCAGCGAAAAATAAATGAACTCTTTGCGAGAGCGGAAATGAACTTTCAACACTTCATCGTATCAATCAATTTGCTCATCGTATTTTGATTGAGCTCCAGACCTGCATCAATCAATCACAGGGTTGCATAAACAACTTTTCTGGTACTTACAACAACACTTTTACTCGGCATCGGCCATTCTATCAAAAAATCACATGTGAGCAGCTATCCCATCAAATATCTCGAAGAGCGTAAAAGAGAACGAGAAACGCGATATTCTTCATTCAATTTGAATGACGTGTGAACTCAGCCCATGCTGTGCAAGCTAACGATGTGAAAAATAACGGGACAACGAAATAACAAAGCATAATGCCGCGTTTCCATCTTCTATTATCTTCTATTATCTTCTAGTATCACATTTTTTGTAGGATAGAAATAGCATGTGAGCCCTACTTTATGGCATTGATGAATGTGAGTGTGAAACAGGTATACCTTTTTCATTTTTATAGCATGTGATATCCCCTGTGATGCTAGGAGATCGAAAAAGTTCAACTTCTTGAACTTTTGCTATAAAAGTTGATCACATGCTATAAATATGGCATTAATTTTTATAGTTGTAGTTTTTGTGCTGTCAAGCTGTCAATTTTATTTGCGCCAATATTAATTGTTTTGAAATAGTACAGAATTACGAATACAAATTGGAAAATAAAGAAAATCAAATCAGGTCAAGGGGTATGATTTAAAATAAATAAACATTCTTGGTTTTTTAACCATCGCAATGTAGAGTTGGCCAGAGAGTTTCTAAGCGCATTTATGGAAAGCATCAGTAATTTTTTTTCTTTAATTTGGTGCTTGCTAGATTCACCAAGACTTTTTTTAAAACTGTTTTTTTATATTTTTTTTTCGTGTGTATTTCACTGATGCTGCTGCAGGTGTGGCACACGAATTGGATTACCTGTAACACCTGATGCTGTCTGCACAATAATAATTATATAAAACAATTTAGTGTACGTAGACAAGAAGTTCTTTCAATAAGCACGTCTTGCAATCAGTAAACTTGCAGAAATGGATTTGTTTACATATTTTGCAAATGTCAAATTTTTATAGGAAAAAGTACATATATGCATCTCGCTCTTTATAGCATGTGTTTCGTGATATTGGATAAGATAAGATACTGAAAGATCACATGGAAACGCGGCATTAATGCGCAAAAGTTGCCGGTACGTTCAATTCTGTTCTGCCCCCTTTCCTCGTAAGTTGCTCGCCAAGGAATTTAAGAGTTGACCGTCAACTGTTGACGTGTGTAAACCAAGACTTACTTGCTAAGCGCATGATACAATAGTAAGGTAGCTTAAGGAGATTCACAACACCGTCCTCTAATGCCAATATTATAAAATATAGTACTGCCATATCTAAAAAAATATTCGTGAAAATCCATGACTGTTCTTTGTGTTTCTGATGAATTACTTAGCTGTGACCATGGTGTAAGAAAACCAGGTGTAAGCGAATTTTTTACACCACTATAAATTGCCCCGGGGCTGTCAAAAAATTCTGATACATCTTTTGTGCAACCGGTTAGTGTTTGTCTGCTGAACGAAAAAATATCAGTATCAGAAAAAATATCTAATCACAACATAGGAAAATGTCTGTCTTTCGCCGCACTTTATATTTTTGATACATTTGCTCAACGTATTGAGTATTTACAGTTAAAAATTTAGCTTTTTTAGAATTACAGCTCTATTCTGCTTGTTAACTTAACAAGGAATTGTTAAGGAGCTCTTATTAATATTTTTGTTATGTAATGTAAATGTTCATATTCTAAAAAATCATTTACAATTTGAAAGCTCTAAAAAGCTTAAAAGTTCACCACGCGTGGTGAGAATGTGAAACTCATAGCATTCAAACGCCAGCTGTTTTTTCGATGAAATTTTATTGTTTATTATATCAGCAAGCAAAATGGAAAATGTAAAGAATTAAGTAGTCTCAAGATTTTTTTTTTATTTGAAACACAAATTTACATTTTTGAATAGCCAAACAAAGTTTAAGTGAACCACGCAGGAGCAGCTCCTATTTTATATAAAATTTTTGCCGGCAGCACCCTTAACTTTTGGCTGGCATATGTATATTATTATATTTAGATTTTTCATTTCGATATTTAATTGTATTTAGAGTTGGATAGAAATAAAAAAATAGATGAAGAGGTAGATGGAATGAATCTTTTTCATTTTGAAGACGTTTTAAATAGCGCCATCGCTCAACTTTTTCCGTTCTTTGATTTTCTTCATTATCAAAACTTAAAACACGTTAAAACTCTTTAATTTTTCACAGTTTTATTTATATTAATTCAATATTATATTCTAATTTATATTATTTTTATTATTTGCACAACAATTCTTTAGCTAAATACATACATTTTAAGATTGTGTTGTCGTTGTTAAGATACTTTGTGCAATTAACAAAATTGTAAAGAAAAGAGCTTTTAAATTTTCACCAGAATACGGAACATTAACAACTTGTTAATATTAACTATTTTGTTAATGTGGTGAGCTTAGTTAAGCTGGTAGAATAGGGCTGTTAGTGTGCTTTTATAACAAATGCAGTAAATAACGCAAAATATAACGAGAAAACACAATTTTTCCCCTATTTGATCACTTTTAAAACAATTATGTTCACAGAAATAAAAAAGGAACGTAAACTGATACCTGATCAGAGACACAACATGTTGTACCCATTATTCAATTATTATTAGGTTGTTCAGATATTTGACGTCAACTCACAAGAATAATAGCTTAAACACATTAACGACGACAACAACATTGACGCATGATTCAATTATTATAAGGTTGGCCAGATATTTGACATCTACTCACAAGAATGTATACTCTTATTTGAAAAGGAGAGCAAAACAGCAATTTTGTAAGGACATAATATCACGCAGTTGCCGGAATATCATACTTTTTCATAGTACAAACCAATAAAGATACATTTGACTACTACTTTTTGAAATACTTGCTTGTGTTGAACCAAATTATTATGAGCTTTAAAAATGTTATGGTCACTTAAGAAGTAAAGCATTAAAGCAAGTAAAGCAAGTAAAGCATTTAAGAAGTAAAATAATATTGGAAAAATAAAACTTCTGAATGTTGTACGCATTTCATACAGAGTTTGTATGAATATTTTTAATACATATGTTTTTTTTTTATATTTGAGTAAAAATTAGTAAAAATTATATAGTCAGTTTATATGTAAAATTTATTGGAATAATGTTTTCAAAATAGTTTAAAATAGTTTCTCTAACAAAAAGTATAAAAATAGTGATTTTTACATTTGTATTTGGGAAAAACAAAAATTTTTACTTTTTTTCCTCTTTTTACAAAATATAGCTAGTTTTGTTCAGTCAACGCAGAACTTTTTTTTATATTATATATAAAACTATATTTTATAGTTAATGGTTGTGTTAATATGTCTTCTAAGTGTTTCGTGATATAACCATTGTCATTTTTTCAAGAACGTAAAAATATTTTTGACGTAGAATTACGTCTTACAGCACGTTTGTCATTTTTTCTTTTCCACAAATTTTTTCAAGCAAATCCTAACGTTTTTGTAGGACACTTTGGAATATACTTACAGCCTTTAATATTCATATAAGAAAGATAAAATATATGTCAAAAATCAGTTATGCTTTTGTGTTATGCATTGATGCTTTAGTTGCTGCTGACGTTCTTACACTCAAAGAAGTATTTTTTCACATTGACAAATTCCTAGGTTAAGTTGATAAATTTTTTGTCAGTATACAGTCAACAAAAGCGTTTGTTAATTTGATTGAAGATGAGTGGTTGCAATCATATTAACAAAATTTTATTTTGTTTATTTGATAAACGGATATTTTGATTTGATAAAAGCTTATATCAAGAATGCCGCGTTTACATTGTACATTTAATAAATGAATTTGTCAATATGAATAAAGAATATTTCAACCTGAAAAAATGGTTTGTTGAATAGAAAAATGCTTTTCTGTTAAAAATATATTTTATTTTTCAATCAGACAAAAATGTTTTGCTGTTTTGATAAAATATTTTATTATTTCAAGTAATTTTACAAAAAATAGCAAAACGAAATTTAATAATGTATCGCTAGAAGAACGGAATTTTTACATTAGTTCGACTCCTTACTCTCACTGAATTGTAATTGCAATAATTTTTTTGTTTCAGAAATTAAATCAATCGTACACACTCACAAAATAGCTATATATTCTTTCTGCGAACAACAATAACGCTACCGAAATGCCACACCTCTATTTTTGTTGTAACGATTGAAAGTTTTTTAAATTGATAATTCATTTCATCATTACGAAATTGAAATATTATCCGCGTAACTCAAGTGATTATCAAATTTATAAATAATTTCTTCAGCACAACAAACCTATTTATCAAACCAATGAAGTAAGTTTGTTAATAGTATTTATAAAAATTATAAAATTTTATTCCAACTGATGACGATTTTGTTATCGTGAATAAGTTTATATCAAGTTGAAAAAAGCATTTTTCAAACAAATAAAACACATTTTTTCAAATCAACACATTCAATTTGTTAACGTTTTATTAAGTTTTCAATCAAATGGATAAAATTTCTTTCGAATTGTTAAAAATATGAAGCATTTATGATAAAATTTAATCGATTGCGCAATTTGGTTTTGTTAAGGAATAACAAAAGTTATTTATCAATTTTACCAAGAATTTTTCGTTGAGTGTATGGTTGTTGCTTTTGTTCGTGCCGAAATCACGAACGCAACATCGTGTTGTTTCTTGGAATGAATTGTTTTACGAATATTTCTCAGTAACGGCTTGTATTGTTGTTGTTATTAATACGTATGTAAAATTTACATTTATGTTATATATGCATATCAGCTGTTTTAATTTTAATCGTTTGCTATTGTTTTTGTTTATCTTCAGCGAGATAAATACAATAAGCAATACACTGCCGTCATAAGGAAGAGAGCGGCATCTACACTTTTCAAATTTCTCAGGAAAATGCCTGAAAATAAAAAGTTAATATATCATGGAAAAGGGATGGAGTAATTATAAAAATTTAGTTTGTCAGGATAGTTAAATACTACACAGTATTAATTATAAAGGATTTTTAATGAACTTACCAAAAATGCAAAAACTGTGGCATAAAATACTGTATTTGCCGCTTTTTGCTTGCTCTTCTTCAAATTCAGGCAATTGAACAATTTTAAAAAGCCGTATCTACATTACTTTTTACATCTATAAAGAAAAAAGTTTGCTTATTTTTGTTTAAAATGTCATCAAAACCATCTTACCGATATAAGGGATCCATATTATTAGGTTAAAACCGAATGTACAATATTTATTTACAATCAATTAATTACAAAAATTTCTTTGACGCAAACTTTATTTTGTATGACTCAAAAAAATTTGTTTATAAAAAACAAAGTCAAAGTGCGGCATCTACATGTAGATACGGCATGCTTGACTCTGTTTCTGTAGATACCGCGTTTTATCATGGAATGATACCTACATTTTGTGTAGATACGACAACTATGATCAAAATATTTAGACTTGAGGCCAAAAATTGGTGATTTTTATTTTATAATAGTAAAGAGGTTGGATAACAAATAAGGAAAATAAAATAAAATCAATTGTGATTTTCATGCTAGATGCCGCACTCTTCCTTATGACGGCAGTACAGATGTATTCTAGAGATGTACTGTAGAGCCAGAATGTAGCTACAAAAATGTGTATTACTACTACGCAGGTTTACATATATATGAAATGTTTTATGCTATGAAAACTCTATTGAATCTTTAAATATCATAGTAAATTCGAATTATTTATTGAACTAATTTTATACTTATTACAGATTAAAAATATATTTTGTTTGTTAAAATTTTAAATTTTCAAATTAATTTAAGATATGTATATGCTCTTTACTTGGGAAAAATAAAAAATTCATATTTTTCATTAATATTTATTTCTATTTATTAAACCTAAGATTGAAATAAATATAGGGCCCTTTATAACTTCGTAAGCTCCAATGTTCATTAATATAGGTTAAGTCACTTGAGAGGAGCTCTAGCACTAGCTAACAGCTACTTTGACAGTTCGAGCAAAGACGAAAAAAGAGTGCTTTTCTCTCAAGTGACTTAACCTATATTAATGAACCTTGGTAAGCTTCAATGTTCGATCATGTGTCGAAATTGGTATGTTGGAAAACATTCTATATGGGATAATTTGGATAAAATTCTTCTCTGATAAAATTCTTCAGAAAATTATTTTATTTTTTTAACGTAGGTACTATATACTTTAATATTGATACTTCTCTTCGAAAATCGCTTTGAAAGTGAAGTTATAACATGTAGCCAATGGAATACGGGGAAGTACTAGAGATGTTCGATGTTGTAAAAACATCCATGCTGGCATCAATATTGACATCGAAAGCTCAAAATCGATTCTCGATTTTTGTCGAACAAAAAAATCGATGTTTAGCATACATAGCTCAAGAAAATTCGGGTGAATGGCTATACTTTTGACAGCGCTGGCATCTGTCTACGCTCGAGCGATGTGCATTTTACCTAGCGAAAAAAATTACGCTACTTTTACTCAACAGTTGCAAGTTATGTCATTTAACAGCTGTTTGCGCGCCAATTTGCATGAATTCGCAAACACTCAAATGAAACCCTTAAAATAAATGCAAATTTTCGTGGCTTGTGCTATTTTTAATGTTTTTAACTATCCTTTGCTCCTTGCAATGGTTGAATGAGGTCCGAAATGCCCTCCTTAATAGCCATATCAAGACCATCATCCATTAGCATCTCTACCACTACGTTTTGCATTAAGTAAACCTCTTAGCAAAAAGAAATTAGTTTATAAATTCAACAAAACAAAACAAGCGAACAAGCTACATCAAACGTCAGTTGTCAACAGATCTGTCGTTCGACGTAGCAACGCATTCAGAGAAATCCATCGTAAAATGATCCATCGCTACAATAGCGCTCGTCTTGGCAGAGTGCAGCCGATACAAAAAGCAGTGTAATTTTACACTTTTTTTGTTATTTAACGGGATTTACTTATTTAGAACATATATTACTGGAGCGAAAAATACAAGTTATAAGAAAAAATTATAAATTCCAATATTTCTTGCCAATTGATTGCAAAAATAGTAATTTGGAAGAATTTGCTAGAATTCAAAACAATCAGTGATCTAACAAAATTTACTTAACCACTCCCAGCAAACAGACAAGGAAGATAGAGCAATGAAAATGATCGAGAGGTTTTTTGTTGCATTCGGAATTTGGTGTAATACTTTGTGGAAGAGTTCACATCATGATACAATAATAAGGTAGGGTAAAGAGATTCACCACACCGACCTCGAATGTCAAAATGTGTTTTAGCATTGCCACTTTTCTGTATTATTGATAAATGTGGGACATATAATAAGAAAGGAAATTATTTGTAGAATAAATAGGATAAATTCGGACAAATGTATTTACAATAAAATAAATCGCTGTTTTGTGATTTTAAAGCTTTGTTTTCAGTAAATTATTGCATATTCGTTTTTGTGTTCTTTATATCTTATTTAAAATGTTACTGCCGTTTGACGGAGAAACCTTTGAACATAAATCAAAAATTAGAGTTTGAAAATCGACACATTTCATCTTTTTAACAGACTTAAAAAAGGAGTAGGTTCTCAAGTTCGTCGGTTTTTTTTTATTTTTTTTTATTTTATTTTTTTTTTAAATGTATGTACATCGATAACTCCTAAACCATATTCCTGAATGCCATAATTTTTGGTGAACAGATAGATATCGTAAGCATGGAGGTGCCCGTAAATTCGATATTCGGGCGGTATTCGATAACTGGGCGTGGCAATACTACATCTCGCACTACTAGATACAACTGTATCTCGAATAATATTGACACTAGTATACTGCAATTTAGTGTAGTGGTAGGCACAATTATTACAAAGAACGCTCAAGAAAGTGGGCGCTCATTTAAAAATGGGCGTGGCAATATTAGGAAAACACTTTATCTCGAATAATATTGACACTAGGGTAATAAAACTCGTTACAAGAATGGGTATAATTATTTCAAAACACCTGACATCGGATTTCAATTTAAGGGACAGATATTTGAAATAACCAACAAACTTTCAGAATGTAATAGAACAAATTTTTTAAGAACAATTGTATCTATGTAGTTTATACACTTTTTTCGAAAATTTATCATATTCTCTAAAAAGGAAGAAATACAAACTTTAAAAAAAACCGACTACAAAATCACTTCAAAGTTAAAAATAATTTTAAAATTTTCCTTTTAATTTCTTGGTCATAGTTGACAATTTATTTAAACATATAATTACATTGGAAAACTTATTATTTAAATTTTTTTCTAATTTGTTTTATTATAATAAAAATATTAATTTCTTTATGAATACAAAGGCTTTGAAGTTGGCGCTTCTTATTAAATGTCTGATTATATTAGCGCCGACCTGAAAAGCTTTAGTATTCATAAAGAAATTAATATTTTTATGATAATAAAACAAATTAGAACAAAATTCAAATAATAAGTTTTCCAATGTAATCCAATGTAATGTTTAAATAAACTGTCAACTAGTGCGAAGAAATTAAAAGGAACTTTTTAAAAATTATTTTTTACTTTGAAGTGATTTCGTAGTCGATTTTTTTTTAAAAGTTTTTATATCTTCCTTTTTAGAGAATATGATAAATTTTCGAAAAAGTGTATAAACTACATAAATACAATTGTTCTTAAAAAATGTGTTCTATTACATTCTGAAAGTTTGTTGGTTATTTCAAATACCAAGGAATTAAAAGGAAAATTTTAAGATTATTTTTTACTTTGTTTTTAATCTTTTAATTTAATCTGCTGGTTGTATGAAAGATGATGAAGAGATGACGTTGTATGAAAGATGGCGGAACTTCTTTTTGGCATTATTAAAAATTTATAAATTAACTATAAATATATATTTACTTAATATATTCACAAATTACAAGAACTAAAGTGCATTGCTGTATCAGAACGATTTTATAACGAATGGCCTATGGGCAAATGGCGAATGTAAAAACCCCAAAAAAACTTCTAAATTTTTCTAATAATAAGATAATGTTCATTCCCGATTGCCAGTGGCTACATTTAATAACTTCACTTACGAATCGAACGTCGAAGCGAAATATCAATATTAAAGTTTATAGAGCATTAAAAAAAAAAAAAATAAAAAAATTGTCTGAAAAAAGGAAACAAAGCTATATTTTATCAAAATTATCGCGTATAATGTGTTACACATTCCAATTTTTGTCGAACTGCCGAAGATCGAAGTTAACGAAGTTAAAACATGTCGCCACAGCTAAGACATTCATCAAAAATGCAAAGAAAAATCACGGATTTTTCGTGGATATTTAATACACAGTATTTTATAATTTTGACATTCCAGGTCGGTGTGGTGAATCTCCTTACCCTACCTTATTATTGTGTTATGGTTCACATAAGAGTAAAATTTAAGAATGCCGATTACATGTTCGTGACCTCGATGTTACGATGTTTGAGATAGGGAGTTATCGATGTTAAAACGTTGATTTTTTGTCTCTTAACATCGATGTACAACGAAAATCGATGATCATCGAACATCTCTAGGAAGTACATTATTTTATTATTAGATAATTGTTAAAAAGTTTTTTTTTGGGTTTTACATTCGCCATTAGGTCAATGGAAAATTTTTAATAATTTCAAGAAGTTCTGCCATCTTCCATATAACGTGAAGCAAAGAAAAATTAGGTTTTTTAAGTTCCAACAGGTTAAATGTACCTGGCAATTTGTTTTTCCTTAGTGTAAAAAGTGTACGAATCCTACCTGCTGTCCCCTAACTATAATTATAGATTTACATAATATATTCGCAAATCACTAAAACTGAAGCGCACTAATGTATTAGAGATTAGAGTATTTACAGCAAATGGCAAATAGAAAACCCCAAAAAACTTCAAATCTTTTCTAATAATAAAATAAAATAATGAACTTCCCCATTTTCCAGTGGCTACATTCCCATGATAAAATAATTACCAGGTAGCCTTGACAACTACCTTTTTTCTCACGAGCGGCGATCGGGAGTTGTCAAAACAATACAAAGTTTAATTTTTCATCTGTTTTGCTGCTTATTCGGTTTCACTTTTTCAATGCGTTTTTGACAACTCCGAATCGCTAACAGAACTGTCACTTCTACCTTGTAAATCATTTTACCATGTACATGTACAAGTTGCTTTGTGTTTCATGCATTCACTGTTAATATAGTCAAGATACAATCCGAGATTAATCTGCAATCTTTGAAGTGATTTATTGTGACTTGCTAAAGGCAAGAGAAGAATATAAAAACTAATACTTAATAGGTGTGTTTCCATACTCTACACTGTGTAAGATTTGTGTAAGTTCAAACTGAGAGAGTAAAAATGAAATGTGAGAATAGTTGCAAAAGTACGGAAACAGCTTCTAGTAAGGTTCAAGCACAAAACAGATGATTTTGACTGCAGATACGTCAAAGATAAATTGCGCTAATTAAAATTATCGTCAATTTGTTTGTGAAGTTGAGGCTTGTTCTTCTTGATGCTTGTTCTTACTTTACTCGGAGTCTTGAGTTCTAGCACTCTCTGTGCACTATGTGTGCTCGAGAGAGCGGTTTTATGCTTGTTCTTCTTCTTCTATTTCAAGCACAGAAAGTACGGAAACAGAAAATAGTGTCCCACAAGGTACACAGTGTGAGTACGGAAACACACCTAATAGTTCAGTACTTAATCAACAACTTCGAGCTATCAGGCCGGTTACACAGGCCAGTTACAGTGAAAGTGAAAAACAATACGTGTACTATTCGAATGATTCGAAGAATTTCGAACTTTCATGCTGTCATGCAAGAGGTGCTACACATGCTAGTGAAAGTTCACTAAAAAAATTTCATCGTATGCGAAGGTTTTCGCGGCTATTGAATTAATTTAATTTAATGATTTGTTTTTGAGTAAATTTTCTTTCCATTGTATATTTTTTGTGTATTTATTGTTTGTAAAATTGTTTATTTTTCACTTTTATTCACTTTTATTTGCAACTTTTCACATTGTTTCATTTGCTTTATAAATGTAAACAAGTTATCAGTGTTGCTTCCTGTACGTAACCGAGGAAAATCCGAAATAAAGTACGAAATCGAGAGAAAACCCGAAATGAATCCACCAAAAGTATTTAAATACAACACTGATATCCTCCTTTTTGACATACACTAGCCGCTGCTGTCAAAATCCACTGGCTCTGAAATTTCGTTGCTAATAGCGATGAAAGTGCCGTAAAAGTGAATCCAGTGTGAGTGTATTTGTAAAAAAGTGTGAATGTATTGAGTTTTTCGAACTACAGGGCCATGGCAGAATTATAAGGTAAAGTCATCACGGAGAGGAATGGAGTAGAAAGCAGAATAAAGCTACATTGATGTCAAAATCAGCTGTTCATCGCGAATTTCTTTATGCTCACGTTTCGCAGTTGTTTTTAGGTTAAAACTGTTACAGGTTTTTTTTTGTAATTTTAAGGCTTCTTTCACATTTTATAGTTTTTATTACACTTTTTTATATATTTTCACTCAAATTAGCACAAATTTAACACCCGCGACCGCACTGTTTGCAACTTAGAAACATAAAATATTTTCTTCATTTGCAATTTCTACGAAATTCATCGTTTTGACATTAATGTTGCTTCTCATTATCCACTCTTCGTTGACGCGTGAGAGCACTCAGCGCAGCGGGCCTACCTTATCATTGTATCATGTTCAGGGCCAGTATATAAGCCTGTGTAGCATGCCTGTATGTTACCCCCTAGCCACACGTGCCAGTTCAAAGACAGTAACAGTTCGAAAAAACTCAATACACTCTCACTTTTCACTAATTCACTCACACCTTGACATCATTGGCAGTCCACTGGCAACAACTTTTACTGAGACAGTGAATTTTGACAACCGCAGACAGTGCGACATCGAAGTAAGGAAAACAGTGTTGTATTTACTCCCTAAAATATTCGAACTTTAAATATGCACTTTTCTTTCATGCCTTGTAGTGAAATATATGCAATTATTTTAATTTCCCTTATTTGACACATAAAATATCATATGAATAAGTTGCATTTCATTTTGGAATATATTGATAAACAGATTCTACAAAATAATTAGTTCCCCATTTTTATCCCATTTAAGTTTCGTGCTGTGTTGGCATACAAAGCATCACTGAACAAAAGCAACCGAAATAATAAAGTGGTCAAACCTTTGCCTTTGACGACATTTTGCAAATAAACATTTACTCTCACGTGTGGCCGCAGCGTTGATCTGTAGATTATTTCGAAACATTTTCGTAGTTAATACATATTCTTTGCTGGCCTGCCAGTACTATCACGTGTGGCTGCAGCGTTATGCTGGCGGTAACGTTCACGAATTGTTGAATCAGCAACTTCGAGCTATCCCAGTAAGAAACCGATCATCCCAAGATGGGTTCTTGGCACATCCTTTAATACTCAGCGATCATACTCCTTCACTTCCAAATGCCATATGAGCATTTCCAAACTGACGTTACTTATGATTTGTACGAAAAAATAAAAAAATAATGAAAAAGTGAAATTTTTAAAAAGATTTTTTTATGTTTGCATAGTAATTAAGTAGTACTTTATTAAGTAAAAGCATTACCACAATTAATCCTTTGGATTTAGAGATATAAGCGAAAATATGCTCTTTCGTGACGTTACAAACAACAGAAGTAGTTTCAGACATCGATTGCAAAATTTGCAAAACTCTGCCAATTGGGCAAGACTTTTTGTATAAAGCCTTTTTTAGAAGGTTTTGAAATAATATAAGTTTATTTTATAAGTAATAAAATTAAACAATCTTTTCCCGTTTTTTTGTTATTAGACTTAGTGATCTGGCGTGACGTTATTGGCGTTACGTTACTTAAATTTCTATTGTAATTAAATTGTGTAATTAAGTAGTTAGGTAATTAAGTAATTAAAAAACAAATTTAATATATTCCGTCTGTTCTTGCATTAACCATTTTCCATTATCTGTAGCCAATGCCCTTCATTTTTACTAAAACAAAAACGTCTACGAAACATTTACTTAACATTAAAGACAACTTTCATTTGTGAAACAATGTAGACGATTTGATCATCATGGTAAAAGAGTTTATGTTCAAATTGCTTAAGTTAATAAAATTTAAATATTTCTCTAAGATAATATCATTAAATAATAAGTTTTTAATAACTTTTAATTTTCGTGTCACGGTGGACTTTTTTCTGGAAATGCCCATATCTTTTTTATACATATGTATTATATATATATATAAATAAAGCTGCTACGTAAGGAGTATTAATCCCTTCTTCACATCTTCGAGCACGTAAGAAGTGATTAGTCAAGAATCCGAGTACCTTCTTTTGACAATGAAGGAAGGATATGTATGTCGATATGGATATAGATTTTTTCCTATTTTGTCTTCGTTTTCCAATTTTATTTTCTACTTCGCCTTAAAGTAATTTAGTTACACCATGCAAAAAATATGCAACTTTTGATGTAAGGTAAATAATTTAAATTTTTTTATTTATTCAAATATTATTAAAATAAACGTATTTTAATACGTATTATACGTATAATAATGCGTATATTATTATTTTGTTGTTTCTTGAGCTTGTAATTTTTTTTGGCTGCTTTGACTTTGTAAGCTTAAAGACGGTACGCATATCATCGACAAAATCTTTGACGCTGTAACCCTCCGTTTTCGATGCTTCTAAAGGATAAAAAAAAAAATGTTTATAAATACTGAAATAATTCTTACGTTTTTGACAGGTACTTAACATACAAAGCATCATGCAAGGCAGTCAATGATGTGAGGCCTTTTTTTCCGCTTACACCGTCGTAATTATACGCCAAAATAATTTCCATGATAAACAAGCGGTGAACGTTTTTCTTCAATCCTCCTGATGTAAAAAGTGGCTTAATCAAACGAATCTAAGGTAATAGAATAAATGAAATCTACATTTTGCAGATCAATTGATAGTAATTGTATTGTGAATTTACATATTTATCCTTATTTGCTGATATTTTTAAATTAAGGTCGTTCAGTTTTTGTTCACAATTTATCAGAAAAGTTATCTCCGGATCTGCATAAAACTTCTTTAAAAGAAGTTAAACCTTCTTTATAAGTTGGTTCAATGTTGCTTGAATTTTAGCCAGCGGTTGGGAATAATTACTCTAATAATTAACACTTTAGGGTGCATGCAACAGCTCATCCGCAAAATATGGCTAGCGGAAAGCATGCGGAAAGCATGATTCGACGATTGGAATCTCAGCGTGCTTTGCCCTATACTTAAAAAGGAGACCCAACAATTCGTGACAACTATCGAGGTATCAGTCTTATTTCCATTCCATATAAGATTGTCTCAAGCTTACTGAGTGAAAGATTAAAACCGATTACAAAAACACTGATTGTATCTTATCAGTGTGGCTTTCGACCTGGAAAATCCACCATAGACCAGATTTTCACGCTACGACAAATCCTGGAATAATCCCCCCACGAAAATAAAATTGATACACATCATCTCTTTGTCGATTATAAAGCTGCGATTGATAGCTTGAGAAGGGATTGCCTATACGCAACAATGTCTGAGTTCGGCGTTTAGCAACACATGCAGCTCCGTAAAGGTAGGAAATGACCTCTCCGGAACCTTTAATACCGAAAGAGGTTTCAGACAAGGCGATACGCTATTTAGCGATCTCTTCAACATCATAATGAAGGGGATCGTACAAAAGACCAGTGTGCATCGTAATGGCACCATTTTTTTCAAAGGTGTCCAGCTCCTTGCGTACGCTGATAATATTGACATTGTTGCAGAACCAAGAGAGATGCTACTGCTGCTTTCAATGCTATCAAAAAGAAATCAGCCAAAGTGGCTTTGAGGGTAAAATATAGTATATGCTGTCTTTAAATAGGGGAGCGCGGCGTCTAGACTCCCACGTTTCATCCGGCAGCTATAACTTTGAAGCAGTCAAGGAGTTTATATACCTTGGCACCGCCATTAACAACAACAACGATGCCAGCCTGGAGATAAAGTCAAGAACAACAATTGCTAACAGGTGCTACTACGGTCGATCGACAAAACTAACACTCTATAAGACGCTCATTCTACCTGTGCTTCTTTATGTAATTGAGGCACTGGTAGTTTCGCAAACTTACGCAGCGGCCTGTGAGGTGTTCGAGAGAAAATTTCTTCGCAAAATATTCGGTCCTGTTCGAGTCGGCGATGACTACCGCATCCGAATGAACCACGAGCTTTTAGAGCTCTACGAAGCCATTGACGTAGTGCAACGTATAACTGTTAAGCGACTACGCTGGCTGAGTGATGTCCATCGTATGGACGACGAAGCTCAAATGAAAAAGGTGCTCGAAGCGAGGGTCATTGTTCAACGACCACGAGGGAGACCATGCCTCCGATGGATGGACCAGGCCGAGGAAGCCTTAACCGTACTTGGTGTATCCGATTGGAGAAGGCGCGCGCAAAGCATAGCCGCCTGGCGAGAGCTGATGAGGTCGGCCGAAACCCGAACACAGGTTGTCATGGCCACCTAAGTAATGAACACTTTAAATACTTTTAATTGGCACAAAATTTAAATTTTTTCTGTTAATAAGACTCGTGTTTACTTCAGAATAAATTAATGACACCTTAATCCGTAAAAAACCGTTTCGTTTTGTTTTTTACTTTAGTATTTTTCGCATTTTCTTTCCAACACACACAGCGGCCGTGTTCATCTCCTCAGGAATTAGTGCCTTTTTTTAATACATGAGGCCATGATACAATGGTAAGGTGGGCCGCTTCGCTGAGTGCTCTCACGCGTCAACGAAGAGTGGATAATGAGAAGGAACATATATGTCAAAACGACGAATTTCATAGAAATTGCAAATGAAGAAAATATTTTGTTTCCAAGTTGCAAACAGTGCGGTCGCGGGTGTTAAATTTGTGCTAATTTGAGTGAAAATATCATAAAAAAGTGTAATAAAAACTATAAAATGTGAAAGAAGTCTTAAAATTGCAAAAAAAAACCTGTAACAGTTTTAACCTAAAAACAACTGCGAAACATGAGCATAAAGAAATACGCGATGAACATCTGCTTTCTACTCCATTCCTCTCCGAGTCGACACTACCTTATAATTCTGCCATGCATGAGGCAATAAGAAAAGATTGATCGCTTTAGAGAGGTGTACGCCTACCTTCCGACTGGGATGTTATGTTTCAATGTAAATTGAAAAATCGAGAGCAAGAGCGAGAGTAAATTTTGCCCATCAAGGTGACCACATGATACAATAATAAGGTAGGGTAAGGAGATTCACCATACCGACCGATAATGTCGAAATGTGTTTTAGCATTGCCACTTTTCTGTATTATTGATAAATGTTTATATGATAATAAGAAACTGTATATGTGATAAATGTATTATTGATAAATGTGACATATGTATAATAAGAAAGGAAATTATTTGTAGGATAAATAGGATAAATTCGGACAAATGTATTTTCAATGAAATAAATAGCTGTTTTGTGAATTTAAAGCTGTTTTCAGTAAATTATTGCATATTAGTTTTAGTTTATTTTGTGTTCTTTACTTCTAATTTCAAATTTTTATTCTAATGTCCACTATAAATGTAATGCATCATTTTTTATTGCCGTTTGACGGAGAAACTGTTGAACATAAATCAAAAATTAGCTTTTGAAAATTGGCACATTGCTTTCATTTCATCTTTTTTTTTAACCTGCTGGAACTTTAAAAAACTTAAATTTTCTATGTTTCACGTAGTATGACAGATGGCAGAACTTCTCTTTGACATTATTAAAAATTTTAAATTAACTATAAATATATATGTACTTAATATATTCAGAAATTACAAGAACTGAAGTGCAGTGCTGTATCAGGACGATTTTATAGCGAATGGCCTATGGGCAAATGGCGAATGGTAAAACCCCAAAGAAACTTCAAAACTTTTCTAATAAAATAATGTTCATTCCTGATTGCCAGTGGCTACATTTCATAACTTCACATTCGAAGCTTACGTCGAAGCGAAATATCAATATTAAAGTATATAGTGCATTAAATAAAATTAAAAAAATTGTATGAAAAAAGGAAACAAAGCGATATTTTATCAAAATTATCGCGTCGCATGTGTTACACATTCCAATTTTTGACGAATTGCCGAAGATCGAAGTTAATGAAGTTATAACATGTCGCCACAGCTAAGACGTTCATCAAAAATGCAAAGAACAATCACGGATTTTTCGTGGATATTTTATTAGATACGGCAGCACAGTATTTTACAATTTTGACATTCCAGGTCGGTGTGGTGAATCTCCTTACCCTACCTTATTTTTGTATCATGGGTCACCAAATGACTCGGTTGTCGATACCATGGTGTAAGAAACAAGGTGAGCTTGAATTTTTCACCTCTCACCAAAAAATGTTCGCCATCTCTCAAAAAAAAGAAAAGAAAAAAAACGAAATGGCCATTTCAGCCCTGGGCCGAGCTTTTTATGATCAATTGTGTTATGCGTGCTTCCGCCAGTTGGATAATGGCACCTTCCCTATAAAGGGTCCGGACATTCCAGGTGCATATCCGTAAATCATTGTCCGTTTTTCGTTTGCGGTGGTCGTCAACGTAATTGGGGTTCTTATCCGAGGCTGGTTTAGTTTTCATTGGGCAGTAGTAATGTGGCGGGACCCAAACCCTGCGCACATTCCATGTTTAAGGTCTATGGATCGACCCGCCGCTCAAATTAGCCGTCAAACTGACGGATGCCAGTTTGCCGTTGCCCAGGGAACACCACTTGGAGGTTTGAGTCGACTTGAGACGATTTCGACATGGATAATGCTGGCCTCGCCAGGTTGAGGCGGTCAGACACGTTGCCATGTGAAGGTTCGTCCCCTGTTCCCCCAAACAAACAAGGGAGCTCGGCGTTTAGACTCCCACGTTTCATCCGGCAGCTATAACTTTGAAGTAGTCAAGGAGTTTGTATACCTTGGCACCGCCATTAATACTAACAACGAAATCAGCCTGGAGATAAAGCGAAGAACAATAATTGCTAATAGGTGCTACTACGGGCTCAGTAAGCAACTAAGTTCCAGAGCCCTCTCTCGATCGACAAAACTAACACTCTACAAGACGCTCGTTCTACCTGTGCTGCTTTATGGCGCTGAGGCATGGGTAGTTTCGCAAACTGACGCAGCCGCTCTGGGGGTGTTCGAGAGAAAAGTTCTTCGCAAAATCTTCGGTCCTGTTCGAGTCGGCGATGACTATCGCATCCGAATGAACCACGAGCTGTATGAGCTCTACGATGACATTGACGTAGTTCGGCGTATAACTGTGCAGCGACTACGCTGGCTGGGTCATGTCCATCGTATGGACGACGAAGCTCCAGCGAAAAAGGTGCTCGAAGCGAGGGTCGCTGGTCAACGACGACGAGGGAGACCATGCCTCCGATGGATGGACCAGGCTGAGGAAGCCCTAACCGCACTTGGTGTATCCGATTGGAGAAGGCGCGCGCAAAGCAGAGGCGCCTGGCGAGAGCTGATGAGGTCGGTCGAAATCCGGACACGGGTTGTCACGGCCACCTAAGTAAGTAAGTAAGTAAGTAAGTAAGTTATGCGTGTTGTGAAATGTTTGATTATCGAGAACTGGACAAGCTTTTCATGTCAGTTTTTACTCTCTGAGGCTTGCCATTGTCTGCAGAGAGGTAACGGCCGAACAGAAAAATTAATTCAATTAAAAAAACTTTCTGTGCCAGATTGGATTCGAATCTGGATTCTATCGAATACAGGCCACGCACCTCAACCAGTAAGTCAAGGCCGCCACAGTCAAAAACAGTTGATGGTAAATTTTAATCAAAAGTTGCAAAACATTCTTTATTTCACTATGCACATTTCTACAGTGTGCTTCTTTCAGTCAAAATTATCGGACAAGTGTAGCAAAATTTGTTAGTCCCCTTTTCCATACGGCAATTTTTCTTGCCAGCAAGTTTTCAATTCCCTTTTGAACATGCCATTTGCGTTTCCACACAGCAAGTTTCTTGCGCAATTCTGATTTTACTTTGAAGAAAGCGCTAGAGCTGTTTAAAGAAATATTAATAAAGTTTGAGGTATTTGTAGTAGTTAATATTAAATTTGACTGCATTCACTGCTTTATTCAGTGTTCATATCATTGAAATATTACAACATTAATTTACAATCAATGCTTTATATGAATACTATTTTTGTGTTTACATGCAGAGTTAACTCGGGGTTTACTCGTAGTTAACCCTGTATGTAAACGAGAGTTTAGTTGAGTTTCGTTAAATCCAAATAAACTCCACGAAACTTGCTGGATATAGCCATGATACAATGATAAGGTAGGCCCATGATACTAAGTGCTCTCACGCGAATTATGGAAATAAAACTAGAAACACTTCTTGTTGTATTGAAGTCAACTTTATTTCTGATTTTTCTTATACAAAAATGTTTATGCCTAAGCTGTTGCTTCGGCTTATTGCTTATGCTTATTGCTTATTTGCGTTGAATGAACTTTGTTGCAATGTTTACATTATTGCTCAATGCTTTGAACTGCAGAACAACCAAAATTTATTAATTGGGTCATAAAAAGAAATATTGTTGCACTGTTTGGAAATATTTTATTGCAGAGCAAACAGAATTTATTAATTGGGTTAAACATTGTTGCTGTATTTTGAAATATGCTAAATTATACTGTTGCAACAAAGTACATTCAACTTTATTAACTTATTTTGAAATTTTATATTCGAAATAGGGTAAAGGTAACGTCTGCGACGTAACTCGCGTCAACGAAGAGTGGATAATGAGAAGCAACATTAATGTCAAAACGACGAATTCGTAGAAATTGCAAATGAAGAAAATATTTTATGTTTCCAAGTGGCAAACAGTGCGGTCGCGGGTATTAAATTTGTGCTAATTTGAGTGAAAATATTATATAAAAAGTGTAATAAAAACTATAAAGTGTGAAAGAAGTCTTAAAATTGCAAAAACAACCTGTAACAGTTTTAACCTAAAAACAACTGCGAAACGTGAGCATAAAGAAATTCGCGATGAACAGCTGATTTTGACATCAATGTAGCTTTATTCTGCTTTCTACTCCATTCCTCTCCGTGATGACCTTACCTTATAATTCTGCCATGGATATAGCTGAGTTCTATCTGTCTAAATCAGTGTGGGCCAGCACCTAGGCACGCGTGCATCGTAAGCCCAGTCTGTCTCTGTCGCTCACATACATTAGCACACAACTGAAAAAACAGTGCAAGTGCTTTTTTGGCTGACACTGGTCTTAATGCATTATGGCATTTATTACTTAAAGGCACAACCAAAATAGACGAAACGAGACGATTGCAACTTGCCGAACGTCTGACGAGTTGAGACGCTAGCAGTTCGGTTCTTACGGAACAAAACGTATGGACAAGCTGTTTCATTTAGCTTCGTTAAATTACGTTTGTTAATTTTGGGCAACAACATAGAATTGCATTAAAGCGAACATTTTCGTCTCTACTCGTTACGGAGCAACTCGTCTATTTTGGTCGGGCCTAAAGAAATGGCGGCTGGAAGAGTTTTTTGGAGTGCTCACGATACCTTGCTTTTAATAGAAATATTTAAAGAAAAGAAAGAAAGAAAAAGTATAGACGAAGTGATATATACAAAATTGTTGAAAGTGAATTTAAAAAAAGAAATATACATGACAAAAATGCAATAAATATTGAAAACAAATGGAAGAATCTGAAGAAAAACTACATTACCGCCAAAAGGGTAAACAATTGTAGTGGAGCAGGAAAAACTACAAGCAAGTAAATTTGACAAGTCTAACTCAACTCGATGTTTTGCACGTAAACAGCGTCGAGTTAGCGTCACCATGTTTTTAACTCAACGAAAACCCTAACCCCGAGTTAACTCTGTATATAAATATCTATGTCCGCTAATGCGCAGCCATCTTTACTTGACGAATCAGAACAAAACGAAACAGCAAAGAAAGAACAGCACAAAAGTAAACTTGGCGATACGAGCAAGTCTGTACTCGTCGCCTCTTGTCTCGTTCCGAGCGATCAAAAACTCGACTTGCCGGCAAGAAAAATTGCCGTGTGGGAAAGGGGTCTTAGCGCCACGTTTATCTCGTTAATTTCACTATGGTCGATATCAAATCACGATATTAAAACAGTGCAACGCTGTGAAATTATTCCCAACATTTGTTTTTTAGCAAAAATATTTTACACTTTTATTACGAAATATATGAAAGAACAAATAAAACCTGCTTAGCCCCAAGTGGCGACCGTGGCGTAATGGGTAGAGTGTGTGACTCTTACGCCAGAGAACCCAGGTTCGAACGCTCTAGCTGACACAGAAAGTTTTTCAATTGAATTAAGTTTTCTGTTCGGCCGTCACCTCTCTGCACTCAGCTCGTTGGATTCTCCAGCATTAGCATTTTACACTAAATAATAATAAAAAATGCAATGTTGAGGTATGACGAATATTTTATAAACATACATATATGGTTTATTTATTTTAATTTAATCGCAAACTTACTTTGAAAAATGCAGTTAAATTTATTGATTTGAGGTAGTATAAAACGTAAAAATAGTAAATACGATAGTAACTGGGTTACATAAATTCTTACAACTAGTTTAAAAATTATCAATACAATCTTTATTTCTTTAAAATACAAAGTAAGTTAAGTAGTTATTAATAAATGGCTGCATTCCGCCAACACTAGCGCTCAAGAAAATTCGGGTGAATGGCTACAATTTTGACAGCGCTGGCAGCTGTCTACGCTCGAGCGATGTGCATTTTACCTAGCGAAATAAATTACTCTACTTCTACTCAACAGTTGCAAGTTATGTCATTTAACAGCTGTTTGCGCGCCAATTTGCATGAATTTGCAAACACTAATATGAAACGCATAAAATAAATGCAAATTTTCGTGGCTTGTGCTATATTTAATGTTTTTAACTATCCTTTGCTCCTTGCAATAGTTGAATGAGGTCCGAAATGTGCTCCTTAATAGACATATCAAGACCATCTCTTGCACTACGTTTTGCATTAAGTAAACCTCGTAGCAGAAAGAAATTAGGTTTTAAATTCAACAAAACAAAACAAGCGAACAAGCTACGTCAAACGTCAGTTGTCAACAGATCTGACGTTCGACGTAGCAATGCATTTAGAGAAATCCAGCGTAAAATTATCCATCTCTACAATAGCGCTCGCCTTGGCAGAATGCGGCCAATGATTCATACAAATTCAGTAAACGATCAAGAACGTCGCTCAAAGATAGACAACATGACTGTGCAGGATTTGGAAATTCTTTGGGGTTTTTTTCTATGAATCTTAGAGTTTTTTGGAACTGGGTCTGTTCTTTTGGTATTGTTGGAAACGTAATTATAGATGTCACGGGTTAACGATTCAACTTATGATGGAATCTTAAGACATTCATATTACAAACGAATGACAAATACATTTCAAATTCATTAAATTTGGGCAGTTCTTTGAGAGCAACATTGCCAAATTTAAAATATCCTTCAAATAAGAAGCTCTGTCTGCTGTGTGATCAAGTAGATTTTTTTTTTGTTATAAATGTTTTCTCTTTTAAAAACTAATAATAATACCATATAAAAACCTCATCTTGAACTTTGAGCAAGGTCAGTAAAGAATCACAAGTGTCGTAGTTTTGTGCAAATCGCACTAATATAGTTACTTAAGTTTTAGTCGTGCAAACATCGATGGATTCGTCGGTACAATTGCAGGCCAGCATGAATTTCAACTGTTACCTAAATAGAATAGTAAAAATAACAATAAAACTTATTAAATAAATTTTGCAAGAATAATCAATTTATTTCTTACGAAGAATTTAAAACACAAAGAAAATTAGTAACAGCAAGGCAACAAATGTTATTGTCAACCGTGATAAAATACGTACAGCCATATAATTCTTTTTTTAACAATTTTAAAGCTTCCAATTTTTTTAATATTATTTTTTTTTCTTTGCATGTACATAAAGAAATATATGTTTGAATGAATGTGGGATTCATTTCTTCTGAAACCGTAACATTTGAAGAATTTTAGCCAAACATCGGATCATCGGATTCAAGTCTGAAAATCGTAAAAATTCCGATATATTTAACCATTTGACAACACTAGTCATGGAGATCATGATACAATTATAAGGTAGGGCCGCTACGCTGAGTGCTCTCACGCGCCAACGAAGAGTGGATAATGAGAAGCAACATATATGTCAAAACGACGAATTCGTAGAAATTGCAAATGAAGAAAATATTTTATGTTTCCAAGTTGCAAACAGTGCGGTCGCGGGTGTGTTAAACTTGTGCTAATTTGAGTGAAAATATTATAAAAAAAGTGTTTTAAAAAATAAAAAATGTGAAAGACGTCTTAAAATTGCAAAAAAACCTGTAACAGTTTTAACCTAAAAACAACTGCTAAACGTGAGCATAAAGAAATTCGCGATGAACAGCTGATTTTGACATCAATGTAGCTTTATTCTGCTTTCTACTCCATTCCTCTCCGTGATGACCATACCTTATAATTCTGCCATGATGGAGATTATCAAACGAAACAAGAGCATAATAAAAATTGGAATGCTCGAGGATTATTTGATCGCCACCGTTGAGCTTTGCCCAACGTGCTTATGTAGCGATGTGAATAGAACATTACAATTTTGCTGCTGGATAGACATAAGCAAAAATCATAAAAATTAACAAACTCACTTCGCCAGAACTGTAACTTCAAAAATTGGTCAAATCTATACCCCATAAGAAATAAAATATAAACATGTTAATAACAATAATATTTTTATGTTTGCATTTATTTGTACTAAATATAATTTTAGCTTATTTACAAATATACTAATGCATGTGTGTTTGAGGTCTATTGCGAAAAAAGAATTACTGTTAGCTTAATTAAGTCAAACTTAGTACAATTATAATTTTAAGTTAAAGTATATTTTACATAAACATAATATTTAATAATAAGTGATTTTCTTGTGCACAAGAATTTTAATAAAGCTTAGATTTAAGATTATTTACACTTCTCTCATATCTCATACATGCTATAGATTGAAACCAGGGGCGTACCGAGGCATTTTAAGGGAACAGGCGAACTATGATTTTGACGCCCTGTGCTCGAATTCGAATGTTCGAATTTATATCCAATTTCATATGGAATTTTTACTTGAAGTAAAATGGAAAAATTTTGTTAATATTAGTTTTAGTTCGAATTACAATTCAATTAACTTTGTTTATAATATCAGTAATAATCATCGTTGGCCGTACAATACCGCATATCCGACACATGCACATACACACACACGGTGATATTAAATTCTACAGGCGTGCAAAAAACTGCTTTCTTTTAAACTATTGAATGGATTTTCAACTAAACCAAAAACATTTATTAATATTAGATAATTGCTTTCTTCTGAAATCAGAATTTAATGGAAAATCTGCCCGTTTATTAGTTAAATCAAATTTAATTAAAATTCAAATTTCAATTTTTCCCTTTTTGTAATATACGCACGCCCAACGACGTTCATTAAAAATGAAAAACAATTTTTTTAAATAACTCTTATAGAAGAAAGGATAAAGCTGAAAGGATAAAGCTGTTTTCCTGACAGTGTTTTTAGCACAAATTTGTCGCTTTAAGGATTTTAGTATTTATTTAAATCAATTTTTTCTCATCGTCATGAAATTATTTACATAAATAATAATTTAAATGAATTTAATCTACAAGAAAAGCAGCTTTAATGACCATTATAAAATTTGTAAGATAACATAAGAAAAAAACTTTTTAATTATGTTATAAATGCTTACTTATTTATTTTTTATTTTATTCTTATTTTTAAATAATTGTCTCCTTAATGAGTTGTCAATATTTTCAATTTAATGCTGTGGGTGTGAAAGATAAATAAATAACAGAGCGTTTATTTACTTTAATTTTATTTTGTTGGCATGCAAAAACTGCTTTCCTAACAATTTCTGCAGCCCACCAATTATTTTCTCATCATAAGGAATAAGAAAAGATTTCAGTTATCTTAAAATGCTTATTTCGTTTTTTTTATTTTTTAATAATTATTTCCTAAACTTAACCCATTTTAGCCCGCTGGTCGATTTGTCGACCACTTACTTTAAAATTAATTTCTGGAAAAAATATCAAACTCTTTCCGCCATTTCAGTTACACGGTTCAGTTGGATAGAAATTCAGAAAAAAAAGAAATTTTTCAAATTTCCTGTTTTTACCCATCAGGTAGGCGCTAAAAAAGTACATTTTTTGGACAATTTTTGAAAAAATCGAAAAAAATATATAAATGTAGTGTATAATAAAACTATTGTAGTGTAGTGTATAAACAGGTGGTCGATTTTTCGACCGATGGCCCTATATGCATACTTTTATTATAATATTTTCACAAGTAACGTTTGTATATATTTCATTTAATAAAAATAACAAATATTTTATTTAAAATTTTTTAATTTTTGTATACACATGGGGTCATTGGTCGATTTTTTCACCACCTCGTCGCCGAAAAATGGTAAATCGAAAAAATCGTAAGCTTTGGAATTTTCTTAATTTGATCACTAAAACCCAATTTTGAAAATTTTATTACGATATTCCAACGCGTTCTGGTAGCGGACCAAATGGGTTAAATTAAATTTTCTGACATAGATTGACATTCTAATTTTCAAGTAACTATTTGTCAAATACTTCGTTGTTTGATATACTATCTTTCTTAAAATTTTTATCAACACTTACTTGAGAAAATTTAGTTCACTGGCTTCAGCATAAGGCGTTTTTAAGTTGGAATCTAAGGCACCGTGAATAGTTCAATTATGAATATTATACTGATATTTTTACAAAAGTACTGTTATTTTTTACAGACGTTATACTGATTGGTTAGTTGTGTTACATTTTTATAAGCTGCGCAATCAAAACCCCGAATTCCACTTTTTTTAAGTCACAGTCGATTTTGGCACCCCTATACTTATGGCGCCACAGGCATGGCTCTGTCACGCGTGCCCCTAGAGACGCCCCTGATTGGAATATAAAAATATATGCAATCATAATAATGCAATTGGTTTCAGTATTGTTGAAGCCTTTATAAAAATTAATAATACTGTAGAAATGTGATTGGGTATTTCTTTTGTTTTACCCCAATTCTTACCCAAAGAATCTATCTAAAAACTTTGATAGCGCTAAGCTGAAATATAAATATTTAATAATTTCAGTATTAATTTTTTTTGAAATGGGCCTCAAGCATAATTGCTATAGTACTGATACATTTCAAAATAGACATTATTTTACAATATTGCAGAAGGATTTATTATTATAATAATTATGATTCATTAAATATTTTGATTTTAATATTTTTAAAAATATGCTCAGATCATATACAGGAAAAAGCTTTTGAAAGCTACATATTTATGTTTTTGAGATATAACTTCACTTTTGCATTAATTATTATAAACTTTATATTATAAATTTTTATATAACGTTGCAATAAAAAACGAAAATACAGTTAAAAAATCAAGATAAAAAACCCGACTAGATAATGGCAGTCATAAAAATTACATAATAACAACTACAAAATAGTGTTGCACATAATTTAAGAAATGATTTGTAAAATTATTTAAAAATATGCTAGGAACAGATGATATTTTGCGTATATGTATAAAATAAAAACTAGAGATGCAAGCGATAGTGATTTGGCCAGATACCGGATATCCGGCGAACTGCAAGGCCGGATAGACGAATATTCGGCGGCCGGATAGTAGATCCATTGCCCCGTTGTCACCAAATTAAATAATTAATAAAATTAATTAATTTTTAATTCGACAGGCCACAATATACGGATTGAGTGCTGCCATTGGTTTATGGCAAATAAAGTTCAAAACAAATTTTACATAATAAAAATAATTGCTAAAATACTAAAATCGAAATAATTTTTACTCCTTTTTGTTCAGCATTCGTTCTCTTTTCAAAAATTGTTTAAACCATGACACAATCATAAGGTAGGTTCATTTCGAAATAGCTGCTCAAAAGACAAGTTTTAAAACTCTAATGGCAATAGTTACTTTGACATCTAGTTTCTTATGATTGTGTCATGGTTTCAAACTTTGAAAGAGTTAAATACTTCAACCTGGCAATACTGAAAACCTTCATATTAAAACAGTTGTTTGTTTAGATTATATTTTTTGTCAATTTGTATATTTGTCATGTTGTCAATGAAAAAATCGCCTATTGTCTTCGAAGGCTGAAAATTTAGTTTTTATTCACCATAATCTGCCTCTTCTTAATTTTGATCATTAATTTTAATCATTTTACTAATTGAACGTTTTTTAAGTTTTTAGTTTATATATGAATTTATCATTAAAGTGAATACTAAGAAAGTAATCTAAGTTTCATCCAACCTTGTTTTGTTACTTTTTGCCTTTAAATAAAAGACGTCATAATTAGTACCTATTTTATTGTTATATATTTAACAAATATTTATTTAAATAAAATAATTTCAAGAAACTATCCGGCTGTCCGGATACCGGATATTGAGTGTAGTTAATTTAGCCGGCAACTATACAGTTTGCCGGATATCCGTTGCATCTCTAATAAAAATATTCACAATATACAATATATGGCAACTAAAAACTTGACAATCATAAAAAAAAAAACATTTTATTTTATATTCAGCTACATTACATTTTATAGTTTTTGGTTTTGTCTGCTTTTACAATCATACTGAAATTAAAAAATTCTTGTGTCAATACGATAAAATACAACAAGTTTATGTCTTAAAATATTATTTTAACTTAAAGGCTTGGCTCTTAAAATAGTTTATGTGCTGCTTAAAAAAGGGATTGTTTGATTGAAATAAATTCTTATTGAAGTTTTACGCATGCAAGTCTGTTTTTTAGGGAATGATATAAGTAAAGGTTTTAACTGATTTACGAATACGAACGGGCGCTTGTCTTATGATTTTTTTCATGTTTTATTTTAAGAGTTTTATTGACTTGAAAAACATATCGCACTCTATCTACAAAACAGGCACAACTGAAAATTTACAAATTTTTACCTTTTAAATTTAAACTTTTCGTAGCGATTTTGACTCATCTTTTTTCACTTTAAGGGAGGTTTTAGGCAAAAGCCGTTAAAATTAAGGCAAATTTTGAAGATGTTTTCTAAAAAAGTTTATTATATATAAAAAAAATTCCATTTGCATGTTAATTTGAACTGATGACGTAATCAGTTTAAGTAAAAAAAAATTGTTTGTTTTTTAATAAACAATCAATTTTTTGTATAAAATTGGGCGCTGAAGTTGAAGTCCGTCAAAAAGGGTGAAAATCGGCCCACATCATAGCGCGACTCCAGATCGTCTAAAAAAAAAAGAAAAAATTCATTCCTGAATGCACATCAGGGTGGTCCTTATTTTTCGACTTTTGAATCATCGGGCATTATCATCGGGGTATTCATTATTCGATTATATACATCTGAATATGAAAGACTTTTTTTTTGTTTTAATTTTTTGTTGTGATTTAGAGATCGCTACCAGCTGTCAAAGTTTAGCCCTTTCAGAGGAAAACGTCCCTTGGTGTAATTCGCCGATTTTAATGAACTTCGGATATGTGATAGATGACAAAAATTTAAGGTACACGTAGTTTTTAAAGGTGAGGAAACTCAGGTTTAAAGGTTCAAAATGGCGTCCGAAAATTCCCATATAAGTGCGTTTTTTTGCATGTCCGCCATATTGGAGCCGCCATTTTGAATTTTCAATTTTTGACTCCAGATTCATGTTTATCGACCTCAAAAACCTATAGGTACTTGATTTCATGTAGATACGAGGTAGTCTTCTAGTTTTGGCCAATTTGTCTGCCATTAGTACCAATTTGCTTTGGTAGCGACCCCTAAATGTCATTAAAAAATTTTGAAAATAAAATTTTGTAGTTTATTATGGTATATTTTCAAATAATGTCTTGCCCCGTGAAACTAAAAGAAAAAACATTATTTTTCATAGGAATAAGGACCACCCTAATGCACATCTTTTACCAAAATGAAAAGAAAACATTCAAAATTAAGAAAATTATGAAGCGTAGAAAAAAGTCGAAAAATTTACGTTATTTTTGCCAATATTTTGCCAAATGTTTCAAGGCCGCTCATTTTGGTTAAACTTTTAACATTACATTACAGATTTAAAAAAAAAAAAAATTAAAATCGGTCGATTAGTTTGTTCGCAGGAGTGTGAGTGATGTAATGTGTTTTGAAAAAGCATGTTTCGAGAAAACGCATTAAAAGCTTCAAACCTTAAAAGCATCAAAGCGGTCAAACTTCAAAACAAAACTGTAACAGTTACATATTTTTTCTCTATAAGTTATAGTACAAATAGCATATATACATAAAAACAATTTATACAATTTATATGTAAGATAATTTAACTGAGCCAAATGCCATTGACCAGTTCATGCTTACAATTCCAATTCCAAATAAACCACCTAGATTAAATAAGGAAATAAGCATAAACTGATAATTCAGCATTATGTCCAAAGAAAACAATTAAATTCAAAAGATAGCGAAATATTAAAAGTTACAACACTTCCGCATTGAAATAATAAAAATTAATGAGTACAATTCAAATAGAATTGCAACACTTGTATTAAGTTGTATTATAAGCATTTTATAGAATTGCAACACTTATATTAAGTTGTATAGTAAGCATTTTTGTAAAACCAAAGAAAAGAACATTTAATTAAAATAAAGTCAGTTTGGTTCTGAAACTCAAGAGTAAAAGATCAAAATGGTCTTCAGTTTTTTTTTAAAAAGACATACGGCTCAAGTGATTATCAAATTCGCGAGTTATATCTGAAGATACCACCCACGCTGCAGCTGAGCCACCGAAGGCTGCTGAGCCAGCAATCGCTTTCGCAGTATGAAAGCGATTGCTTATTTAACATGAAATGTAAACAATTTTAAGTTAAACAAAACTTAAAGCTTTCGTAGCTTCCATTCAATTTCACAATGAATGGAAGCATTTCATAAGTTGAATTATTGCAGATCTTGCAATAATACAACTTCCAGCTGGAACTCCGTCTGAGTTCGTGAAGTTGTTGAGCTTCAGAATTTGTAAGTTTAAGTAAGCCTAAGAAGTAAGCTGATCGAATAAAGTACGAAATAAATAAAATAAAAAATAGTTTTATTTAACTAATCAAGAAGAACATACAAAACTCGCGTTTTAACAGCTTGTTCGGTTTGATCGATTGGTACTGTGGCGCACCGGGTTTTAAGCGCTGTAGAATCTGTATTATAAGCGGGATTGATTTGATTTTTACATATCCTTGAATAGTTGTACAATAAAAATCAATTAAAAAAAAAAAATTAAATTTCCAAGAAATTGTTTGTCCAAGACCTCCCTTAATTAAAAAACAAAAAAAAAAAAAAAATAAAACTGCCTAAAAATCCAATTGTAATCAGTGACTGAAAGAAGACAACGATTTTTGTGACTTGTTGAATATTGTCCAGTTATATCGTCAGCATATTTTCAAATGCACGCACTTTCTGAAATTGAAGCAGCACTTGGTAATTTTTCTTAATAATTTTAATTTATAATTAGTTATGTAACCCATGATACAAGAAACAAGATAGCCCTGACAGTTTGCTATTTTCCAACAAACAGTGATCATAGCTTGTGATTTGTTTGTATAAGTTTAAAAAGAAATAAAACTCAAACTTAAAACTACACGCGCATCCGCTGCAGTAAACATTGCCGACGATTCCACAGACATAAAATTATTTCCACACAAACAGTTCCGAAGTAACAACAATGACAACAATAGCTGCCATTCACCTGCTGCAAGTGCAAGCATGCGTCGGCAGAGATACGCCAGTGAAAACAGTAGCAGCTTAAGTTACTTTAATGGTCCAATTATGTTCGCGCAACGCGACGTAACGTGGCCGTAGCAAATGGCAGATTGCACGTAACAAATCTCGTGTAGATTATGAAAACGTACATCTACTTAAAAAAACTTCAAATCAGCTGCTTTTGTTTACAGAAAGTATAAAATTTGTTAATGGTGGCAAAATTAAAGAAATGGAGCAAAAATTGTTAAATAAATTACAAAATGTTTCCGAAAACATAAATGCAAATGAAATAAAGTTTGTTTTTTTGTAATCAATATATTTCACTATGAACCAAAGGCAATCGGAGCGCTATGAGCAATTGGATTGAAAGAGAAAAACTATGCCTGTTTCAAGTGCAGCTTTGAATAATCACGTCGGCATCGCGGACCGAAGGAATATTTAGCTGCTGACCACATTGCATTTCGCAGTGGAGCGGAAGTATGTTGTGGCCGTGCATGCGCCAGCAGCTCCGTGATTTCCAGGTGATTGTGCCGTAAATTGTTTTATTTTCCGCTTTCAATATTTTCATGGCACTCAGATTGCCCTTGATTTGTATTCACTTAAAGCAACAGAACCCTTTAGGAAACAAAGCGTTTCGAAACTACTTTCAAAGCACTTAAAAAAATCACAATAGCGCCTTGTTCTCGTTTTTAATAGTAATTTTTTTAACATTGGCATGTCATTGGGAAGAAGACATTTGTTCTCGCTACGAAAAATGGTTTAAAAGAGAGCTTTGCTCTTGCTACGAAAAATGATTTAAAAAAGTACTTAGCTCTCGCTACGAAAAGTGATTCAAAAAAGCGCTTAGTTATTGTTTCGAAAAGTGATATGGAACTCCACAGCCTTCCATCTACAAATATCATCAAAAAACGAGGCTTTTTATAAAATTATTTTGAAATGAATGACTTACGACATGAATCTTTTATTTATTTCTAATTTTATATCAGACGTCAAGTTACATACGCACATTTTCCCATTCCAAATTTAACCCAACATTTTTATCATTATACCCAAGTCAATGAAATGCATTGCATCTAGAGGGAACTGTGTAATCATTTGAATATTAATTTTTTTCAATATATGTTCGGCACTGACAAAACGTTTGCAATTATATTTTTTATCTTTTCGAATTTGAAAGTCGGAATCTGTTCTTAATTCTGCAACTGCAGTACTATACGTCAGCCTATTGTTTTTTTTCTAGCTTCCTGGTAGCGTTTAGAGCATCCTGCCGAGGAAGTATGACCAACAGTTCCCGTAACAATGCTCTCGCAGGAGCATCGCAAGCAATTTTATAAAAACCCTTCTAACGTTGACGACAGCACCTTTGCCAAGATAAGTTCTAATAAGAAAAGGTATGATATTGCTGCAGTTTGATATGGAACCCAAAAGAGGCCACAAGGCTATTGCATAGCTTTTGTATAAGGGTAATCCGTCTATTCCAATATCTACTTCTAAAATTTCAATATCTTCTGCTAACGAGAACTTCAAATCCTTCTCTCTAGTCGATAGTGGAAGTTGTTTCCCGGACTGAATTCACGCGTGCAAATAGTGGTATTATTTTGCGCCCTTGAAAATAAATTTTTTGTTGATGAGGGCACTTTTAAGCCCACTCTTTGTAGAATTCGCAAAATACCATCAATCGCGTCTCGCCTAACTTTAAATTGCACTACTCATTCCCGAATTCTTTTTGAATGTCAAGTTCTGACGAACTTCGTATTGTTCTATCGCATTCTATATTTTCACTATTAGCACTTTGTATGGAATCCACATCACCATGGCTGAAATCTGGTAAAACTTGTGGTGTTTCATTTTCTACAGCTTTTTGCATATAATCTGGACATAGCAGGCCACTTCAAGTTTCTGCTGCAATGAATAATCTAGATGAGTCACAGTCAAACCTAAATCAGCGCGGAAGCGTTTTTTATCTGTCAAAAATTTCTCATGCCCATACGATTTATATGTAGCAAACCATAATAACGCGGCGGCAACGCTGAGCGGTTGGAAAATCCCATTTTGACAGAGCGTTAGGAATTAAAGTTGGTTGCAGAAGACAAACAATTTTGATGTAGCAATTCTTAAAACTATTTTTGTTTTGCATTTTCTTGAATTAATAATATGGAGGTAAGAATTTTTTTGATATTAAAGTTTAAGAATAGTTTTAACTGCGGTGGTCACTTGAAATTTGATTTAAAAATAAAATATGCTCTAGTACATCTAATTCGTTCATGTTTATTTTTGACATTTGCTTGCCGCTAACCGCTTTCATTTAGGGATTGTACTTCGGCGTTAAAGCTCAGCGTTAAAATGCTACGCTCAATACGCGCTGATTTAGGTTTGACTGTCAGTCATTTACAAGTGTGTGTACAGATGAGACATTAAATATAGTGAATATGTAGGGTTTGTTGGAATTGTAAGAAAAATTAATCGAACTAATAAAGAATAAGATTGTTTACATAATTGAACTAATAAAGGATAAATTTGTTTACTAATCAGAAGTGGGATAAACGCGCTAAATATGTTGTCTCAAATAGATTCAATGAAGCTTTATACGGCTGTACAACTGAAGGCATGGCTTGTTGCACTAGGACAGAAAACAACTGGGAATAAAAGTGAACTAGTGCTGCGTCTTAATGCGATCCCGGAAAGTATTCGTGGTACCGTACCAGATGTCACGGAATCTGGTCAAAGTAAAGCCTATGCATCGGATGATGAAATCAGCAGTTCAGAGAAAAGCGCCGATGAATGCAGCGTCGTTGACCTTGATACTGGTGCAGCACTTGCAAACACACACAATGAAAAATGAGCTACAATTAATAACGGCAGACACGGTGAAAAAGGAGCTGAAAAAAATAACGACAGAAACGATGAAAAAGGAGCTGAAAGAAATAACGACAGACACGATGAAAGAGGAGCTGAAAAAAATAACGGAGAAGATATTGGTATTTGCGAGAATGAGGTCGAGGAAAAGAGACAGAACTATGATTTGAGAAAAGAAACTGAGCTGATGAAACGTGAAATAAATTTCCAGATGAGAGAAAATCAAATGCTAAAGAGAGAAAATGAGAAATGATATTGGAGTAAATAGAAGCTAATGAAAGTTGTGCAAGGGGAAATTTCACAAATGTAAAGGATCTTATTTCGGAGTTTTCGGGAAGTGGAGACTGCTTCCACCACTGAGAATCTCAATGGAAGAATGTACAAGTTGCCTACAACATAGATGAAAACACTATGAGAGCAATAATTTCAAACAAACTTGAGGGAAAGGCACTAAAGTGGTTGCACTCACGTGTTGATTTGATGTCCATTTCTATCGATAATTTATTGTCGGAAATGAAATTATTGTTTGAAGATAGAGCAAGCAGTTTGACTTGAAAGCGGCAATTCGAGGCCAAAAAGTGGCTCAATAATGAAACCTTTCAGGAATACTTCCACGAAAAACTTATTCTAGCTAATAAAATAGCAATTGAAGAGGATGAGTTATTGGAATATTTAATAGAAGGGATTCTTGAGTGTTCCCAAAACAAATATAATTTGTTAGAGGCGTTTAAAAAAGTGCAACTTCCAAAGCAGTCAACAAGCAAATTATCAGTAGCTGTTCAACGCGAGGAACCAGTACGAAACCAGGCTGGACAACTTACAGCAAAAGTTATTAGGTGCTATAACTGCAATTCGTTGGGGCATCTAGCAAGTGAATGCCGCAAACCTAAACGTGATCCAGGAGCATGCCATATCTTGCTGAAATTGGTCATGTTGCAGCAAGCTGTCCACATAGGAAGAGTCGTGCTATCCACCATGTTGTTGATACTATGGAAAATGATGAATATGTAAGATTTTTTAATTATGTATTTGTTAATTCAAAATATCATTATAAAACATTACTAGGATCACTAATTGACACTGGAAGCCCCATAAGTATAATACGCCAACAGTTCGTCCCAAATATATTAATTCATAAAAACGAAAATGTTATTTCAAGTTATGTATTTGTTAATTCAAAATATCATTATAAAACATTACTAGGATCACTAATCTGGAACACTGGAAGCCCCATAAGTATAATTCGCCAACAGTTCGTGCCAAAAAAATTTACAAAAAAAACGAAAATGTTATTTCAAGTTTTTTTGGTATAAATAAAAGTCGTCTTTCCATTATTGGTAAAGTAAAATGTATTGTTCCTTGCGAAGATGAAAAAATGGAAATATTAATGTTTGTTGTAACTGATGACACAATGGTTCATTCAATAATTTTAGGTAAAGACTTTTTGAAGTTAGCTAATTTGAAACTGGTACGAAAAGAAAATGAATTAAAATACGAAATTACAAATAATCTCTATGTTAAAGAGTGTTATAGTCTTATGAATATTGAATATGAAGTAAGTGAAAATGAGAGAGTGTAGTAACTTAATAAAAATTGAACCTGATAACCGTAATTTGTATGTAAGCAACGATGCAATAAGTCTTGAAGCAAAAATAAAATTTAATAGAATTTATAAAGAGTGTTATATGTACTGTAAGCGTCCCGATGAACCAGAAATCAGATGCGAGTTAAAACTTTTACTTAATACTGAAAAGCACTTCCAATGTCCACCGCGGAGGTTGTCATACAGCGAAAAAGAACAGGTTAGACTTTTATTAGATGATATGTTGCAAAAACATATCATTCGACCAAGTAAATCAGAGTTTTCTTCTCCAATTGTTTTGGTAAAAAAAAGCAGGTGACATAAGAATGTGTGTTGATTATCGCATTCTGAATAAAGTTACGTTAAAAGATAATTGCCACTTAACCCATTGCCACTTATTGATGACTTACTTGACAAATTAGTTAACAAAACTATATTTAACTTATTGGATTTAAAAAGTGCTTTCTATCATGTATACGTGAATTAAGAATCAATAAAGTATACATCTTTTGTGATTCCTTTGGGTCAATTCGAATTTTTGAAAATGCCTTTTGGCTTAAAAAATGCACCATCGACATTTCACCGTTTTGTTAATCCCGTTTTTGACGATCTTCTTCGGGCAGAAAAAATTGCCATTTATTTAGACGATATTATGATATCCACAAATTCTGAGGATGAGCATATACAAATATTGAAAGATGTTTTTGATAGATTAGTAAAAAACAAATTAGAGTTGAGATTGGACAAATGTTTTTTTATAGAATCACAAATACGGTATTTAGGATATAACATATCAAAGGAAGGTATTCGACCAGATGAAAAGAACATAGAAGCTATACTTAATTTTCCTAATCCAAATAATGTTAAGTCTGTGCATAGCTTTTTGGGCTTATGCTCATATTTAGGAGGTTTGTTAAGGGGTTTTCGTGTGAAGCTCAGCCATTATACAATCTTATAAAAAAGGACACTACGTTTAAATTTGGTGATGAGGAAATGAGTTGTTTTGAAAAGTTAAAAAGTAAATTAATTGGAGCTTAATTAATTGGAAATTAAAAAGAGATGAAACAGAGCTTCACTGTGATACAAGCTCCATTGGGTTTGGAGCAATATTGCTAAAAAAAAAAGTGATTGTAAATTTCACCCAGTTTTTTATTTTTCCAAGCGTACGAGTAATTATGAATCAAAGTATCATAGCTTCGAGTTGGAAACGCTAGCGATTATTTATGCTTTCCGAAGATTTAAGGTTTATTTACAAGGATTGAAATTTAAAATAGTTACTGACTGTAATTCTTTAACACAAACTTTGAATAAAAAGGAAATAAATCCTCGAATAGCTAGATGGGCACTAGAACTACAAGATTTTGAGTATATTCTGGAACACCGAAACGGAAGTAAAATGTTGCATGTAGATGCGTTAAGTCGTATTTCGAATATTTTGATACTTGAGGAGAATACATTTGAACAAAATTTATCAATTTTCCAGTATAGGGATGAGTCAATTAAGAAAATTAGAGAAGATTTAGAGAAGAGTGAAAGTAGTGTTTTTGAAATGCGAAATGGTTTAGTTTATAAAAAATATGGAGAAAAAATATTGTTTTATGTTCCAAAAGATATGGAAGTCAACATATTACGAATGTATCATGACGAAATGGGTCATATGGGATGTGAAAAAGTTTATGATTCAATATTAAAAGCATACTGGTTTCCTTATATTAAACAGAAGATAAAAAATCACATTTCGAACTGTCTGAAATGTATAGCCTTTTCTCAAAAAAGCGGAAAACACGAAGGTTTTCTACATAATATCCCAAAAGGAAAAGTACCTTTTGAAACTATTCATATTGACCATTTTGGTCCAGTTTTATTTAAAAATGCAAAAAAAAAAAATACGTGTTTCTAGCAATTATTAAGTAAGATTATTTGCAGTGCGATCAACCAATACAAACGAGGTAATAAGTTCTCTAAGATCATATATCACCGCATATAGCCATCCGAAGATATTGATATCTGATAGAGGAAGTGCATTTACATCGAAAGATTTTAGAAGTTTTTTGGAAAAAAATAATATCCAACACATAAAAATCGCAACTGGTTCGCCCCAAGCAAATGGGCAAGTAGAACGAGTTAATCGCAGTTTGGCTCCAATGATAGCAAAGCTGACTAGTGCTGGCTCTATTAATAGCTTAGATAAGGTTTTACCCGACATAGAATTGAACAATTCTATACACAGGAGTATTAGTACAACGCCCAGTGAATTACTTTTCGGGGTACTGAAATTGATTTTTTGAAAGAACAGTTAGTAGAAATTAGCTTGGATGAAAATGAACGTAATTTACAAGAGATAAGAAATAAAGCTGCTGAAAAGACGCTGAAATGTCAAAATTATAACAAATTAATTAAAGACCGCAATCGGATTCATAAGTCATATAAAGAGGGCGATTACGTCGTAGTTAAGAATTTTATAAGTACACCAGGCGTATGTAAAAAGATTGCTCCGAAATTTAAAGGACCCTACAAAGTGGTTAAAGTTCTTCCCAATGATAGGTACGTACTTAGAGATGTCGAGGGATTCCAACTTAGTCAGATTCCGTATGAAGGGATATGGGAAGTGGAAAATATAAAACCGTGGTTAAATAATAACCAACTAAATATAAGCGAAATCGGGACGATTACAAGTCAGGATGGACGAACTGTGGCAACTCTGTAATATATTTTTTTTGTAATGTCAATATGGCAACTTCTCGGCTATCGGTGTTTTCGTTAAATAATATGAATAATCTAGATGAGTCAGTCATTTACAAGTGTGTGTACAGGGGGTCAATTCCTGTTTTGCGTTAAAGTGAAGTGAAAAAAACTTTTCACAATCGTTTCCATTTGACGTCTTCACTTTTTCACTTCACTACGCACAAAAACGCGATTCTTGTTCGTCTAATGGAAAGTAGTTGCTGAATAGCATATAAGAGTTGCTGAATGCCTATTTAACAAAGCTTATATGAAAAAAATGTAAACAATGTATAAAAAAGAAGGAAACTTTTGCAAAAATGACTTCATCATTAATATCATTTTATTTGCGCAGAAGATGTTGGAAATAAATAAATATGAACAAGACAAGTTTTGCGACAGCATAAAACAGCCAAAAGTAGTAAAGCAAATAGTATTTACTTGTTATTGGCAATATCAACATTTTCCTCTAAATAGTTGATAAGATACTGTTTCTGCGTACCGCTCGTCCTTTTTCCCTAAGCTGCTTTTCTTTTTACATTATTTATTTTTAATTTAAAGTAATTTTCTGTCCTTAACGTGCGTTTGCTACCGGCGTTAACTTTCTTTCCATTTCAGCGAAAAATGAACAGCTGTTGCCCTTTTAGCACACAACGGGAATCGCATTTTCCGTGTAAAGGTGAAAACATATTTCACATGACTATAACGCAGAACAGGAATTGACCCCCAGATGAGACATTAATTATAGTGAATATGTAGGGGTTGTTGGAACTGTAAGAAAAATTAATCGAACTAATAAAGAATAAGATTGTTTACATAATTGAACTAATAAAGGATACATTTTTTTACAATATCGAACTAGTACGACAGCAACGACAAGATTTATGAACTACGAATAGTCAAATTAAGGAAAATCGTGAAAGCAAAGCGATTTTTTAAAGCTCAATGCATAGCGAGAGCAAAGCATTTCTCAAAAGCACTATTCATAGGCAGAGTGAAGCCCTTTTTACTTGCTTTTTAATAAAGCACTTTGAAATTTCCGATAGGGAAGGGAAACTTTTAACGCATAAATTAGTTTAAATAATATTTAGCTGGAAATCCACGGCACTAACAACAAAAGAAAAAAAAAATAATTCTGCTTTAAAAGTCAGAATTTATCAGTAAATTTACCGCACATAAGCTAAACGCACATAAACAATCACAATTCAGTCACAAAAACGCAGAACTACGTAGAGTTCAAAATGAAAATGAACTTTTTACTTGTTCTGCGCACAGAATGCGTAGTAAGTCTGTGGCTCGTAGCTGTAGCTGTAGTTGTAGCGCAAGTTAAGCTAGCTTTAACTTTTGAGTACTACGCTGCTCTGAATATTGTATTAATGATGCTTTTTTAGGATTGAGTATATCTAATCGATACTACAAACGTTGTCTGTACCAAAACTCCAAATTAACAATATTTGAAAAATCGAAAAAATTGATAAATTAGTGTTCTGTGAAGCGCTTATGCCATTGTGGACATATTTTTTGGAGTAGCGTGCTACACACTGAACAGCTGATGAGGTTACTACATGGAATCGCTACAACTACATCGCATTTGTTCCACGCTTTAAGATTGCCAGATAAAATTCTCTTTTTATCTACATTTCTCCAAGCGACGTTGCGTACACACAACCACAACCAGGTACACACAAAGCCCATATAACAGAAGTTCAAGTGACATTTGCTTCGGCCACGTTGCGTCGCGTTACGCGAACATAATTAGACCATAAGAATATTAAAATATTGTAAAATTAATATCTTAGAGGTGGACGAATAATAAAGGTCGATTAACCAAAAAATAAAAAATATTTTTTTTTTTTGTGAATTTTGATAACTAAAAAAACTTAACTGGCGCCCAACGTGGTATTCGGGTAAAAAGAGTTCTTAAGTGTGGCAGCCGTGGGTCGAGTGTGTGACTCTTACGCCAGAGAACAACGCGGGAATTCCATGAAATTTTCACGTTGTTCTATTGTGTTTGACCAACAATTTGACAAAAAATTTGATAATGTGAACTGACCTAAAACTATATATTTTGCATATTTTCGGTATGCATTACTATTTGTTATATTTGAACGATAAAACGTCTAGATACAAAGTTTGGTATCAATCTGATAAAAAATATTCAAAAATGCAATATCCGAAGTCTAATGATCACTGTTATGCATAAGGCATTGAACGATAACACAAGACTTGCCTTGTTATGCATAAGGCATTGAACGATAACAAAAGATGAAGAGAATTTTGCTGAGAATTTTCTAAAGAAACAAAGCAAAAATACAAAGAGCGCAAAAGAATGCGAAGTAGAATATTTATTTTATTCTTATCCACCGATCGTTTAACGAATCGTTGTTTCGTTTTCATTTGTGTCTCCTATACCTAAAATTAACGATGTTCTGGTCCACTTAGGGAATAACAAAATTTTTTCAGTAATAGATCTTAAAAGCGGATTTCACCAAATCCCACTAAAAGAAAATGATATGGAAAAGACAGCTTTCGTCGTGAACAACGGAAAATTCGAATTCACAAGGCTTCCATTCGGATTAAAAATGCGCCGTCTATCTTTCAAAGAACACCAGATGACATTTTACGCGACTACATCGGCAAAATTTGTTTCGTCTACATTGATGACATCGTAATCTTTGTTAAAGATGAAGTTTCACACCTCACTAACATTACAAAAATTTTCGAAACCTTAGAGAAGGCAAATATGAAATGCCAATTGGACAAGTGCGAATTTTTAAAAAGGTGAAGTAGAGTTCTTAGGGTTTTTGGCATCCGCAAACGGAATAAAAACAAATCCATCAAAGGTCGAGGCCATTCGAAAACATCTTCTACCAAAAACACTTAAAGATCTCCGAACATTCCTGGGATCTTCTGGCTATTACCGACGTTTTATAAAAGACTATGCTCGACTCGGAAAACACCTAACGGCTCTTTTGAGAGGGGAAGATGGACGCACGTCCAAAACCATGTCAAAAAATAATATAGTCGAAATGAATGCAGAAGCCATTGAAGCTTTTGAGAAACCAAAAAATTCTTTAATATCAAGAGACGTATAGTCCTCATGGATCCCGAAAGGGGATCACCAAAGGGTTCCTTCTCACCACACATGCATCTAAATATGCATTAGGTGCTGTCTTAGCTCAAGACGAGAAACCAATTGTTTTCATATCCCGTACTTTATCAAAAGCAGAAGAAAACTATTAAAAATAATGCCAAAATCAAAAGATGGAAAGCAGCATTAGAAGAGTACAATTATAAGCTTGTTTACAAGCCAGGAAAAATGAACGTGGTCGCAGATGGGCACCCTTTCTAGGGCACCTCAACATGCGCAAATAAACTCAACATCAACATCAGCTTCAGCTCATAGTGACGAAAGCTAGTCACATAATCTTATTCCCACTTCTACTTTTATTCTTGTATCGTGGTTGCCGATCACGGCAGAAATAAAGTGTAGTAGAATATTTACATATATATATACACAGTTATACTTATTTACATATATATTATCGTATGTTAAGTTTACTGTATATTTCCATTTGCTATGTTTCTCTTTCTTTAACTTTTGTAGCATTGTAAGTATGCAAAAGAGCTGTAGCGAGACATTCCGAAATATATGTCGAAACAAAGCGGACGTGTTTTATTTAATCCGTGCTATAGTCCTCAGAAGTGGGATCGAGCAATACGCTAATAGTTGTTTTTATATATATTTAAAAAAAAACAAGACTGCACATTTGTGCAAGAAAAAAAAGTAAAGTTGAAAAAACAATATTAAAGACAAATTAACGAGTAATAAAACGAGTGCCATAAAAAGAGTGTTACAAAACTAAAGACAATAATTGAAAGAAAAAGAGTGTTACAAATATAAAGGCAATAAAAAAAAAAAAAAAAACTAGCGAAATAAAACGAGTGTAACAAATCTAAAAGAATTAATTTGTTTTTTTTGCTTTTGCTAAAAAATGGCTGACTCTGTAAACTCGGCTGTGTATACAGCAGCGCAGCTAAGAGAGTGGTTGGCGCAGCTTGGTCATCCGACTACCGGCGCCAAGAGTGCTTTAGTTTAACGCCTAAACGACATACCAGCTAGTCAACGTGGAGAGTGTCCGAGCGCAGCAAATTTGTGCGCTTTGGATAAAAATGCTGAAGAAGGGACACAAGAGCTAGGGGAGCCAAGCGAGAACTCGGACAGCGAGCCATTAGTTCAGCAAGGCAAAACCAAAGAAATTCAAAACTACGAAAAAGAAATAGAACTTTTGCGACGCGAAAAACAATTGCTTGCTTAGGAGAACGAACTATTAAAGAGAGCCGCGTCGTTGGAAAAAACCGCTGCGCTGAATGAAATGGCAGCTTCTTCATCATGCATAGGTGAGCTAACAACGTTGAGCAACAACACGTTCAGCGCCTCTTTCGTTGTGGTCAAAGAGATGTTACCCGATTATGATGGTGGAATTAATCTTGATGTGTGGATTTCACAGTTTAAGAGCGTGAGTGACGTATTCTGTTTAAACGACAACAACATGCGTGCGCTTTTAATAAGCAAGCTTAAAGGCAAAGCTCAATATTGGCTGCATTCCAAACATAACTTTGCCGCTGAGAACGTAGGCAACTTGCTCGAACAAATGCGTGAAGCCTTTAGTTGCAAAGAGACCAAACTTATGCTACGTCGGAAGTTCGAGTCTCGTTCTTGGCAGCACAACGAAACATTTGCGGAGTATTATAACGAAAAAATTTTAATGGCGAATAGAGTGCAGATTGATGAAATTGAATTGATCGATTATCTTATAGAGGGAATTCCTGACGAAAATCTTCGAGTACAAGCAAATATTCAATGCTTTACTAATAAAAAACAAATGTTGCAAGCATTTGGAAAAGTTGAGCTGAAGCGGCGTGTGTTGTCTAAAGCTAGTGTGTCAAACAATACTGCAGTGAAGGGACCTGAAGTCAAAATGAGGTGTTTTAATTGCAATTCGTTGGGCCATTTTGCAGCCGAATGTAGAAAACCCAAACGTGAATTTGGTGCGTGATATGCTTGTGGAAGCTCCGAACACCGAGTTGGCGCCTGCCCCGATCGGAAGAAGACCATTCAGCTGCTGGAAGAAAATGAGTTCGTAAGATATTTAAGATTTATAATAGGGTCAAGTACTTATTATTTTCTTTTCTTAGAGTGCCTCATAGACTCGGGTAGTCCAATAAGTTTTGTACGAATGTCTTGCATTCCAGATAATATAATTTTAACCAAATATTTACAAATGAATTCTTATGTTGGTATTAATAAAAGCAAATTAAAAATTTATGGAAAGATCGACGGCTTTGTAATTTTTGAAGGTAGACGAATTTTTCTAAATCTTATGGTGGTTGCTAACGAGTCTATGAGCCACGAAGTTGTATTAGGTAGGGATTTTATAAGAAATTGGAAATTAACGCTCATGTTGAAAAACGAGAAAACAAGCGAATGTCATTCGAGGAAAGTAAATTATTATGATTTCCATAATATTAAAGAAAATGATTTTGAAAATGATAGCAATAAAATTCAAGACAGCAAATTGATAGATAATGATTTTAAAAACATAAATAAAATTGTACAACATGATAATTCTCATATGAAAATGATTGTTAAAAATATTGTAACCAACAAAATAGTGGAAGAGAAAAACATTGCCGTAAAATCATTCGATGATAGTTTTGAAAACGATCTTATGTCATTGGACTTGGAATTTGATGAAAAGGAATATAATTTTAATATAGATTCTACTGTCAGTTATTTAGAAAAAAATCGATTCTTTGAAATGTTAAAAAATTACTATTTGAAACCAAAAAGACCTGATGAACCAGAAACTAAGTGCATAATGAAATTAAATTTAGAAAAAGAGAAACCATTCCACTGTGTTCCTCGTAGGTTATCATATTCAGAAAAGACTGAATTGCAAAAGATTATTGACGAATATTTAGGTAAGGGTTATATTAGGCCAAGCGAGTCAGAGTTTGTCTCACCCATCGTTCTCGTAAAAAAAAAAACTGGTGAATTGAGAATGTGCGTTGATTATCGCACACTTAACAAAGTCACGTCGAAGGATAATTATCCTATTCCACTCATAGACGATTTGTTAGATAGGCTAGCTAAGAAAAAATTTTTTACAAAGTTAGATTTGAAGAATGGATTTTTCCATGTTTTTGTAGACCCTGATTCAGTTAAGTACACATCGTTCACTACTCCTTTAGGCCAGTTTGAGTTTTTACGAATGCCATTCGGGCTAAGAAATGCTCCGTCTGTCTTTCAGAGATTTGTAAATAAATTTTTCGCTGACATGATCAAAGAAGACAAATTAATAATATACTTAGACGATATAATGATAGCCACAAAAACCGTGGAGGAACATTTCGAAATTTTAAGTGAAGTTTTTAGTAGAATGGTAAAAAATAAGCTTGAATTAAGATTAGATAAATGTGAGTTTTTGAAGTCAAATGTTAAGTATTTAGGCTACTTAATATCAGAAGAGGGTATTAAAGCAGATGAAAAGGGGCTAAAAGCGATCAGAAATTATCCAATACCCGACAAACCGCACTCAGTTCAAAGTTTTCTCGGATTATGTTCCTACTTTAGGCGGTTTGTTAAAGATTTTTCGATAATAGCGAAACCATTGTATGATTTAGTAAAAAAGGAACGCAAATTTAATTTCGGTGCAACGGAGCTCAAATCTTTCGAACTGCTTAAGCGAAAATTGTTGGAAGCTCCTATTCTTGCTGTGTATGACCCAAACGATGCAACAGAGCTTCATTGCGACGCGAGCTCAGTAGGCTTCGGGGCAATTTTAATGCAACGAAAAAGTGACGGTAAAATGCACCCTATATTCTATTATTCAAAACGAACTACAGAATCGGAGTCTAAATATCATAGCTTCGAACTTGAGACACTTGCTATAGTTAATGCACTGCAACGTTTTAGAGTATATCTTTACGGTATGCAATTTAAAAATATAACCGATTGTAATTCACTGACAATGACGTTGAGCAAAAAGGATCTAAATCCTAGAATAGCGAGATGGGCATTAGAATTGCAAAATTATGATTATGTATTAGAGCATAGGTCAGGTACTCGGATGCAGCATGTTGATGCCCTCAGCCGGTCCACAAATATATTAATATTGGAGGCAAATACTTTTGAAGAAAATTTAGTGATAATGCAGGGAAAAGACAATAAGATAAGCAAACTGCGTGACATATTGGAGAAGTCAGAACATACTTTTTACGAAATGCGAAACGGCGTTATTTATAGCAAAAAAGAAGATGGTACAATTTTATTCGTGGTACCAGAAAGCATGGAAAACCATATTCTTTACAAGTATCACGACGAAATGGGTCACATAGGTACAGACAAAATGATAGACTTAATTTCAAAAAGTTATTGGTTCTCAAAAATTAGAGAAAAAGCTATTAATCATATAAAAAACTGCTTAAAATGTATCGTTTATTCCCCAAAGCATGGCCGACAGTAAGGTTTTCTTAATAACATTCCAAAGAGTAGCGTCCCATTCGATGTAGTACACATAGATCATTATGGGTCTGTAGACCGTTCTAGGGCAATAAAACACATTTTGGTAGTGGTAGATGCAAGTACTAAGTTTGTGAGATTGTATCCGACCAAAACAACTAATACTAATGAAGTGATAAAATCACTATCAGAATATTTTAGATCCTATAGTCGCCCGACATTTATTCTATCAGATAGAGGGAGCTGTTTTACATCTAATGAGTTCAGTGAATTCCTGGAAAAGAACAATGTCAAACACATTAAAATAGCAACAGGATCTCCACAGGCTAATGGCCAAGTGGAAAGAATTAACAGGTCATTGGGACCTATGATTGCTAAACTTGTCGATCCAGAGAAAAATGTTTTTTGGGACTCAGTTTTAGAAACAATCGAATATACACTCAATAATACTTCACATCGCGCAATTAATGATCATCCTAGTATAATGCTTTTTGGCGCCAGCCAAAGAGGTAGAACAATTGATTTACTTAAGGAAAGCCTCTTGGAGGTAGATCAAAATACTGGAAATCGAGATCTTAGGAAAGTTAGAAAATAAGCAGCTTTAAGCCAAGAGCGGCTTCAAAAATACAACAAAGAATACTTTGATAAAAAAAGACAAAAACCAACAAAGTATGAAGTTGGTGATTACGTACTGGTTAGAAATTTCGATTCACACGTTGGTTCATCTAAAAAATTAATTCCAAAGTTCAAAGGACCATATAAAATAACAAAAGTTCTTTGTTATGATCGATATGTTATAAAGGATGTGGAAGGGTTTCAACAGTCGCGCATACCTTATAAAGGCTCCTGGGCGGTGGGAAATATCCGTTCCTGGTTCAAGGAACGTTTGGTTTCAAGTAAGATTTGAAATATATTATGTGAGAGATCGGGTGATCTCAGTATCAGGATGGCTGATTGTAGTAGAATATTTACGTACATATATTAAGGCGCCTCAAAAAAAAAAGTTTTCCGGGTCACCTCCTGAAAACAAACTTTGGTTTATTTTATGATGATTCCCAAAATATTGCAACTCTAGCTTTAGCCGTTCGTGAGCTGGAATGGTTTGAAATAACCTCTAAAAATCGTGTTTTTGATTAATACTATTTATACCACACTACCTTCGGTCAAAAAAATTGTCACAAATAGTGTAAATCGATGAAATACATAGTTTTGTTTTTTTATTTTGTTTTAAATCTGCCCACACACTTAGTTATTGAGTTATTTGCAGTGATTTTTTCAATTTTTTTTAATGCAGTTTTTATAAAAATATATATAACTTCCCCATTTATAGCCTGATCTACCATTCCGTGGTATCATTGGAAAGGTACTGAATGCTGCTTTTCATTTCTGTCGTTAATTAACCCTTATAAGCACTTTTATAAAAATGCATTTTATTTTATTTTTATTTTTTTGTGATGGCCTTTGCCTCAATTCCTGAATTTGTTCAAATATAAGAGAAATAAAATTAAATCATGTAGATAAAGAATGCATTTTTTAAATGGACTTTGGAATAAAGTATAGGAAAATACTTTATTGTACTTAGACAAAACAGCTAAGAGTAAATTTTACCACAGTTCTTATAAGTAGTCACTCATGACTTTTACATGACTTTTAGGTTTGACAATGAGTTATATTATATTATATAAATGTGAGTTTTTGAATTGTGATCGCTTAATTGTTCAAGTTATTCATAAAAAAAATGCTTTTCGTTTCTCGCGAGTTAAATAAAAATCAATTGCCAACAAAAAGTGATGTAATAAAACATTTATTATTTTTGCGCGAAAAAAATAATAATCGGTCTTACGGGCTATCTAATTATCATCAAAACATGCTAAATGATTTAAGCAAAATTTGGAAAAGAGCAGAAATTCCGGTTATATCGAAGACTGCGATCCGCAAAAAACTTCAAAATTTAACGCTTTTATATCGGGATATCACAAAAAATCCATCGCATTACAATGCAAGCGAGTGGGCCGAACTATTTTCAATTTCTGTTTGCAAATGTGCTCTAAAAATTAGAGTGTCTTGTAGTTGCCCAGGTGAAAAACAAATGCCATTGCATGTTTGGAATTTTTACCTTGATCAGTCGAGCCGAAGGTTGCTCACGCTAGATGACGTTGAAAACCACATCCCATGTGATTCTATTACGGACTTCGAAAGCGAAAGTGAAAACGAAAGTATTGCAACAGCCACTTTTGTACCACAACTAAGAGAAATGGATGTGGATGATCCATATTCATCATCGTCTGAGGAAGATCTTAAAGATCTTGGACCAAGCGTACAAAGTTTTTCCTTACCAACATTCAGTACTGCGTTGGACCGTGCCAGTGTATCCAATCGCTTTGGGGCTCTGCTCGCAACAACATTGCTAAAAGACTTGGACATTCCAGGCATAATTATTGATCAGCACAAAATCCAAAGGGAGCGAACTAAAGCTAGGGCGAAATCACTAAGAGACATAAAAAACAATGATATACTAAAATGCATTTCTTTTGATGGAAAAAGGGAACGCACTTTGAAACAAGTTACTGTGAATGGCAAACCACGCAACGTTAAAATGATGGAGGAGCATATAACTCTGGTAAGCGAACCCAGCTCAAACTACATTGGTTACTTAACTCCCGTAGACGGAAGCGGTGCTGGTATCGCAAACGATATTGTCAATTACTTGAAAGCTGAAAAGTTTTCACTAGAGCACGTGGTCGCTGTAAATTGCGACGGAACCAGCACCAACACAGGCAAATTTAATGGAGCGATTTGTAACCTAGAACGACAATTGCAGCGCCCTTTGCAGTGGCTAATATGCCTCTTTCATTTTAACGAGTTGCCATTCACTGCGTTACTCAAAGAAATGTTAGGAAAAGCTAATGGGCCGCAAAACTGGCCAGGAATAATTGGGCATACATTACATGGCTGCGAAGATGTGCCGGTAAATTGTATTCAATTATTTTGTTGTTTTTTTTTTAACTGTTAATTTCAATAAAATATTAACTTTAGATTGCTCATAACTTTGATCCAATTGCGATGGGCTATATGCCCACAAATATTGATGACTGGGTTTTGCGAGCTGATCAAAAATATCTTTATGATATGGTACGAGCAGTTGATGCTGGGGTGTGCGATGAACATTTGGCCAGCATTAAACCTGGCCCGCTCAATCTTTCACGCTGGTTGACAACAGCATCAAGAATTTTGCGGCTATATGTTACGAAGCCTGTGGCTTGCGAAAAGTTAAAGCAGCTAGCATTTTTTGTTATGAGGGTCTACGCACCATTTTGGTTTTTAATAAAAAGCCAACCAAAAGCCATTCATGGCAGCCGCCACATGTTTAAATACATTGAGTGGACGCGCGAATTACCGGCAGATATGCAATTTATTGTACAACGCTCTGTTCAAATTAATGGATTTTTTGCTCACCCAGAAAATATTTTACTGGCAATGGTTACAGATGAGAGCAAGGCGACACGAAAGGAAGCCTACGATATTATTTTACAATCGCGTGCTCATGACACACAAGGAATTCGCCAATTTAATGTCCCCAAGATACAATTCAATTGTGATTTCTATAAAAATATGATAGATTGAAATGAATTAAGAGCTAATACAGAACTGCCATGCATCCAGTTCTATACTCAACAATACTTATTAGAACTACACGACTCCAATGAAATTGTAAAAATTCCTGGTAATGAAAAGTTTTTAAAATAATTGTTATGCTTTTCTTAACAAACAATTTTCAGAATTTCCATGTCAGTTACAAAATACGGAACGTTTTGTACATGTGGTAAGCCAATCCTGCGTTTCGGTAATTGATAAGAACAGACCTGCACATATTGCAAACAAGATTCAATCGCGCAAGCGTTACTGTAAAATTGAATCACGAAAAGATTTGGAATAAAAAAAAAATTATTTCTTTGATAAAACTCTAAATTGTTTTTTTTTTTATCTTTTAATTAGCGACTTAATAAATAACCACAAATTTTTTATCATGTTGATAAAAAATGCATTTTTATAAAAGTGCTTATAAGGGTTAATTAACGACAGAAATGAAAAGCAGCATTCAGTACCTTTCCAATGATACCACGGAATGGTAAATCAGGCTATAAATGGGGAAGTTATATATATTTTTATAAAAACTGCATTAAAAAAAATTGAAAAAATCACTGCAAATAACTCAATAACTAAGTGTGTGGGCAGATTTAAAACAAAATAAAAAAACAAAACTATGTAATTCATCGATTTACACTATTTGTGACAATTTTTTTGACCGAAGGTAGTGTGGTATAAATAGTATTAATCAAAAACGCGATTTTTAGAGGTTATTTCAAACCATTCCAGCTCACGAACGGCTAAAGCTAGAGTTGCAATATTTTGGGAATCATCATAAAATAAACCAAAGTTTGTTTTCAGGAGGTGACCCGGACAACTTTTTTTTCCTCCATACAAGTTGAGGCGCCTTAATAAATATACACAGTTATACTTATTTACATATATATTATCGTATGTTAAGTTTACTGTATATTTCCATTTGCTATGTTTCTCTTTCTTTAACTTTTGTAGCATTGTAAGTATGCAAAAGAGCTGTAGCGAGACATTCCAAAATATATGTCGAAACAAAGCGGACGTGTTTTATTTAATCCGTGCTATAAAAGTGAAACTTCATGTTTTTCAAGGTTATTTCAGATTTCACCTTTTTCAACTCTCTTTTTTATGCAAAACTCACGAATTGTGTATATGAGTTTGGATATCCCATGTTTGAGGGGAGTTTCTGTGGCTTATCAGCAGTGTTGTCACTTTTCCACAATTGTGGTAAATCTACCACTTTTTGGGTTTCTACCAATTTTACCACCCACTATTTGCATTTTTCAAAATTCACCACTTTTTTATATTTTTATATAAAAATTACTGCACGATAGTCCCAATATTAGAAATTTTATTACAATTAATATTTTATTCCTTTTGGTATATAAAGTGTGGATGCAGTACTGTTCCAAGAACATTATCTGAGAATTATTTGCAATAAAACTAATTAAGCGTCAAAAAAATCACTTTAGTGTATAGTTCTTATGATTTTTTTTTTGCTGTAGCACTTCGAATTTTTTAGTAAGGAAAAAATATTACAACTTTTTTCAAAATCTACCACTCATTTTAGACTCAATCTACCACTATTTAAAATTTGCAAGTGACAACACTGTTTATCAACCTTTTAAACATTTATGGTGAGTTTCGATATCTCATGTTTGAGGGGTTTCTGTGCTTTTATTGAACATTTTGTGTTAGTATTTAACACAATCAGGACATAAGGCTATCCTTTTCCCACAGTCCAAAATCGAAGTCGTCTCTATCTCTTTATCTCTGGATCACGGTACAATTGAATTATCAGCATTACCCAGCGTCTACACCAGACAATTTTTCTTAACAATCCCAATACACTCACACATTTTTTACTAACACACTCACATTTTCTCAGTCTGCAGCTCAATTGTCTCAATTGTCAGGCAGACAATTGAGCTGACAACGATTTGACGTATGCTGACAATTTTTGACGTTTCCATCGAAAAAATGCTGAGAAATGTTAAAAAACTTAAAAAAGAACTTCGAAACAGAAGCGCAGTGTGAAAGTTAAGTTTTCCGCACAAAATTTTATTTTTTCGTAGGTCAACGATCTCCCGGTGCATTAGTTAAATTTTTCTTAAACATTTTTGTTAGCATCCTCTAAGTGCCACCACCAGCAACAGAAGCAAGTGCAACGCAAATTTCTTGCTACTTTGGAAGACCAACGTCCTCCAAGTGCCATCACCACCAGCACAAATCGGTGCAGCGCAAATTTCCTGCTTCTTTCGGTGGCCAACGTTCTCCAATTGCCACCACCAGCAACAGAAGCAAGTGCAACAAAAGGAGCAAGAAAAATGCTTTGCACTTGCTGTGTTGCTGGCAAGCAACAATAACAAAATTTAACGTTGCACTTACTTGTGCTGCTTGTGGTGGCACTTGGAGATCGTTGGCCAGCGAAAAAAAAATTAAATTTTGTGAGTAAAACTATACTTTTTTAATCTCACAGCTTTCACATCGAAAAACCGCGTTTTTTTATTCTTTTTTAACTTTCACAACCAAAAACTGCGCTTTTTTATTCTTTTCTATTATTTTTCCCGCTTTCAAAGGAAACGTCGAATAACGAAACAATGTCATTTATTGTCTTGCAATTTTCTTGCCCACCTACGTCATAATCAGACGATTTCCTTGACAATAATTTGACAGGTAATACAGATTATGAAATATTTATGACAATTGTCTAGTGTAGACGCAGCTTAAGAAACGTGCCGAAATGCACACAGTCAGCATATTCTAGCTGATTTGTATTCCGACACAGTATAATAAACATACAATAAGAACATACAATAAACCAGGGTTCAGAAATATTCACTCATGAAGCAAAAATTTCCAACAAAAATGAAAATAAACACAGTTTGAAGCACACAACACACAATTTTATTTTCATTTCATCTGTTGTGTGCAACCGAGTTGGCGTGCTGTTGACTATTCTTCATTTTAGGGTGTGTGCGAATTGAACTAAATTGCTACCTTAACTAAATTGAGGTAAGGCAGTTAAGGTTTATTAAGGTTAATTAAGGCGAATTACAAATAGGTTAAAGGTTAAGAAATGTCATTATTCCCTTCTCTTAAGAAATGTCATTAATTTAGCAAGCATTTAGGTAGCTCGGAGTTTTCCTAAATAAATTTAGGGAACACTGCTTTATCGACACTATTTAGTTTAGGTAGCAATTTAGTTCAATTCGCACACACCCTTAATATTTGATTGCGCTGCACGTACACAAACAGTTATCGATTGCAACGGTTCGCTGTGGCTGCGTATCGTATCATGTGGGATAATTCATTCCCTCGTAAAGACAAAAATGAAGAGCATTTTTTAAACACAACTTGTTCGTGTTGGAAAAATTTGGCGGTCATGAATAGAAAAATTAATTCAGTGACGTATTTGTGGTTTTTGTTTCTTTTGGTTGCTTTTTGATGTGGTTTTGGTGGCTGTGCAGCGTATTGGATTGTTGTTCGGCCAAATGTGACAAATTCTACAAATGTGTAGAACGTGCGTTTAGTGCACTTTCAACCGTATTAACCAAGTTGAGATCTAAACTATCAAATAAATCCATTTCAAACATTTTAATTACAAAATTAAATTTTAACTTATTAGGCTCTTCAGCATTTCAAATATAAGCCATTAAATTCAAAACTCAATGTAATTTTTTGTTCTCGTGGCGGTGCCTTCAGCCCCGTCAGCGAGTAAAAAAGTAAAATATCGTGTTTCAGCTCTTAGAGCCTTTGGCGACACTTTGTCGTTGAATAATAAACATCAACGGCCAATACGTCTTTGGTTATCACACAAGTAAATGATCCAAGTACATTCCTAGCCACTTAGTACATTGGCTGCCGGTTAAGTAGCGGGCACTTTTGTCATCTAATATGCTGACAATAATGTAAACGACGCTCTGTCTTGGCGACAGAGTGTCAGTCGTAAAATAATATCGCAATCCTTAGAAATTCAGCCACCTATACTGAGTATGTGTTGTTGTTGTACATTTGTGTGTTGTACAACAACAAACGTGGCTCGTCATATGTTAACTATGGCTTATGACGAATAACGGCAATCTGACCAGCTTGATGTAAGTAAGTGTTGTTGTTGAGCAACAACAAAGCATGGTCATAGGATACGTCGCGCTTGTTGCCTGCTTGTTGGCTTAGCTACCCAACAGGCAGGAAGTCGCGCTGCTTGGATATTTACAGGCATATGCGTCGTCAGCAATTTTATTATCACGAGGCTGTCCGTCCGTCACTAGCGCTGGTGAGGAGGCGGAGTAATATAAAATACAGCCTCTGACGACGTTAACGCAAGAATGTTGAAGAATGAACGCGAATAAATACGTTGTGATTGTACTGGCTATGGGATGTGCTGCAGCCGCTTACTGTGCGCTGCAGTACATATTTAATGTACTATGGTAGCATGGCCCGTGGTTCAGTTCGATATCGCAATCGCGCTTGCTCCCCCAAGTTTGACTAAGTGTAATATACCATAACCTATGTAAATAAAAAACTGTATATATAAAAAAATAATAAATAGAATAAACTAAATAAAGAAAGATCAAAGAAATCCACATTCTTTTCGTCTTAATTTTAATGTATGATATTATTGTCAATATTTTAAAGTCAAACTAATCATCCCTGTTTTTAAAATTAAATTGATCATCCCTGGTTTTGTCATTACATAAATCAGATCATCTCTAGAGAATTTATCGAAAAAAGAAGCGTCAAGTTGTAACCACGCCAATTAATAAAACCTTAAAATAAGAAGAATAAAGATAAATAAAAGCAAGAAAAAAGAAAAGTAGCATTACAACGTCAGAAGTGGGATTACCCAAAATATCTTTAAAGAAAGACATTATAAAATTCCAAGCAAGTGTGAAAATAAATAAATTGCGTCATTGCTGTGAAATTCCATGAAAACTAAAATACCGGACGCAATGAATAAAAGTGAATTGGTTGATTTTCTCGATAAGTGTTTCATCAGCTACAGCTCTACTGCTTCGTTGTCGCAGCTTCGGAGATTAGATTTGGCCGCGGAAGTCTCAAGTGACAATGCGGTTGGAGTAGTTGATGCAAAGGATGTTCCTCCTGTGGATGTGGAGCAGCCTGGTGGAACTGACGAAAACACTACTGCTGACGAGTCGGTTGCCATGAACGAAGAGGAGGAAGCGCTAGATGCTGAAATACGTTTATTGGAAAAACGAAAATTGCTTATGGATTTCCGTAAGCAGCTAACTGAAGATGTACCTAATGCTACTCTGAAGGAAGATTAAGACGAAATTAAGAATTCTGTTCTACAATTTTCCGGTTCCGATCATTATAAGACTAAAAAATAGTTAAGTGATTTCGAAGCTGCTTGTGATTCCGTCAATTGTAACGATGAATTCCGTTTTAAATGCATCCGTGGAATGATGAAACCTGATTCCGAAGCTTTTTACGTACTGACCATTCTAAAAATTACGAAGAATTCGATCTCCCAATATTGCGGTACTTTATCCTGCTCGAAATATACTGCAGTTGAAATCTCTCTCTCGCCGTTATGCCCAATTAAGGGAAAATAATACATCTGTTTCGAAGCTTGTAAATGAGGTTCTGCATCGTCCTGTCAAACGTGATAAGAGGAAAGATGTTGTCCGCTGCTATAATTGTTCCGGTCATATATCTGCTTCTTGTCCGGAACCAAACCGAGCTAAGGGATCATGCTTTCGTTGTGGATCCTTGCAACATGTTGTACGAGACTGCCCAAAGCCAGCTCCAAATCATGGAAACGAGGTTGCTTTGGTTAATGAGTTCCGTTGCCGCACTGATTTAAAGCAGAATGATATTGGTGAGCCGAATGATTCTCTTCCGGAGGTAAATGAAGTAAAAATTACGTTTTTGAATAATTTTAATATACTGAAATGCAACATTTTTTCTTCTCTTTTTGATACTGGCAGTCCGATTAGTTTAATTCAGTTTTGTGAGGTTCCAAATGAATTGAAAGGTGCACTTGTTCAGCAATCTTAGTATAAAGGAATCGGAAATTTTCGGCTATGTTCTTATGGAGAAATTAGAATTAATATATCTTTTCATGATATTTCTAAGAAAATAAAAGTCTTTATTGTACCAAATGATTATCTTCCGTACCCAGTATTGTTAACACGTGACTTTTTGAAAGCCTTTACTATCAGATTATCATTTGTTCTAAATAAAATTGCTAAAGCAAATTGAATTTAATCAAAGTAAAATATACATTTCTGAAATTGTATATATAAAATTGATCAGAATTACTGAAAACTGTGAGGTATGTAAAGAAGGTTATATTGATGGCTCAAATGTTACGGCATCTCTTGTACCTATTGATTATGACAACAATGATATATTTTCCATTGAGGATTGTGTAGAGAGAGGCGATACCTACGATATTGATCCGAAATTGAGTCTTGGCCAACGTGATGACATTAAGGATGTTATTATGGAGAATTATCTGCATATCACTAATATTCCGCCAGTTGAACATGAGCATGAAATAAAAATACGTTTGTCATCTGATATTCCAATTAGTTTTCCACCACGAAGATTATCTTACTCTGACAGAAAAGAAGCTGATAAATAGTTCATGATCTGCTTTCGAGTAAACAAATTAGACCCAGCCATTCTCCGTATGCATTTCCAATAGTTTTAGTTACAAAAAAATCTGGTGGTAGCCGTATGTGCGTGGACTATCGAGCCCATAATAAAATAACAGAACGAGATAGTTATCCATTGCCTCTTATTGACGATTGTTTGGAAAGAATGGAAGTGAAAAAAATATTTCACCATATTAGATCTTAAAAGTGGATTTCATCAGATAAAGGTGAGTGAAGACTCAATAGGATATAAAGCATTTGTTACCCCTGGGGGCCAATATGAATACGTCCGTATGCCTTTCGGCTTACGTAATGCTCCAGCTGTATTTCAGAGATTTATAAATTATGTGTTTCGGTCTTTTATTGATGGTAGTTCTGTTGTTGTATGTGTGGATGATATTGCGATTGGCACCAATACTATTGATGAACATTTTGATATTCTGCGTAAAGTTTTGTATAGGCTTCCTGAATTCCGGCTTGAAATTACGCCAAATAAGTGTAAGTTTTGTTATTTCGAAATTGATTTATTAGGATTTGAAATTAATCAGAATGGAATCAGACCTAATGATTATCATATAAATAATATTAAGGATCTTCCGTTACCTACTAATAAAGATGAAATTCAAAAGTGCCTTGGACTCTTCTCGTATTTCCGTCGTTTTATTCCTTCTTTTTTTTTTATCTACTGTAGCTTACCCATTACGTAATCTACTTAAGTCTGGTGTTAAGTTTGAGTTTGACAATGCATGTCGTTCAGCCTTTGAAACTTTACGGGGAAAACTTATTTCTACTCCTGTGTTAGCATTATACAATCCGATACGCGAAACAGAGCTTCATTGTAATGCGAATGCTATTGGGTTTGGTGGGATACTATTTCAGAAACAGGATGATAATAAATTTCATCCAATAGGATATTTTTCTTAAACTGCAACCGCTGCAGAATCAAGATATCATAGTTTCGAGTTGGAAACTTTAGCTATTATTTATTCATTGCGGAAATTCAGAATGTACTTAGATGGTATTCCATTTAGGATGATGAGTTTAGTTTAGCTCAACGTGTGCAGACGTGTTTTAAAATCGTACCAATAAAATTCGAAAGTTAAAGCTTAATAAACTTGAATATAAAAACATAAGGAGTGTAATGTCAGAAGTGCGAAACGTGAAGAGACTGGAATAAGATGTGCGGGTGTATGTGGAAAGAATTTCCACCCCACACCCAAATGTTCCGGTCTTGATCAATATAGTAGCAGTTTTCTTAACACAAACAATATGTTGAAATTTATTTGTGATGATTGCATATTATATATAAATAACGTTGATTTGGTTTTGAAAGACATGCAAGTGTCAACGATAATTAGCAACCCTGTGGCTGAAAATGTCTAACGTTGGCAACGGTGGTCGATAATCAACGGAATGGGGGTTTTTTTTGGTTAGTTGGGAAAAAGCAATCGGACATGGCAAATAGAGGATAAACCGAATAATTCCCTAATTGAAATATTGTAAAGAATTTTGCATTTTATTGACTTTTTTTTAAATAAACAGTTAAAATATATATAAATTGTTTCGTATTTATGATCGGACAACTTGACAGTGTCGGAATTGAGACATGTAAAACACAGAAACTAGCAGCATTGATTGAAAATATTGGTGGCGACGAGGTGGAAGCTGAGGAGTTGGAAACAGAAGAGCCCTGGCAGAGCCAACTCAAAGAGCTAAAGGAATTGGTGACAGGTCTGGCACGTACAGTTGGCGAAATGAGGTTAGACACGAATGGTCAACGCTTAACGTCGCCGCCGCCAGACATTAATTCCGATGCAACGCCAGCACCGGTTATTATGGTGCCATTAATGAGACTCCCGAACGGCTCACAGGATATGATTGGTATCCTCCCCGAATTTGATCCGCTTAAAAAAGCAATCAATTCGCAGCAGTTCATAGCCAAGGTAGAGCAGCTGCAACGTGCTTACATGTGGGGTGATGAAATGGTTCTGTTCGCGATCCAACACAAGTTGAAAGGCTACGCGAAGGATTGTTTGGATGCACAAGCGGTCTTCCAAACTTTCCCGTGTTCAGTTAATTCTGCTGATGTTCATAGGGAACTGATGAAACGGCCACGCAGGCAGAATGAGATATTGGTAGAGTTCTACTATGCGATGCTATCCAGTGGTCGTCGGGGTTCACTGGATGATGTGTCCATCAATTCTTATATAGTCAACGGACTTAACGACTCGCATTTGGCCAGAATGTTGATGGCGCTCAATCACCAAACTTGCAATGAGCTTTTGAAGGCATTGGAAACTTTACCGGCAATAATGGTATCCACACGGTTCCAACCACCGAGTTCAAGCGGACCAAATGAACCAGGGATGGAAACAGCACACGGGCCCAATGAGCGACGTGGTCCAAAGTGCTACAACTGCAACGAGGTCGGTCACTTGGCGTGCCCACGTCCTCAACGAAAACCGAGATGTGAGAAGTGCTCCAAGGTGGGACATTGCGAAGTACTGTCGAGGTGAGGCAGGAGGCATAGTCGCGAAGATAGACGACAAATTTTAAAATATATTGATTTCGCCAATAATGAAAGAGATCAACCTCGATGGGCATATCTGTCATGCGATTGTGGACACGGGCAGTGACCATTCATTAATTCGCCAATCAGCAGCGCCAAGAGATGTGATGCGTGAGTCGTCGATGAAGGTGCTGAAAGGATTCGGTGGGGCTATCGTAGAGTCCACAGCGGCGATTAAAGCAGATATTCAGTAGACAACCAGAATATTAAAGCAAGTTTTAACATTGTTCCTGATGAAGTATTGCCGCATGATATATTGCTAGGTAGAGACATTTTATGCAGCGAAGAAACACGCATGGTTATCGAGTCTGGAGTTCTCCAGCTTCAAACAAAAGAGAACGAAAAATTTAATGTTGACGAGCAACTCAACAAAAGTGAACGGGATTCAATATTTTCCCTTGTTGGCGACTTTAACGAATGCTTTGCATCGCAACTGGGTCGCTGTAATACGGCTGAGATGGTAATAGAGGTAACAACGGACAAGCCGATAGTTGGTGAGCGATACCAAGTGCCATTTGCTCAGCGAGAGACGCTTTCTTCAATTTTAAACAATTTATTGAACCATGGTATCATACGGCCTAGCACGTCACCACACGCAGCATCGGTACTGCTGGTGAAGAAATCTAACGGCGAAAGTAGAATGTGCGTGGATTATCAGGCGCTCAATGCGGTCACAATCAAGAAGCAATTTCCAATGCCGATAGTAGAGGAGCAGCTATCGCAGCTTTCGGGTAACCAGTTTTTCACAACGTTGGACATGACGGCTGGCTATTACCAGATACCACTCAGAGAGGAGTGCAAGAAGTTCACGGCATTCCTCACGCCGGATGATCTCTTCGAACACAATGTGATGCCATTTGGGTTGGTCAATGCTCCGATGCACTTCCAAGAGATGATTGTGCAGCTCATTCGAGGATAAAGTAACCGTAAAAACAATCAGCTATTTGGATGAGGTCATCATAGCTACGCCAACAACGCAGCAAGGTATTACGGTCCTAAACAAATTTTTGAACGCACTAAAAACAGCAGGTGTTACTCTTCGACCATCTAAGTGTGTGTTTATGGCGACAACAGTTAATTTTCTTGGCCATGTCGTAAGTGCAGCTGGTATCCGACCGGGTAACGAGAAGACGAAGTGCATCGACGAATTCCCAGTGTCTTCAAATGTAACGGAGGAGGTGCGACAATTTTTAGGAATCACAGGATTTTTCCGTAAATTTGTCAATGATTATTGTAGCATCGTAAAGCCGCTAACGAAGCGTCTTAAAAAAAATTCGTCGTTTGAGTGGGGCCACGAGCAAGTAAAATACTTCAATGAGCTGAAAACCGCCCTCACTGTTTCACCAATTTTAGTTTTGTTTGACGCCCAGAAGGAACACGAGGTACACACAGATGCCAGCGCTATCAGGAGTATTGTTCCAACGAGAATCTGATGATGAACTTAAGCCAGTGTTCTACTACAGCCGGCAGTGCAGTGAAGCTGAGGGTCGCTACGCGAGCCATGAGCTAGAAGTTTTAGCCACAGTGGAGACGCTGGAGAGGTTCCGTATCTATTTGTTGGGTACACAATTTCGAGTGGTGACAGATTGTAACGCAGTTGCAACAACAAAAGACACGACGCCGCTACAACCACGCATAGCTAGGTGGTGCCTCAAGCTGCAGGAGTTTACTTTCAAATGCATTCATCGTGCGGGTGCCAAAATGCAGCACGTCGACGGGTTGAGCCCAACGATCCCAACGCTTCCACCGAAGGTTACAACAACAGTTGCCGATAACGTTCTAAAAATATTCAACTACGATGAGGATTGGATTTTTACCACGCAAATGCAAGATAAAAGCCTACGTGCAGTGGTAAAAAGTCTGAAAGGCGAAGAAAACTCAATGATTTCTGCACAGACGGAAACTGATTACGTTTTAAAATCAGGACGATTGCATAGAAAAGTAAGCGGGGAACACAAGCTGGTGGTTCCACAAAGTATCAGGTGGCGTATAACTAAGGCGTGCCATGACGACATGGGGCACTTCGGTGTCGAAAAGACTATCGAGCGGATAAGAGAATCATTTTGGTTTCCACGAATACGGCGATATGTTAAATCATATATTGCAGCATGCCCCGAATGCTGTCTTAACAAGGCAAAGGGTGGAAAGATGGAGGGTCAACTACATACGGTGGAGGTGCTGCCGATTCCATTCAGAAATGTACACGTCGATCACCTAGGACCGTTCCCAAAGAGCAAGCGTGGTAACGTATACATCATTGTTTTTGTATGTTCTTTTAGCAAATATGTTATTATACGAGCTTTGCGAAATACGAAGATAGTGCCGGTGATTGCGATGCTCAAAGAGGTTATGTCAGTTTTTGGCCAGCCGCTTTAACTCACGTCAGACCGGGGAATTGCTTTCACATCAAAAGAGTTTGAGAGATTCCTTATCAATTGCGGTATACACCTCGTGAAGACAGCGGTGCGAACTCCAAGGGCCAATGGCCAAGCCGAGCGGGTCAACAAGACAGTTCTAAGCGCACTTAAATGTGCAACGCCTCAAAGCAACGAGTGGAACACTATGCTTCCAATGCCTCTGTGGGGTATTAACTCACAACGAAACGCAACAACAAAGTTCTCACCCAACGAGCTAGTGTTCAACTTCAATCCGAGAGACATGAGTCAGAATTGTCTCATACAGGCTTTATGTACATGATGAGATGCCGCAGGCCGATGACTTAATTAAACAAGAACAAGCTGCTGAGAACATCGCAAGGGCCCAGCGTGTTTGGAAGAAAAGATTTGACGACAAGCATAGACAGCCCTACCAGTACAGCGAGGGCGATTTAGTCGTTATTGACCATGTGCCGCAGGCTACAGGCGAATCACACAAACTTGATCCAGTGTATAAAGGTCCGTACCTCGTAACTAAAGTTTTAAGTTATGACCGGTACATTGTGGAGTATCTACCACATAAACCTAGGAACAAAAAGAGATACAGCAATGTGCGTTCCAGCGACCACATGAAACCATGGTACCGAATGGATCCAGATATTGATTGGTACGGTGGTGATGCAGGCTCGTCCAGTGAGGCTAAGGCCCTAGGAACCACTGTAAATGGATTTAAACTGCAATGTGAGCAAATAAGCGGTGAAGTGGGAACAAGTGCAAAGTAAAATAAAAAAATTTGTGACGAGTTACAAAATTTCGTAAACAGCAATAATGTGCGAGAAGGTAATAGCGAAACCTATGCTTCAAAGCTTAAAAAATCAACGGTCACTAGTGCGCCTGCTATTTTAAAATCAAAAGAAAAACAAAAAAGTGAAACAACAAGAAACGAAATCAAAAATAAAATAAGCCCATCGGAGTTGAGTGTTGGAGTAAATGGAATTGTAAATAGACAAAACGGTGCGGTTGCTAATCGATGTGAGAGTGATGAGGCTCGAGCTATTTTAGCAAACGAAATTAAAAATAAAATGAGTGAAAAATATGATGTCCAACTGCCAAAAATGAGAAACCCCAAAATTGTAATAACAGGAATGAGTGCTAATTTAGAGAGTGAGAAAATTATAGCTGCAATAAAAAACCAAAATGACTTCTACTGCAAAGAACTCAAATGTATTAAAGAGTATAAATCATTTGAGAACCCTCGAGTGTACAATGCATTGATTGAAGTCGATGGTGAAAGCTATAAAAATATCATGAAAGAAAAAAAAATCAATATTGAATGGGATAGATGTGTGGCTTACGAAAGCCTTAATGTAATAAGATGCTTCAAATGCTGGGGTTTTAATCATAAATCCAGTGTATGCAGTGAGAATGCCTATGTATGTGTGAAATGCAGTAAGACAGGGCATTATAGGCCTATAGAGAATGCAAAAATAAGTTTTTGAAATGCATAAATTGCATCAAAGCAAAAGAAAAGTTGCATCTCAACGATTTGAATGTGAACCATGAATCAGATGTTCTAGCAATCAAATTTAAAGTGCCTGTGCTTGAATAATGGAGGAATCCGCACAAATATTAATCAACTTGAAAGAATAGTCGCAGAAAACAAATTTGATTTTATGTGTAACTGAAACGCATTTGACAGAATCCATACTTGATTCAGAAGTACAGTTAAATTGTTATAACTTGATAAGGTGTGACAGTATATCTAACCATACTGGTGGAGTGGCCTTTTACATAAGGCACAATGGCATACTCAAACAATAAAAGTGATTTCAGTTGGAAAAATTATTTGGTGGCTAGTTATAAAAGTTAAACTAAAATATATAAATTTAGTGCTAGTGGCGGTATACAGATCACCTTATAAACAAAAACAAAAGGAGGGTACTTTTTGCGAATTTTTTAAGTCTCAAATGCAAGAATGCGAACTTTTAGGCGATCACGTGATAGTAATGGGTGATTTTAATGTTGACTAGTTTGAAAATAATATATATAAAAGAAAATTTGAAGAAGTAATTAATGATAATTCCTTCAGACAAATTGTTACTGAACCAACCAGAATAACGAGAACTTCATCTACTCTAATAGACTATGTAGTGTCTAGTAATGCAAGTGTTAAAGCAAATATAATAAAAGAATTTAAAGTGAGTGACCATGAATCAATTGATATTGATACCAAAATTAACGCATTGAACGAAAATAAAAAAAAAAAAAAATTCAGACTATAAAGCATAACCATGAGACTTTCCATCGAGAACTAGCTCAAAGAGGTTTTGCAATGGTGAATTATTCTACAAGTTGCAACCAGTCAGCAAATTCTTTTAGTCGGATCCTAAGTGATTCCTTGAATATAATTGTGATTAAAAAGGAAATAACAGGAGGAAATCAGTGTAGTGCATGGTTCAATTCAACACTTTACAATTTAAAGAAACAAAAAATTCAACTATATCAACTCGCAGTAAGGACAAACAACTTCAATGATTGGCATAGCTACAAATGTTGTAGAAACATATACGTATCCGAACTAGCTTTGGCAAAGAACAACTATATAACAAGGAAGGTAGACCAGGCATACGACCAAAAATCAATGTGGAGAGCAATAAAAACATTAGTTTTGAACGAAGAGAAAAGTGAAATAAATAAAATTGTAATAAATGGAAGAAATATAATAAACAAGCAAGAAATCGCAAACATTCTTAACAAAATTTTTATAGACAGTGTTGAATGTATAAATGCAAATATTCCTTATGTGCAATATGAAAATCTCCTTGAAAGAAGTGAACATAATTTTATATTTGAGTTGTTAAATTTAAATGTCCTAAAAAATATCATGAAGAATATGAATAACAAAAAAGACTCTAAATTCTTTATGTGAGAATGATGGTTGAAGCGTTTGAAATAATTGGACCAATATTTCTGAAGATTATAAACGAATCTTTACGTTCTGGAATCTTTCCTGACTGCTGGAAAGAATCAATAGTGGTACCGATCGAGAAAGTGAAAAATACTACAAGCCCAGAGAATTTTAGACCCATCAATATGTTAATGACAGAAAGCAAGATTATTGAAAAAATTGTTCATTGACAATTAGAAAATTATATGGAAACCCATTCATTGCTCTCTGACTAACAATCTGGCTTTCGGAGAAAACATAGTTCTGAAGCGCTGCTGAATCTTGTTGTTGCTCAGTGGAAGTCGGAAATACAAGACAAAAAAATCATAGTAGCCGTTTTTCTTGATCTGCAAAGAGCGTTTGAAACTATTGACAAAGATATATTACTGCATAAACCACAAATGTATGGCATAAGCGGAAACGAACTTAATTGGTTTAAAAGTTATCTTTCGGGAAGGACACAAAAAAACAAAAGTAGCAGAGTACGTTTCTAAACCAGCGACAGTTACTCTGGGTGTACCGCAAGGTGCAGAGATGGGTATGGACAATGAACATACATATATTCTATGATCATGAGTGGCCAACTTTCACAGCGATTTTATTTTTATTATATTCATTTAACGCATTTCATACACCTAATTTAATTTGTTTCTTTGTTATATTTCTTTGTGTAGCATTAGTTGCAACACTCAGCAGTTTGGCTTCATAATTGTACTCATCATTTTGGCTTCGTTTCATTTGACTTTCCTCATTAAGTGAATAATGTTGTGCGTTAAGCTCTCGTTAAAGTGATTCTCACTTTAACCGACGCTCGCCCGTTCCCCTTTGACTCTCACTCAATTGTTTGCCGCTAACGTTTAAGTGTATGTGTATTTTCTAAGTATATCAACAACAATGTTGTAGTTTCTTAGTGGTCACTCTTTCTTATGTTTGTATGACGAGGTTAAGCAATAAAAAATAAAGACGGCGAACGGCATTCAGTTCGTAACGCGCAAACAAAAAGGTTGCTATTATTATTTCGTTGCCTACAAACTAATCAGAAGTGGTATGAACTAAAATATTCAAAGTGAAAAAAAAGAAAGAATAGAAATAAAACTGAAGATTTAAAAAAGGAAAAAGAACTGCAAAAGAGTGAAAAACATTTATCCCAGATAAAAGAACAGAAAAAGAGTTTATTAAAAACAAAAGAAAGAACAAAATAAAATTGAATTTTTTTTTAGCAGAAAAAAGAAAAATATATACTGTTAACTTTAAAACCAAAAACTGAAAGTGAAACTTTAAAACCAAAAACTGAAAGTGAAAGTTGAAAACTGAAGAAAGAAAACTGTACTAAAGTTCCTAATAAAAATAATGGAAATAAACGGTAATGATTTTACCGTTGTTCAGTTGCGTGAGTGACTGCATAGGCTTCAGTTGCCAACCGCTGGCACAAAAATTGCCTTAGTAACCAGGCTGAATGAAGTACCGTACGAGCAGCGTGGCGAGTGCCCTCGTGAAGACAACGCCTCAAGCGAAGATGGGCAGCAACAAGCACCAGACGAGGCTGGCGCAGAACAAGCAGCGGCATATGACGACATAAGTCTCCATCAAGTCGACGTCAATTACTTCAAAAGAGAGCGTGAAATGCTTCGTCGTGAAAGGGACTTGCTGCGCAGAGAAAATGAATTTTTTAAAAAAGAGACTCTAGCGCAGAGCGGTGCAGAGAGCGCAGCGCACTTCAGTGGTGAGCTGTCGAGCAGTAAGGCATGCTTTTCTTTCAGTGTGCTAAAAGACTTGCTACCTGAGTACGACGGCGGCACGAATCTCGATGTATGGGTGAAGCAACTCAAAAGTTTAGGCGTTGCTTACGCAGCTGACGAAAACATGCTACGTGCGCTCATGTTTAGCAAGCTGAAGGGAAGAGCGTTGGCGTGGTTGCACTCAAAACCGAGCTTCGTTACTGAAGTGCTCGATGAACTCATCCAGCAGTTACATGATATGTTTGGGTCGACTGAGAGCAGAATGTTGCAGAGGCGCAAGTTTGAAGTGAGAATTTGGCGCTATGATGAAAGTTTTTCTGAGTACTTCAACGATAAAGTTATACTCGCTAACAATTTAGAGGTTGGAGAAGACGAGTTAGTCGACTCAATAATAGAGGGAGTTCCAGACCAGCAGCTTAAGACTCAGGCACACATCCAATGTTTCATCAGCAAAGCACAGCTACTTCAAGCGTTTTCCAAAGTACAGCTGAGCAAAAAATTACCAACAGGGATGCAACCGGCAGCTAGAGGCGCCACTAAATTTACAAAAGATCAAAACACAAATGAACGAGTCCGTTGTTTTAACTGCAATTCGATGGGGCATTACGCTGCTGACTGCAGAAAACCGAGGCGTGCTTTTGGTGCTTGCTTCGTATGCGGAAGTTTATCACATCAGCTGCAAAGTGCCCTGAGCGGAAGGAACCTGTTCATCTGGTAGAGAATTATGTAAGATATTTTAAGTTTTTTGTAAAGGGTGACCCTAAGTTTAGTTTTAATTTAGGATGCTTAATGGATTCGGGAAGTCCCATAAGTTTTGTACGTGCGTGCTGCATTCCGGACGGCGTTCAATATGAACAAAATAATAATGCAATTTTTTTTGGTATAAATTACAGCCCGCTGAATGTTTTGGGCATTTTACGTTGTCAAATTTATTTTGAAAATAAAATAATAAATATAACTTTTAAAGTCGTTGATGACAAAACAACAAATTTTGATGCTGTGTTAGGGAGAGATTTCTTGGATATTTGTAAGTTTCGATTAGTATCTGAATTTAATGAAATTGTAATTGAAGAAAGCAAACAAAAACTAACGAGTGAGAGCCAAAGGGAAATTGCAGGCGAAGGTAATGTATTAGATGCAAATGATAGAAATTTTAAGACAACTGAGATAGGTCAAAATATGATCGAGGAACAGAGGGTTCCGCCAAACAGCTGCGATGATGATGATAGAGACCTGAGTACGACAGATGAAGTTCACGAAGAACATTTTGATAAATTATTAATGTCTATCGATTGCGGTGGTTCTCCTGAAGAGGTTGACGTTGAGCTAGGGTCGGATATGGGGTTAGTAAATAAAAATCGGTTTTATAGTATTCTCAATCACGAGTATTTACTAGCTGAACGCCCAGATGAACCTAAGCTCAGATTCGAGATGAAATTGGTTTCGAATGACCCAAAACCTTTTCATTGTTCGCCAAGACGCTTGTCTTATGCAGAGAAAAATAATCTCCAAAAAATATTGGATGAATATATAGCTAGTGGGTATGTTAGACCAAGTGATTCAGAGTACGCCTCTCCTATAGTCCTTGTGAAGAAAAAAACCGGAGATCTACGTTTATGCATAGACTACCGTACCCTGAACAAAGTTACAAGCAAAGACAATTATCCAATCCCTTTAATTGATGATCTGTTAGACAGGTTAGCTGACAAAAGGTTGTTTACGAAACTTGATTTAAAAAACGGGTTTTTTCATGTGTTTATGGACCAAGAGTCCATTAAATTTACGTCGTTTGTAACACCTTTAGGCCAATTCGAGTTCACTAGAATGCCTTTCGGCCTTAAAAATGCACCATCAACATTTCAAAAATTTATCAACAGAATTTTCGCTGATATGATTAGGGACGAACGACTTATTGTGTACTTAGATGATATAATGATCGCGACAGAAACTTACGATGAACATTTCCAAACGTTAACAGAAGTTTTTAAGCGACTAGTTGAAAATAAGTTAGAACTGAGGTTAGATAAATGCGAGTTTTTGAAGCCAGAAGTAAAATATTTAGGATACAATATTTCACGACAGGGTATAAAAGCTGATGAGAGAGGAGTACAAGCGATTAGAGATTTTCCGGTGCCACAATCCGTTCGTTCAGTGCAAAGTTTTCTGGGGATGTGCTCTTATTTTCGGAGATTTGTTAAAAATTTTTCTATTATTGCAAAACCATTACATGATGTAACAAAAAAAGATCTAAAGTTTACGTTTGGACCTGAACAGTTAAGAGCATTTGAAACACTTAAAGAAAAGTTAGTAGAAACCCCCATTCTCGCACTTTACGATTTCAGTGATGAGACCGAACTTCACTGCGATGCAAGCTCAATCGGTTTTGGGGCAATATTGCTACAAAAAAAGAAAGATAACCTTATGCACCCGGTATTTTATTTTTGGAAACGCACTACTGAGACAGAATCAAAGTATCACAGTTTCGAACTGGAGACTTTGGCTATAATTTATGCGTTGAGGCGTTTTCGAATATACCTTCAGGGCAGACCGTTCAAAATAATAACTGATTGTAACTCTTTAACTCTAACTTTGAATAAGAAGGAAATGAATCCGAGAATAGCGAGATGGGCACTAGAATTGATGGAATACGATTACGTGCTGGAACATAGGGAGGGCACACGCATGCAACATGTTGACGCGCTTAGCAGGTCAACTGCTGTCCTGGTGGTAGAGCCTAACACGTTCGAAGAAAATTTAGTAATATGTCAGGGAAGAGATAAGTATATAAGTGAGATCCGTAGTCAGTTAGAAGTAAGAGAAATGCCATTATACGAAATGCGCAATGGGGTTGTTTTTCGTAAAGACGAAGGGAACAAAGTCCGATTTTATGTCCCTCAAGATATGGAAAGTCGTGTTTTATGCAAATACCACGATGAGATGGGTCATGTAGGTTTAGACAAGGTTTGTGAGTTAGTAGGAAACAGTTATTGGTTTCCAAAATTAAGGGAAAAAGCAGGAAATTATATAAAAAATTGTTTAAAATGTATAGTTTTTTCAGCTAAAAGTGGACGCGAAGAAGGATTTTTAAATAACATTCCTAAGGGTAGCAGCCCTTTTGATACAGTACATGTGGATCACTATGGGCCAGTTGATCGTTCAAGATCAAAATACAAACATATATTTGTAGTTATAGACGGTTTTACTAAGTTTGTTAGGTTGTACGCTACAAAAACTACAAATACAAAAGAAGTAATTAAAGCCCTTTCAAATTATTTTCAAGCGTATAGCAGACCCAAGCGCTTAGGTTCGGATAGGGGCAGTTGTTTTACGTCAGTAGAATTCGATCAGTTCTTAAGAGAAAACAACATACAACACGTTAAAGTAGCTACGGGCACACCGAGAGCAAACGGACAGGTAGAAAGAGTAAACAGATCACTAGGTCCGATGATTGCCAAACTTGTAAAACCCGAAGAAAGAATTTACTGGGATTCGGTGCTAGACACTGTTGAACACGCGCTCAATAATACTGTACATAGGTCCCTCAAAAAGAGTCCAAGTTTAATGCTTTTCGGAACCGAACAGAGAGGTAAGGTAGTTGACTTTTTAAAGGAACATTTAAATGAAAAAGTAGGAGTGGCAAATGGTGTAGAACACGAGGTTATTCGAAAAAAAGCTACAGAAAATCAAAAGAAATTACAAGATTATAACAAACGTCGTTTTGACGGAAAACGCAAGAAACCGACAAATTACGTGGTAGTAGACTATGTAGTAGTCAAAAATTTTGATTCGCGTCCTGGTGCGTCAAAAAAAACTTATACCGAAGTTCAAAGGGCCTTATCGTGTTAAAAAAGTATTACGTTATGACAGATATGTACTAGAAGACGTTGAAGGATTCCAACTGTCACGAACCCCATACGTTGGGGTGTGGGCAGTAAGCAATATCCGACCCTGGCTCAAAGAACGACACGGAGATCAGGATGATCTCTAATGTCAGGATGACCGAGTTGTAGCATTAGTTGCAACACTCAGCAGTTTGGCTTCATAATTGTACTCATCATTTTGGCTTCGTTTCATTTGACTTTCCTCATTAAGTGAATAATGTTGTGCGTTAAGCTCTCGTTAAAGTGATTCTCACTTTAACCGACGCTCGCCCGTTCCCCTTTGACTCTCACTCAATTGTTTGCCGCTAACGTTTAAGTGTATGTGTATTTTCTAAGTATATCAACAACAATGTTGTAGTTTCTTAGTGGTCACTCTTTCTTATGTTTGTATGACGAGGTTAAGCAATAAAAAATAAAGACGGCGAACGGCATTCAGTTCGTAACGCGCAAACAAAAAGGTTGCTATTATTATTTCGTTGCCTACATTTGATATTCATTGCACAAACGGAAGTGCAGTGCCAGCGAATAGATAGTTATTTTGTTTAGCTCAAGTGTCTGCCTAGTGCACTGACAACTTTGTTATTCTCGTTCAATGCCCTGATGGCCATGAAATGTGTATTTTGATCGTTCTGTTTGTTGGCTAGGCTAATGCACTCATGACCGTCAAAGTTTCATTATTCTGATTATTTATTTACTAATAAATATTCATGTGTACTAAGGCACATAATGTATGTTCATGTATTTGTTAGTTAAGGTTAAGTTGTTGGTTAATTTTAAGATACATTTATAGTATTAAAAGTTGGTTTCAACCGATCAGAAGGTTTTTATTTGTGCGGTAGTTTCTTTTGGTTTTTAGCTGTCAGATTTCCACAAAAGAGTGGACATATTTTTGGTGACCCCGACGTGATTTCGGTTATTGACACGATTTTTTTAATATAGAAAAGCTGAGTACTTTATTCTTACAACACAATGAATTGGGAAGAAATATTGAAAAATTCATCGTCAATACTGGGAAGGATCCAATTGCCAGACGAACCTTAGAATACTACGAGACAAGACTGCAGCGATTAATAGAATTGACAACAGTATTCGCAAGGACTCACGAAAACATTGTCGTACTTGCATCGGGAGATTTCTCTCACAAGTACTTTACTTCAAATTACTACGAGCAAGTGAGAGAAGGAGTTGATCATTTGTTATCTAATATTACAAAAAATATCTCAAAATTGAAGTCAACATCCATACAACAAACAACAGCATGTGATGATCATGATAGATCTGAATCAGCTTCTGATGGAATTGCAACTGGAAATCCTAAGGTCAACGAGGAAGAAGCTGGTAAGAGCAAACCAACTACCAGTGACACGACAAGGATGTTTGAACTTTCTTTCAACATCTTGCGTAACCAAGATGGGTTTGACGCAAAGTTGCAAGGCTTGATTAATAGAAGAAATTCTATTATAAGAATGCTCAATCATTTAATTGAGCAAATACAATCTGGATCATCGGAACAACATTCCAAGTTATATTTTGAGCTACAAATAAAAAACATTAACAGCTATTGGTCAACTATCGCCGAATTAAACCTATCAATATGGGAGCTTGTAGGTTTAGGAATGCACCATGCAGGTTTATTTTAACTTGGAAAAACTAGTTCATAAAACTGTTCTTGAACTGTCCGAGGCTCAAGCCAGCAGAACAGTTACTCACCATCAACAAACACAGCTCAAATTGCCAAAGATTACCATACCAATTTTTGATGGCGATTATTTAAAGTGGCAACAATTTTATGACATCTATACTCAAATGATTCATAATACGGCCATATCAGATTCAGACAAGATGTTCTACTTAAACAGTAATCTCACTGGTGAGGCAAAATCATTGGTTCAACACTTGCCAATATCAAATGCGAACTATGCATCAGCATGGAAAATTTTAACACATCGTTACAACAATAAACGTATCTTGATAACAACACTGCTCAACAAGTTACTTTTTCAGCCCAAGTCGCAGTCTGAATCAGCCACAGCGATCAGGTCACTACATGACGTGACAATAGAATGCACATTGGGCTTGAAAAGCTTAGGTATTGCAATAAGCACATGGGATGCAATACTGTTGCATTTATTGGTTAATAAACTGATCAAGACCACACACAGTCTGTACGAGCAGTCCTTGAACAGAGCGAACCTCAGAACTTACAGGAGTTCTTGGATTTTCTGGAGCTGAGATTCCAGTAGGTAGATGCGGTCGCATACAAGGGACAACAGCACGCAAACAAAACCATAAGTATAAAATCTCAAAAGACTAATAATTCAAGAGTTTCATTTACAGCTTCATCCCCACCGGCTAATTGCAAACTGTGTCAACAGAGTCATCCATTATTTTACTGTCCAAAATTTCTTCAGATGAGTCCACACAATCGTCTGAAAAAGCTGAAGGATATTAAATTATGAATTAATTGTTTGAAAGACAGTCATTTTTCTTCGGACTGAACGTCGCATCGTTGCAAGGACTGCAACAAGTAACACAACACATTGGAACATGGAGCCTTCGATAAGGGATCGACGACTCAACACGCAAAATCATCTGGAAGTCCACAAGCATCCGGCAAACAGCATACATCCATAACATCAGACAACAGCCAATCAGCAAAGGATGAGGCGATCGCATATTCTTAGCTACAGCAACATCCGGGCTGTAGACGTCTACGGGCGATAAATTGAGTGCCGTGCTTTATTGGACTCAGGATCTCAGGTGAATCTTATAACTAAAAATTTATGTAAGAGACTTTGTGTAGGGTTTTCTAAGAGCAATGTAAATTTGACTGGTATTGGGGGATCGAAGCAATCGATTCAAAAACGTGCAGAAATAAACATTAGATCGAGAACGTCATCGTACTCTCGAATGATAGAAGCATTTATCCTCGACAATATCATCGACGATCAACCAAATTATGACATTAATCCACACAATTTTGATATCCCACAAAATATTCAGTTAGCCGATCCCAAGATTTATGAAAAACAAGGAATTGATTTATTGATCGGAGCTGAATTTTATAGTGAACTGATGATGATTGGCCAGATTGCACCATATAAGGACGTTCCAACTCTACAAAACACGGTATTTGGTTTGGTTGTTCTTGGAAACGTACGAGCTTCCTCACAATTCTGTGGAATAAACACTTTAGACGACCAACTTCAAAGATTCTGGGAACTAGATGAACTTCCTGCTAAAGAAACTACAATGTCTTCAATGGAACAAAAATGCGACAATTTTTTTCACCGAACGACACACCGAAATGACATGGGTCAATTTGTGGTGCATTTACCATTTAAAAAAGACGTTTCTTTACTCGGTTTATCACGCGAAATAGCAAGAAAAAGGTTTATGACACTGGAACGAAAATTATCCAGAAATAAATAGCTACTGAATGAATATGTGAAGTTCATGAATGAGTATGAAAAACTTGGCCACATGGAATTGTTGGAAGAGAAGTCCGTTAATGAACCAAATTATTTTATTCCTCATCATTGCGTATTAAAGCCAAGCAGTACTACCACAAAGCTAAGAGTGGTCTTTGATGCGTCCTGCAAAACAACGTCGAACGTTTCACTTAATGAGCTTTTACACACTGGCCCAAAATTACAACAAGAGCTATTTGATATTCTTATTCGATTTCGACAACATAAATATGTCTTTACAAGCGATATAGAAAAAATGTACAGACAAATCAGAGTAAATGATCAGGATTGTGATTTTCAGCTCATATTTTGGTGCCATAATTGTCAACAAAAACTTAATATTTACCGGTTGAAGACTGTCACCTACGGGACCACATCGGCTCCATATATGGCCATAAAATGCCTTCAGTCGGTCGGAATAGGTTTGGAATCGAAATATCCATTGGCCACACAAATGGTAAGAAGAGATTTTTACGTTGATGATTTAATGTCTGGAAGCGATGATCTAGAAGAAGCTGTAAGCATGCAATCCCAAGTGATTAACTTATTAAAGTTTGCAGGGTTTACGCTACGAAAGCGGTGCTCAAACCACAAACGTTTACTAAAAAATATTCCGCCAGAGGATGTTGAACACACGCTTGACATAATTAAAGACCCTGAAGATGGTATAAAAACGCTTGGCATAACCTGGGATCCAATATTTGATGTGGTCATAATCAAGACTTCTTGGAATGAACCTACTAGAATAACTAAACGCACGGTACTCTCAGATGTGGCCCATATTTTTGACCCTATAAGTTTAGTTAGTCCTGTAGTAATTATAGCTAAAATTTTTGTTCAGGAATTATGGAAGCAAAAGTTCGAGTGGGATGCTTCTTTGCCTATGCATCTACATACAAAATGGGTAAACTTTAGACAGAATTTAAAACACCTTAATAAGGTCATCATTCCAAGACATGTAAAATGTTCTAATATATGTGTGGAGTCGCAGCTTCATGTCTTCTCAGATGCATCTGAGAGCGCGAGTTATGTCTGCATCAAAGCACAGGATGCAACATGATCCGCCACTCAAAACACAGTCACACAAATATTTTAGCTGTACGTGACTTTAATGCACATTCAGCTAAAAGATTTGAATGTTGAATAAAATAAACAAAAACAATAAAGAGAAACAAAAAATGATATGTTAGATTTTAAGCAAAGTTTAATAAATAAAGCGCAGTTCATATTTATACAGCAAACGACTAAGTGGTGTTTTTATTCTACGTAATTGGCGCAGTCGGTTTTTTTTCGGACCAGTTTTAGTTTTGTTAATAATAAAGTGAGAAACAAAGTAATTCTAAGTAAACTTTACAGAATTACGAAGACACAACACTACTTAACAAAACAATAAAAAGCTTTCCAAAACAAATGAATAGAAGTTTTCAAAAAAAAAAAAAAAAAAAAAAAAAAACAAAATAAGCTGTTAAGAACAGTGAAAAAAATAATTAAATTTTAATTAAATGTTATTAGTATGTGAAAAATAAAACACAACAATCAATAACGAAATAACAAAAAGTGAAAAGTTATTAAACTATTTTTGAACTAAATTAAATAGTTAAGTATAAGAAAATAAAAACTCTATTAAGTCAAAATTGATTCGCGAAATAAACGGAGTCAGTTCTTTGATCAACATCGCATAATGGCTGAGGAACAACCAATTGCAGAATGCTTAGTAGCAATAACACAGCTACTGGTGCAAAATAATCAGCAAAGTGGGAGAACAAAAATTGAAAAAGAAATTCAATTTATGCCGGTTTTCAAAGGGGAAGAAGGAACGTTGGCATCATTTATAGATGCTGTAACTGAAATTTTAGGAGATCATCCAAACGAAAGACTGGCCGTATTCAAGATCATTTATAGCACGAAGATCCAGGGAAAAGCAAGAAATGTATTAAACATCAATCCACCAGCAAATTGGGAGGATTGCAAGCAGCAATTAATAAAGCACTACAAGTCATCGAAGGATCAGATGACTATTACAAAGGAAATTGGAACACTTAGAGTAAGCAGTATTAGAGATCTAGATAATAAGTTAAGAAATATCGTAGAAAACATTGCAGAGTTTGCGGTATTTAATGAAAGGGGAAGTGTAATGGTGGATATTTTAGGTGGAATGTTAGTTCAAAAAACTAAAGAATTAGTGTCAGGATCATTAGCTTATGCTATCATGAACAAAACTAACATAACTGAAATTAGGGAAATAGTTCATACTTTTATTGGCCTAGATTGGGGAAATTTAATAAGTACTAGAACATTTAGGGATAATAATTGGCAAGTAAGACCAAATAATAATTATGAAGATAGAACAAATAGGAACAGTAATGGTCATATAAGACAAAATAATAATCAGCATGCAAGACAAAGGCAGGAGTTCCAAAATGTTAATTGGCAACCAAGAACTTTTAATAATCAGGTAACAACAAACCAACATCAACCAATTAATCAAAGAAATGAGTTACAAAACAATAATTGGCAACCAAGAGCATCAAATAGCCAAGAAAACCAACAAAATAGACAAAGGCAAGGGTTTCAAAATAATAGTTTGCAACCAAGAGTTAATAGCCAACAAAGTAGACAAAGTAGCATGGATGTAGACGCTGATGTAAATAACATTGAAACAGATTTTTTTATAAATTAGCCTCGGATCACACAAAAATTTTTATTAAAATAACTTTATTTAATAAACTATTTATTGCCTTAGTAGACACAGGATCTACTATTAGCATTTTAAAGAAAACTAGCTTTTCGTATATGAATCTTCCAGTGTTAAATGAAAACCAAACTAAATTACTTAAAACCATTTCAGGAGATATTTGTATATCAAGTACAAGAGTAGTAACGCCATGTCCGGTTGAATTCAACTATCCAGCTAACACTAAAATGAGGTGGGCAATGGTAGATTTTGATAAACCTTTTGATATATTATTAGGCATGGATTGGATTAAAAATAATGTTTCTGAAATAAATATTAATGGAATGGAATTAACAATGAACAATGGAGTAAGCCTTCCATTCCTAACAAAATCTGTTCAGAAGCAGATGGAAGTTTTGGAAGTAAGTGAAGTGCAAAATATTCAGTTGAATCATTTAAATATTCAAGAAAAAGATGTTATATGTAAACTTTTGAAAAAATATACAAAATTAATATATAAGGAAGGAGATAATTTAACTAATACCAATTCTGTTGTTCATGAAATACGAACAACAACGGACCAACAAATTAATTCTAAAATTAATCGATTACCTCCAAAGCACGAAGAAGAAGTTAGAATGCAAATCAATGATATGGAGAAGCAGGGAATTATTAGAAAAAGTAGAAGTAAATACAGTTCGCCAATAATTGTAGTTCCTAAAAAAAAAGATAATTCAGGTATTGCAAAATTTAGAATCGTTGTAGATTACAGACGACTTAACCAACTAACTATTGATGATAAATATCCTTTGCCTAATATTGATGGAATTCTGGATAAACTTGGAAAAGCCCAGTATTTCAGTACCATCGATCTAGCCAAGGACTACCATCAAATACTGATGGCAGAAAATGACATTGAAAAGACGGCTTTTGTTACTCCGGCGGGATTATACGAATACGTCCGAATGCCGAATGGGCTTAAGAATGCCCCCGCCACATTTCAGCGACTAATAAATGAAATTCTTAGAGAATATATTAATAAAATATGCGTAGTGTATCTTGATGATATTCTAATTTTCTCCACTTCACTAGAAGAACATGCAAAGTCATTGGATCAAATTTTTTCAAAATTACAAGAACATAGCCTTAAAATTCAAGCTAACAAGTGTAGTTTTCTTAAAAAAGAAACTAATTTTTTGGGTCATATTTTAACAAAAGATGGAATCAAACCTAATCCTGACAAAATATTGACCATCCAAGAGTTAGAAATTCCAAAAACTGAAAAACAATTAAAAGGGTTTTTAGGTGTTACCGGATTTTATAGAAAATTCATAAAAGATTATTCGAAAATAGCCTACCCCATGATAAAATATCTAAAAAAAGGTTATAAAATAAATGTTAATGATCCGCACTATATCGCAAGTTTTGAAAATCTTAAATCATTAATATCATCTCATCCAATTCTCAAATACCCAGAATTTGATAAAGAATTTAAAATTACAACCGATGCAAGTGATTATGCTATTGGCGCTGTTCTCTCTCAATGTGGACATCCAATTTGTTATATATCACGAACACTTAATAATCACGAACAAAATTATGCGACGACGGACAAAGAATTTCTTGCAATTATTTATGCTGTAACTTATTTTAGGCCTTATATTTACGGGAAAAAGTTCAAAATTGTGACAGATCATTGTCCTATTACTTATTTAAATACAAAATATAAAGGTAAAGAATTTTCCCAACGACATCAAAGATGGTTACTGAATCTACAAGAATATAATTATGAAATAGAATACCTTAAAGGAAAAGAAAACATGGTAGCTGATTTTTTGAGTCGTATAGAAAATTCACCAAAAATCAATGAAACTAATGACCAAGAATCAAATTTAGAACTTTCAGAAACCATACATTCAGCTGATGAAGAACTATTGGAACATATTATTATAAAAGAGGAAATAGTAAATAAATACAGAACACAAATAATTCTAACTTATAGTCCAGTAGCTGAAATGCAAACCATACATAAAAGAAAAATAGTAGAAATTAACCCATTAGAAAATGAAGTCCATATTAAAGAAATTTTGCATAGACATATAAAAAGCGGAGTATAGGTATTTTCTAGGAAGTATCTGATAGGGATTACCACAAAATTCAAATTATTATTATTTCAATGTTTTCAAATAATAAGAAAATAAAGTTTATACGATGTACAAAAAGAGCAACTGATATAGTATCAGAAGAAGATTTACATAAACAATTATCTTTGTACCATATTAAAGAATCCTTGCACAGTGGCATAAATGAATTTTATTATACTTTAAAAGATAAAATATATTTTCCCAAGTTGCAGGAACATATTCAATTAATAATAAATAATTGTCAGAAATGTAGCCAAATAAAGTATGATAGGAAACCAATTAAACCCAAATTTTCATCAACAGAGACTCCAATAGAAAAAAATGACATAATACATCTAGATATTTTCCATTTTAAAATGATGGTGTTTGTCACGACCATTGACAAACTTACAAAGTTTGCTGCTGTGTACTGCATTACAGACCGAAATTGGAAAGCGAAAAAAACAATTATTATGGAACATTTTGCAAAATTTGGCAAGCCAAACAAAATAATTATGGACAATGAATTTCGAGCAGAACAATTAATACAGTTTTTTAGGGATGTAAATGTAAAAGTTCATTTAACAAAACCAAATAACCACACAGGAAATGCTGACATCGAAAGACTACACTCAACCCTCTTAGAAAAAGTAACAGGCATTGAGGATAGTGAACTTTCAGTTGAAATAAAGATGCAGATGGCTATAGCAAACTATAACGATCGTTATCATTCGACAATTAAATGTACCCCTAGAAAGGCAAAAGAAACGGTTAATATTGAGAAATTGCGAGAAAGGATAGATCAAACCAAAGAATTAATTATTAATAAAAGAAATCTGAACAGAGAAAGTTACATAGAAAACAGATTAGAAGGTCCAGTTAGAAATTATAAGAGACTAAGGCATAAAGATGAACCCTATTAGAGATACAATCCCTTACAAAATGTCCATTTATCAAATATTAAAAGACCATTAAAATTTACATGTATACATCCGTACATTGATATTTCTGATGACAATCATAGCAGCACAGGGGCTATTGCAAGTGAACCAACTTAACACTAATACAGGATATACTATTATTCGATTAAGGGAAGTACAAATAGTAAATAATACAATTTCAGTCTTACACATTATAAATACTGAGGAAATTGGCCAGTTAATAAATGTACTAGAGGAAAATATAGATAATATGGATTTAACAAATAAAGACTTGTTGAAAAGAGAACTAATGGTTTTAAAAGCTAAATTGAGAACTATTACGCCAGGAAATATAAGAAAAAAACGCGGTCTAATTAATTTTGTAGGTAGTATACAGAAATGGGCGTTTGGAACAATGGATGATGAAGATAGAGTAGAAATTACCGAACATCTGAGAGTTATAGAAACTAACAATCATAATGCTATTGACACCTTAAATAGACAAATTGTTATAAATCAGCATTTTAACAGAAGCATTGACATTTTAAGAAATACAATAGAATCAGACAGAACAAAAATCGAAAAGTCACTTCAAGATGTAAAAATCAGAAATAACGAAATAGTAAGACATTTACTGTTTTCTGATCAGATGCATAAATTAAAGTCTATTGAAACACAAATAAATATAATACAAGATAACATAGTCTCAGCGAAATTTAAAATGTTTCACCCTAACATCCTCTCAACTGAAGAGATATATAGATATAATGTTGATTTTTTTAAACTTAAATTAATTAAATTAGGAGTCCTTACTCTTGATAAAAATAAAATTGTAATAGCTATTAAGATACCAGAGGATTTTATAAGTGTTGATTTAAAAACAATTGTACCAATACCAAATGAAAATTTTTATGAAATTGATGAAAATAAAGAATTTTTCGTAGAAATTAATAATGTAAAGTACTTATATAAAGAAAATGAAATGTTGAAAGATTTAAAAAGAAGCATGAATTGCATTGTAACGGAGAGTTGTAAATTCAATTTTAATAACAGGTTACATATAGAGGAGATTAATAAAGAAACTATTGTAGTAAAAAATGCTAATAATACCGAATTAATCCAAAACTGTAACGATAAAAATTTTTCTATTAACAGAAACTTACTTATTGTATTTAATAATTGTAAAATAAATATAAAGAGCCAAATATTCCAAAATAGAGAAGAAATAGTCCAAGAAACATATACTTACGAAAATGAAAAATATGTAAATTTCACTGAAATAGAACAAATAAAGTTTAACACAATAATTCTGGAACATTTAGAAAACATACAACATATCAAAGAATTAAAATATCATACAAAAATAACACATGGTGTTAATGTAATGATTGTATTCATAGTTATAAGTATCATCATTGTTTTCATTACTATATGGCTTACGAAAAGAAACAAAATTCAAATAAAAATTGAAAATAATGAAGAAATTCCTATAGAAAGAATTCAGGAGAATCCAGATACTGGCGGTGGAGGAGTTATGTCTGCATCAAAGCACAGGATGCAACATGATCCGCCACTCAAAACACAGTCACAAATATTTTAGCTGTACGTGACTTTAATGCACATTCAGCTAAAAGATTTGAATGTTGAATAAAATAAACAAAAACAATAAAGATAAACAAAAAATGATATGTTAGATTTTAAGCAAAGTTTAATAAATAAAGCGCAGTTCATGTTTATACTGCAAACGACTAAGTGGTGTTTTTATTCTACGTAATTCGCGTTTGGCGCAGCGATATACATCAGGTCTACTGACGATTACAACAATATAACTGTCCACCTTTTATGCTCTAAATCAAACGTAGCACCATCAAAGATAGTTACGATTCCCAAACTGGAACTTCAAGCAGCTAAATTAGCAACAGAATTATGTCAGCGCGTCAAAACGTCAATACAATTCAATGACACTAATATATATTATTGGACTGATTCGCAGATAGTTTTACATTGGATTTATTCAGAATCTTAATCATTTAAGACTTTTGTTGCTAACAGAATCTCGCACATTCAACGACATTCTGTCCAATCACACTGGAGACATGTCAGCTCATGTGAGAACCCAGCAGATCATATATCAAGGGGGATAATACCGGAATGTTTGCAAAGCACGGAAATATGGTTTCATGGACCACCATTTTTAAGGCACCCACAATCGCTATGGGCGGGACGATTTGAATTGAAAGAGGAAGTCATTGAAGAGAAGAAATGCTCTAAATCAGTTTTATGCACATTAAGAGTTGATGAAAATTTCGTGTTTCGAGTTAATCACAAAAACTCATTTTCATTTTTAGTCCGAACTACTGCGTATATTATAAGATTTACAACGATACTATTACAAAAACGTCAAACAAATCCGTTTTTGCTGATGTCTGAAATACATAAAGCATTCACCTTGATTATAAAATCTCTTCAAAATATATATTTCCAAGATGAAATTAAAATCCTTGCAAAAGGAGGTGAATTAGCCACAAAAAATCGACTGTCGTCTCTTACACCCTTTCTTGACAGACAAGGTTTGTTAAGAGTCGGGGGTCGAATTGAAGCAGCAAATGTATCGTTCGACGCAAAACATCCTATGCTACTCCCCGCTGATCATCCATACACTCAGTTAATAATGGAGGAACTTTACATACAGCTGCATCATGTAGGACCGCAGACATTACTTGCAATAACTAGACAACGATTCTGGCAAATAAATGGTAAGCGGATTGCCAACAAGATCGTACACAACTGTATGCAGTGTTTTAAACAAAAACCAGTAACTATGAGTCAATTGATGGGAAACTTACCGACCGCAAGAGTACAATCTTGTAGACCATTCATTAACACTGGGGTGGATTATGCCGGTCCAATATGGACACATTTTAAGATAAGAGGAAAACGCCCACAAAAATCATACATCGCAGTTTTCTGTTGCTTTACAACTAAAGCTATTCATTTAGAAATGGTGTCAGATCTATCTGCCGATGGATTTATTGGTGCGTTGAGAAGATTCTGGAGTAGAAGAGGAAGGTGCAAGACGATATCTTCAGATAATGCTACAAATTTCGTAAATGGATGCAATCAATTACACGAATTGTATGAGATGTTCAACAACCGGCAATCAGCCGACAAAATTAATTCAGAATGCATTGGAAAAGGTGTAGAATTTCAGTTCATACCCCCACCAGCACCGTATTTTGGTGGTTTGTGGGAAAGTGCAGTTAAAGCAACCAAACATTTGTTGTTTCAGACCATGAAAGCTGCATCCCTTACATATGAGTAATTGAGTACGCTAACAGCCGAAATTGAAGCTATTTTGAATTCAAGACCGCTAACCCCACTCTCTGCGGATGAGAGAGACTTGGCCAACGACTTGGCGGCATTAACGCCTGCTCACTTCCTTATCGGATAGCAATTGACTACAATACCGGACCCTACAGTTGAAACAAAAATTGTGAGCCATGCAACTAGGTGGAAGTTAGTTTCTTACATTTAAAACGAATTCTGGCGTCGATGGCAAGCTGAGTATATATCCAGTCTCCAGCATCGATAAAAATGGCGAATTAAATGTCAAAATGCTGTACCTGGATTAATGGTTCTCATAAAGGAAGACAACGTACCTCCAACTCAATGGAGGCTAGGTCGCATTGAAAAAACCTTCAAAGGTCATGATGGTCTCATTAGAGTCGTGGATGTAAAAACCACATATGACACATTCAAGCGGCCGATTCATAAATTATGCCCAGTTCCAATCCAGAATGACAATGAAGTAAATCAAGACGATGACCAAGGTGCAAGTAGCAATAATGAATTGTATGATAACAGAGACTCAATGGTTAAAACGGACAAATCTAGAAGAGATAAGGGCGTTAAACAATTGTCATTAAATTCATTATCAACAATACTTCTAACTCTTTTAGTTTTGCCAATGTTTGTCAAGGCAACCATCCCACTGGCTGTAGAAATAACCAATTTCAATTCGTATCCAGGAATTTACTTTGAGAGTTTAGGCCTGACAAACTTAATTAACAATTAGTGGCATCTTGTTGTGTATTACGACATGCAACCCTACTGGGACGAGTTGCAAGGATTCGAGGCTGGAATGAAAAAACTTAAGAAAATTTGCAACAGTATGTATAAAAAATGCAACATACTACGAAAGCATTCTCACATTATTTGAACACAACTTAAACGACATACGCGTATACAATGAACTGCTTTTTAATTCAAATGTTAGCACACGAAAAACGAAAAGAGGGTCTTTCGACATTATTGGCACAGTTGCAAATAGATTATTCGGTGTAAAATGGCCGATACGATCAAGACAGTCGACAAAAATGAATGGACATTGTTTAATATTCTGAACAACCATACCGTCATTCTAGAAGCCACAGCAAATGTCATAAAGAAAACACAGGAACAAGTAAATCAGAAGTTTGAAATATTTCATGATAAGCTCGGTGATATTCAAAACAAATTAAATGATCTCGATAATATTTTCGATCAACAAATTATGCAACACATGTTTTCTTCATTATCATTGCGAATTTTATTAATGTTGAATAATTATCAAAAAGTTCAAGCCAGCTTAATAGATATATTAACGGATTCCCATCATGGTAAACTAAATCCATTACTTCTCACTCCCATTCAACTAAAGACTGCACTATTAACCATCAGAGACAATTTATCACCAGACCTAAAGCTTCAATTTTTTGAGACATCTCAAATGGACTTGAGCAGCATTTACAATGTGTTGCATGTGCAAGGTCGAATGGCTAAGGACCACATCATATTTAGAGTACAGTTGCCGCTAGAATCAAATAATCAATACGAAACATTTCGCATGATCTCAATACCAATCAAAGTAGAGCAAGAATACCTTATCATAGAGCCTTCTTCTCCATTCTTGGTTGGTGGCTTACATAGAGACTTATTTTATCCAATGAGTGAAGCTGAAGCAATGTCTTGCATTAAGCAATTTCAAATATGTTACTTTGTAAGCAATCACAACCAATTTACAATAGAAATTCTAAGGTAAGTCAATGTGAGATGGCATTGTTAAATCACCAAACAGTTCAACCATCGTGCAAAATTCTCAAAGCAAAACAAGCACAAGAATGGATTTAGTTATATAATCCAAATAACTGAATTTTTTCATTGACTAAAAATACTATCATCAATATAGTATGCCAAGACGAATTTAAATCTGCCACTTTGCACGGCATGGGATTGCTCAAAATATTCAAGAATTGTGTTAAAAAACAAGAAACACATTAACTTCACATAATGTGCATCCGACACAATTGCGCTCATCGTTCATACCAACTGTGGACATATTCAATTTGATCAATGTGACCACTGTCACCAACGCCCCTTTGCACGTTAAGCCAGAAATGCCCAAAATTTCTACGAACACCATAGTGGAAATTCAAGAACAAATCCAGCATATCAAGTCATTGGAGACGGGACCAGACCAATTGAGTTCACATGACGTCCATCAATACATGATTGGCTACCTCGGACTTTCAATCGGCGTGCTTTTAGCAATCATTCTCTTGTGGATCAAGGTAAAACCAAAATTGAAAATGGTGCGGAAGAAGGCTCCTGTACCAATGCCCAGAATGCATGTTGCTGCTCCTGACTCCGATTTTACTTTTAACATCGACGAAGAAGTAAATATTTGAGCGTAAACGGCTCAACGCGGGGATTATGGACAATTGACAGACATATATTCTATGATCATGAGTGGCCAACATACACAGCGATTTTATTTTTATTATATTCATTTAACGCATTTCATACACCTAATTTAAATGGTTTATTTGTTATATTTCATTGATATTCATTGCACAAACGGAAGTGCAGTGTCAGCGAATAGATAGTTATTTTGTTTAGCTCAAGTGTCTGCCTAGTGCATTGATAACTTTGTTGTTCTCGTTCAATGCCCTAATGGCCATGAAATGTGTATTTTGATCGTTCTGTTTGTTGGCTAGGCTAATGCACTCATGACCGTCAAAGTTTCATTATTCTGATTATTTATTTACTTATAAATATTCATGTGTATTAAGGCACATAATGTATGTTCATGTATTTGTTAGTTAAGGTTAAGTTGTTGGTTAATTTTAAGATACATTTATAGTAATAAAAGTTGGTTTCAACCGATCAGAAGGTTTTTATTTGTCTTTTGGATTTTAGCTGTCAGATTTCCACAAAAGAGTGGACAGGGTACACTTCTTTTCATCATTTACATAAACGACATTGAAAAGGTTCTACATAAATCGAAGATATGCATGTTTGCCGATGATACCCTATTGTATGTCACAGGTGACTCTGTGGAAGAATGCATTTGTCAACTTAACTCTGATTTAGAAAACGTTGGAAAGTACCTTAAAATGAACAAACTGAAACTTAATACAAATAAAACGAAAGCCATTATATTTAATGGTGGCTCTGTAAATAAAATTGTTGTAAACGATGAAGAAATTGAATACGTAAAAGAAATTAAATACTTGGGTATTATGTTAGATAATCAGTTGAAATTTGATGTACATATCAATTACATATGCAAGAAAATAGCCAAAAGGAGTGAATTTTCTCAAAGAATACGCAAAAAAATATCAATTAGTAGTGCAATACAAATATATAATGTCATGATTAAGCCACATTTTGAATACTGTTCAACAATCTTGTTTTTAGGTTCATTGCAAATGATAGAAAGACTTCAGAAATTGCAAAATAGAGGAATGAGGTGTATTTTAAGATGCAGCCTTTTAACGCATATCAGGTATATGTTAGACGCTTTAAATTGGTTGTCAATTATCCAAAGAACTATGATGAATGTGATATTATTTATATTTAAAATAAAGCATAATTCGCTCCCAAAATATTTAAGTTGTCAGATAGTTTATGTTGCAGATGTGCAACCCTAAAATTTAAGAAATAATTCAGATTTCAGAGTAGGGTACTTTTCAACGAGTCGAGCACAAAACAGTTTATGGCATAAAGGTTTGAATTTATTCAACAGTTTGCCCAATAGCTTGAAAAGTGAGGTTAATAGTAATATATTTAAGAAAAAGTAATAATTTATATAAAAAATTATTACAATTAGGAAAACATTGATTTTAAGATTAAGAATAATCTAAAGTAACTTTATGTTAGTATGTAAGTTTCTTTTCATTTTTCCTTCTTGTCTTTTCTTTTTGACGTTTTTTTTTAAAATTATGTCATTCAGGTGGGCGGATTACGCCCACTTAAAATCGCATATCTTCGAACACCAAAACAAGGAAGGGGGAGAGAAAAAAAGAAAAAAAAATAGAAATAGAATAAGTAAAAAGAAAAATAAAATAAAGCTAAATACAGGGTGCGGCTAAAGTTACTATATGATGTAAAACAATTGTAACTTCTTTGCTTGCGAGTATTTAACTTTTTCTTTTTTCCTATTTCAGAAATTAAACTTGGGAGAATATTTAAAAATGGAACGCTATACAATTGCGCAAAGAACTAAGATTGTTTTTCTATTCATTGAAAATCATCGTTCGATAATTAATACTCAACGTGCATTCAGAAGATTTTATGGTGTAAGAACTGCTCCAACGGGTCCAACCATTCGTTCGTTGGTGAAAAATTTTGCTGAATATGGGACTGTCGGAGATTCAAGACGTACGGGCAGACCTCGAACTGGCAGATCGGCCAAAAATATTGATGCTGTGCGACAGAGCGTCGAAGAAAATCCGGAGACATCAACGAGAAGACGATCTTCCCAGTTGCAGCTTTCTGACCGCACTCTTCGGCGAATTTTAAAACACGATTTGCACCTCTTCCCTTACAAAATCCAACTAGTCCAAAAACTAAATCCTGAGGAATTCGTATTGCGCTTGGAATATGCTAGAGCAGTTTTAAATCTCGTTGATCAAAATGAACATTTTTTGTCAAATTTAATGATGACCGACGAAGCGCATTTTCACTTGAATCTCAAAGACAACGTTTATGTGAATAAGCCCCAAACCTTGCAGCAACTAAAGGACAACATTCAAGAAGAAATTGATCGTATACCACAAGAAACACTCAACAAAGTTATGGAAAATGCCATAAAAAGAGCACATTTTTGCGTTAGAGCAAACGGTTCTCATTTAACTGATATTATTTTTCATAATTAATGTAAAAAAATAACATAAAATAAACTTTCTTTTTATCATAAATTTTTTTGTTTTTTTCATTCCATTCAATAGTTATTTAAAAAACAAATCATATAGTTACTTTAGCCGCACCCTGTACATAAATAAATAAATAAAAAAAAGAAGAAGTGTGAATGCAAGAATTGCTCGTTGGGCGCTAGAGCTCGAAAATTTTAATTATGTTATGCAACATAGAAGTGGTAAACTTATGGGTCATGTGGACACATTAAGCCGCTATCCTCATGCTTCTATCAGAACTTAATTGGATTTACAAATTCCAGCTTTGCAGAGTAGGGATAGGGAAATTGTTGGAATTCGAGGAAGATTGGAAAAAGATAATGTAAAGGGGTATGTATAAGATAATGGTTTGATTTATCGCCAAATGAATGATGGTCATTTGCTCCTTTATATTCCAGAAGAAATGGAAGTTAATTTAATTAGGGGAACTCATGAAAAACTCGGTCATATGGGAATTGAAAAATGTTTAAATCAAATAAGGAAGCATTATTGGTTCCCTGATATGAGAAGTCAGAAAGAGATGGGAAGCCAGATGAGAAAATTGATCATTCATTAAAAATTGTCTTAAGTATATTGCAAATTCTGTCCCACCACATTCTGGTAATCGCACATTACATCAAAATCCAAAAAGACCTATTCCTTTTGATACTACTCACATTGACCATTTTGGCCCACTTCCGTCCATCGTACCCAAGCGAGAACACATTTTGGTTGTCATAGATTCCTTTACAAAACATGTTAAATTATATTCCGTTAACTCAACTAGTACCAAAAAGGTTTGCGCTAGTTTGTCTAAATATTTTGAATACTATAGTCGACCTGGAAGAATAATTAGTGATCGAGGATCCTGTTTTACTTCTCTGGAGTTTGGTTCGTATTTATTGGAAAATAATATTGAGCATATAAAAATTGCTACCTCTTCTGCACAGGCTAACGGACAAGTTGAGCGAGTAAATTGGGTACTCAAATCAATGCTATCGAAAATTACTGAGCCCGTAGAACATTCTGATTGGTCCAAATTGCTGATAAATGTTGAGTACGCAATGAATAATTCAGTGCATTCTACTACAGATCCGTCGCCATGCAATCTGCTATATGGAGTAGATCAGCGTGGGGGGATATAAATGCTGCTTTGACTGGATATCTTGATGACAGGCGGTTTTCATATAAAGATCACGATTTAAAAAAAACAGTATTGATTCATTTCAGTTAAGAATTGCGGAACAGTATGGTAGGTGTCATAAGCCTTATATTACTTTTTCAGGAGGCGATTTTGTCGCTATACGAAATGTAGATACTACTATTGGAACTAATAAGAAGTTCATTCCTGAATTTAGTGGGACCTACAGAGTTCACAAAAAATTATCGATATGTTATAAAAAATGTTGAAGGATGCCAATTAACTCAGTTGTCCTATGATGGCATTATGGAAGCGTCTAGAATGCGCTTATAGTGCGACTGGCGTAAGGGACAAGTAAATAATAAGTAACAAATTAAATGACGATATTATGCAAATTTTTATGATATGTAACCAAATTAATTATTTGAATTGACACGTAAATTTATAGTTGATCGGGTCGATTAAAATTGTCAGAATGACCGAGTTGTTATGTATGATATTATTGTCAATATTTTAAAGTCAAACTAATCATCCCTGTTTTTAAAATTAAATTGATCATCCCTGGTTTTGTCATTACATATATAAGATCATCTATAGAAAATTAATCGAAAAAAGATGCATCAAGTTGTAACCACACAAACTCATAACATCTTAAAATAAGAAGAATAAAGATAAATAAAAGTAGGAAAAAATAAAAGAAGCACTACATAATGAATGTTACCTGAACGGATAAGAACATAAATAAATTAGGAGTTCTATTTTAATTTAATATCTGTAATAATTCGCACATTTGACCGTGCAAAGCAACTAATATGCCAGTGCATTAATTTTTCTATTTACGACCGCCAATTTTTTCTAACACGAACAAGTTGTGTTTGAAAAATTTTCTTCATTTTTGTCTTCACGAGGGAATGCATTATCCCACACGAACATTATGAGGCTAACACAATTTCGACACGCAGCCACAGAGAGTCGTTGCGATCGATCACTGTTTGTGTACGTGCAGTGCAATCAAATATTAAAATGAAGAACTTTTCAAAGAAAAATGCTAGCTGGAATACCCAGCGTGGGTATGGCATACTGGGTATTTCTCAACCGACTTTGATGATTTTTTTTTAAATGAATCAGAGTAGAAAGAAGGAGTGCACCAAATAGTTTTTAAAGAAAAATTATAGCTGGAATACCAGGCGTTGCTCTGGGGTTTTTGAAGTTTGCCAACTTTGTCGAAGTTGTGTAGTGAAGTCTGCAAGCTCTGTTTAATTTGTTTTCATCTGCATCCCTTATTTTAAAAAATCTTAAATGCAGCCCTTAAAAAGTATACAGAAATTGAAGCTGGTACAATTTGTTTTTTTCAAAGAGAATTCAATATCTATTCACTTTCATATTTTATACAGTCCATTAATTTATAGTTTTGTTTAATAAAGTAAAATTTCAAACACAAAATTACATCTTTTGACATTTTTTGGTCATATCGAGCCGAATCGTTGTGAATTTGTAAGATTCAGTAACAAAGTGTCTAGCAAACACAATTGCACATTCAGTGGAGCACCAGCTCATACACAACGTGCTGCAGTCAAGACATCGGAGCAGCGGCTTCGACACAACGTGCTGCAGTCATGTCATCGTAGCACCAGCTCAGACAAATGCGGTGTTGATATTGGAGCACCAGCTCACGGCATATTAAAATCACTTTTACTCACGAAAAGCGCAAAATATTGCAAAGGCAGCGCGCAAGCAAATTGAGGCGCTTACATAGTATAAGTGCTCCGAACATTTTCATCGCAGCGACAAAGGTGCGCTCATCAGTTATTGGAACATCAGTGCTCGGCTACATTTAGTGAGTACATAAAAACAACCCCCTCGAAGTCTCATCTCAACGACACAAAGTACGCAGTTCATATTGACACCAGTGGGTCGTATCGCAGCTTATTCAAAGCACGCAGTTTATATTGACACCAGTGGGTCGTAGCGTAGCTTAATCGAAGTACTCAGTTCATGTCTTTGGATTTACAAGTATCCTTTCAGACTACTTAACTTTATAACTAACACAATAATAAAATTAGTGTAAAATTAAAAACTAATAAGCTACCAGAGGATACCTGATTACCCCAGAATTCTGAAAGAAGGACACGCCAAAAGTCAGTTCCAGTCCAACAAGGAGGAGGTAATCGAAATGTTACAAGTAGAAGCATCTCGCATTTCCAAGCACTCCCACCTGTTCTGGCAAACGTCACTAATCAGGGACTAATAATAGACATCGACTACCTACATGAACTCAGCATCGAGAACATCAGACGCCTTGGCCGTTTAAGGCGTACACTTGGCCTTTATTTCATTTCTGACATCTTACTTACTTACTTACTTAGGTGGTCGTAACAACCCGTGTCCTGGTTTCAACCGACCTCAGCCTGGTCCATCCATCGGAGGCATGGTCTCCCTCGTCGTCGTTGACCAGCGACCCTCGCCTCGAGCACCTTTTCGCTGGAGCTTCGTCGTCCATACGATGGACATGACCCAGCCAGCGTAGTCGCTGCACAGTTATACGCCGAACTACGTCAATGTCATCGTAGAGCTCATACAGCTCGTGGTTCATTCGGATGCGATAGTCATCGCCGACTCGAACAGGACCGAAGATTTTGCGAAGAACTTTTCTCTCGAACACCCCCAGAGCGGCTGCGTCAGTTTGCGAAACTACCCATGCCTCGGCGCCATAAAGCAGCACAGGTAGAACGAGCGTCTTGTAGAGTGTTAGTTTTGTCGATCTAGAGAGGGCTCTGGAACTTAGTTGCTTACTGAGCCCGTAGTAGCACCTATTAGCAATTATTGTTCTTCGCTTCATCTCCAGGCTGATTTCGTTTTTGGTATTAATGGCGGTGCCAAGGTAAATGAACTCCTTGACTACTTCAAAGTTATAGCTGCCGGATGAAACTTGGGAGTCTAAACGCCGAGCTCCCTTGTTTGTAGACAGCATATATTTTGTTTTGCCCTCATTTATCGTCAAACCCACTTTGGCTGATTCCTTTTCGATAGCGGCGAAAGCAGCGGTAACATCTCTCTTGGTTCTGCCGACAATATCAATATCATCAGCGTACGCAAGGAGCTGGACACCTTTGTAGAAAATAGTGCCATTACGATGCACACCGGCCTTTCGTACGATCCCCTCCATGATGATGTTAAAGAGATCGCAAGACAGTGGATCGCCTTGCCTGAAACCTCTTTCGGTATTCAAGGTTTCGGAGAGGTCATTTCCTACCTTGACGGAGCTGCGTGTGTTGCTCAACGTCATTCTGCAAAGTCTAATCAACTTTGCAGGTATACCGAACTCAGACATTGTTGCGTATAGGCAATCCCTTCTCGGGCTATCGAACGCAGCTTTAAAATCGACAAAGAGATGGTGTGTGTCAATTTGATTTTCGTGGGTTTTCTCCAGGATTTGTCGTAGCGTGAAAATCTGGTCTATGGTGGACTTACCAGGTCGAAAGCCACACTGATGAGGTCCAATCAGTGTTTTTGTAATCGGCTTTAATCTTTCACACAGTACGCTTGAGAGAACCTTAGACGCGATGGAAATAAGACTGATACCTCTATAACTTGCGCAGATTGTTGGGTCTCCTTTCTTAAGTATAGGGCACAGTACGCTGAGGTTCCAATCGTCGGGCATGCTTTCTTCTAGCCATATTTTGCTGATGAGCTGATGCATGCGCCTTATCAATTCATCGCCGCCGGTTTTAAACAATTCAGCTGACAGGCCGTCAGCACCCGCTGCTTTGTTGTTTTTGAGTCATTGGATAGCAACTCGAACCTCTTCATGGCTAGGTGGTGGTACTTCCACTCCGTCATTGTTGATTGGTAGCTCTGAACTGCGCTCTCCATGGGCGGCATTGGTGGAATCGTCGCCAGTAAGTAAATTGGAGAAGTGCCGTCTCCACAATCTCAGCACACACTGCGTATCCGTATTCAGATCTCCATTTTCGTCTCTACAAGTGGATGCTCCGGGCTTGAAACCTTGGGTTAGACGCTTAACCTGTTGATAGAATTTCTGACATCATCATCATAATTTTGGTGATCTTTTTCTTCACGGTACTATGGCGCATAATGACCAAGAAGCTCAGTATACCACCGATTCAGTCAAAAGTATTGCGTTCCCATGAAACACCTGAGGATCATCTTACAATCTCGCAGTACGTGCAAATGCAGTGCACGCGCATCCGGCAGCGCAGCAGCGAGTGCAGCAGTGGATTGTCGTGTGTCGTGTGGGATTTTCATAATTTTAAGCTATAAATATGTATTACTTTTAATTATGCAGGCAGTCCAATATGGGGTGTCTTTGATGCCGATTAAACTTAAATCACGTTTAATTAAAATTTAACCGATTGTGAGATTCATTAAATTTTGGCCCTCGGGACATTGGCTAGCTTGTGCTAGTATTTTTTTACGTATACGCGCCTTGATCGCATACCCTGTAGCCTTTGGAAAATAAGATGTAAGCAGATGCTGGATTGATACGTTAAGCAGTCTAACTAGAGGTTTGTCTTGGATATAGACACAATAAGATAGATCAAGAACAAATTGAAAATTAAATTAAATAATTAAAAATTAAATAATTAATTGAAACAAATTAAAGTAAAATGAAAAAGAAATAGAGTGAAAACGAAAGTATTTCTGAGAAGAAAAAAGCAGTGAAAAATGGAAAGAATTTTTTTGAGAAACCTGCGTGAAGCCAAGTTCAATATGAACAATCCAATTGTATCAAATCAATACATGGTATCGTAGCTGCGGCAATGGCTGCAAAAACTATGGCGGCCGTCAAGCGGCACAAAACCAATGCTGGTGTTAAGAATAAATTATGTACCTCTAAACAGCGTGGGGAGTGTCCAGCTGAAAATAGCGGCGATGAATATAACAACCATGACAGTGAAGAAGCAAGTGACGAAGCTGACGTCATTGCAGAAACACTTCGTATTTATGATCACGAAGCTCTAAGAAGGGAAGTCGAGTTACTCAGACGAGAAAAAATTGTTCTCAAAAAAGAAAATATGCTCATAAGAAAAGAAACGTTGCTTCAGAATGTCGCGTTGTAAAACAAATCATCAAACGATGTTTCAATAAAGTCGTCGGTCAAAAGTGCAGTTGAGCTAGAGATGCCAATTCAACATACTGTGTCGAACGAAGTTCCAGTTCATGCATTGAATGCGGTTGCAACAATGATGTCGAGTATAGCAGCTGCGGCCTCGGAGAATGCAACAAATTCGCCAACTAGTATTAATGTAGTTCCAACATGTTTGGTAGATGAAAAAGGAGATGCAGGTTGTGTGGCTGAGTCGCTTGTCAATATGTCAGCGTCGTTTAACATGGTTAGGGACGTTGACTGAATTCGACGGTGGTGTAAATGTCGCAATTTGGATCATGCAACTTAAAACGATTTGTGATGCTTATAATGCACTACAACAACAGCAACTCAACACAATAACAACAAATCAACAAGCACCCACAAAACCGCCAAGGGCATTTTACTAAAGGACGTTGACACCACCAAACCGCGGAAACGCATCATCAACAAAACCGATCATTGCAAAACAACAATTACGAAATTATTACATAAAAGCCTAGAATAAACAAATTACCAAGAAATAAATTACGAAATTATTAAAAACAACATAATCAATAAATAGAATTTAGCATATTACATAAAATTGTAGAATAAGCAAATTACCAAAAAAAAGTTATCATATTAAAAATATTAAAATAAAGAATCAGTTAAGTTTTGTGTGCAAGTTTAGGAAGTGGGTTTTTATTAGACGCTCCAGTGAGGAGCTTGATTTATTTTTTTTGGATATCTTAAATGATATCATAACTGGCGCAGTCTTCAGTCTCGCGAACAGTCTAATATTCTTTTAATCCAACAAGTGAGTAACTCTAAAAAAAAAAACCGGCGGTTAACCGATTTAAAATAAACTTTTGTGGTAACAACAAGTGTGAAAAAGCAGTACGTCGAAGGACCATCGACTCTTAGCACCAGCGGAAAACTGGAGCATTGACTGGCGGATTTTAATCCCTTATCGCGAGAGAACTCACCTACACCTCTGCAAAATCTGGAAAAATTATAGAAGAATATGGTGAAACTTCTAATTTTTGGATATATGTAAGCCAGGTTTGAAACTTTTATGTAAATGCATAGAAATTGGAAGACATTTCCTACCATATAATAAGCCCAGAAGAGCCACAAGCCTTTGTTGAATACCAGAAAACATAGAAATTACATTTAACACATCTGAAGTTCTCGTTCAAAATAACAATATGACGCAACCATATGTTGGTGATATACTTAGCACATTAAGAATCCCGACGTTATCAAGGACTTGCCTCAGTTTGACGGTAACCCTAGGTTACTGCATGAATTCATCATTAACGTTGAGAAAATTCTTATACACATTCGTAATTTAGATGGCTAACTCCATTCGATTATCTTGTTGCGAGTGTCATGGATAACGGTTCAACGGTTCATAATAATAATAAATATAACGCGCTAAAATATGACTGAAGCTGATTGGAGTCGGTCATCAGTCCAATGATGAAAAAAATGACTCAAGCTGACCGAACTCAAGCTGACCAAACTATGTAATACATCGTGATCGAATCTCAAGCGGATCGAACTAGAACAGCAGTTCACTGCACTTGCAGTTCGTTACCATTATTCATGACACCACCTAGTCAGCGAGCTTACAAACGCTTTCGCTGGCTTAGTAATTTAAGCTATAAATAAATGTAAGCTGGTTTTTGTTAAGACAGTTTTTGTTCAGACGTTTTAAAATAAGTCAAATAAAGAATTTAAACAATAAATCGATAACATGGCGATATTGCCAGCCTTTGGCTAGAATTAAACGCGTTTAGTGCATCGAGCGAGTAAACCAAAATTAAAATTGATAGCGTAGCAAATGCAACTACAATCTACAGTGCGTGCAAATTGATTGACATTTAAGAGAAAAAGAATGAAAAAAAAAATACAATAAAAAAAACAACAACATTCGTTAATAATAAACATTTGGTGAAAAAAAATTGTTGTGGTTACTTATCCATAAAACAATAAGCAACAGAAAGTGTAAGTGTAAAATATAAACAACAAGATATGTGAACAGTTAAATAAAGACCAAAAAAAATATTTTTCTAATATGCACAAATGCATTAAAAAAAAACTTTGCAATTGAAAAAAAAAAGAGAGAAACAAGCTTAACAATCGCGCTGAGATGAAGATACGGTGATGCTCTCCTGTAATTAACAAAGGACAACATTTTTTTAAAAATATAAACACAAGAGAAGTGAAAAATATCTAATATGTCCTGGTGGAACAAAGTCTTAAGTGCAATTCTGATAGCAATATCAGGCTATGAAGTTGGGCAAGAGGTGGAGCAAAATAAGCTCGAAAAATACGTTGAAAGACACTTACAAGTAAGTGAAACTCAACAAATACAGAACAATAGTGATAGTAACAGCAACCAAAATTCATAGCAATTAATAGCACTGTTAGCTATATTGTTGTCAATAATGATAATTTATATGTTTTTAAAAACTATTTAAGCCGACGCGTAAGACAAATAGAAACACCGAGTGTATAAAGAAGGAGTGCCTTAAAGCTGAAGGCCCAACACCCCCCAACGATTGGGAATGGGGGATGAAAACACCAAAATTATCAACTTCATATATTCAATTTGTGGACATCAAACACCAGCATCTAAATCTGCATCTGAGACCATAAAGCACCCGACTCATCGTCTGCCGTTTCTTTAAGTTAAGGTTAATTCATTATAATTAATATTATTAAATAAATTAAAGAAAAACAAAAATAGTAGCAGAGCCAAGCTAGCATAGTTTTGTATAAGCGCGTGAGATTAAGAATAATTATGAAATTTGTAAGTAAATTTGCACATATAATGCAATGAATTTATGAATTAATAATGATAACAAAATTTTACACAAATTATAACAGAATTTTTAAACGGATAAAATCTGCTTCCCTGCACCAAATGTAAGAAGTTGTTTCCTATTTTAGTAAATAATAAAAAAAAAATTATCATGTTTATTAAATAAATGAATCCCTTTTATTAAGTTTTCTATTCTGTGTTAATCAAAATCAATGTCGATTAAATGGGAAGAATTAAATACAAAACTAAAAGATATTAAGTCGGTTTTTGATAAATCATTCAAATGCTTAAACAAATCAAAGCATAACGAAATAGCAACTCCTTTAAGCAGCGTATACAAATTTTTAACCGCACAGCATAAGGTTGAAATAGAAACATTTTGTCAAACGCTTAAAACGCGATTAGAAGTTTTATTTAAGAGATTAGATATATCTGAAAAAATACCCAAATCACCAACAGAAACCATCAATGTAAACTTTAAATTTCAAGAAAAATCTGACCCCGACTCAGGATCAGAATAAGATTTAGAAACTCCATCAAAAACTGACGACGAAGGTATAATACCCCAAGCAGACAATTCAATTTTATCGGTTAATACAGCCAAAGAAAAAAGAAATATGACTCCAGCGGAATTTCTTGGTTTAGCATCAAAGCTACTGCCAGATTTCGATGGCAAGCAAGAACATTTAGTTAAATTTCTTAACGCACTAGACCTTATAGAATCTATTAAAGGAGAACACGAATTAAATAGCTATATCGCTTATCAAAACCAAACTTTTTGGCGTAGCACAAACTGCCGTAAGTAATGAAAGAACAATTTCAGCTATAAAAGCTACGTTAAAACGAGAAATCAAGAGTGAATCAGCACAATCAGCAGCTGCAAAATTGCTTAACACCAAACAAAATTTAAAAAACACAAACGAGTATGCAAAAGAAATAGAGCAATTAACATCACAATTGCAAAATGCATATCTTTCAGATGGACTTAGTCCTCAAATAGCTCAAAACTATGCTACACAAGTAGCTATGAAGTCTATCGTAAAAAACGCGCGTTCACCAGAAGTAAAACTCTTAATGAGAGCAGGAAATTTTACTAATGTCAACGAGGTAGTTACAAAATTTGTGGATCTAAATGCAGACACTGATAACGCAGTGAGCATAAACTACATACAAAACAAATTTAACAGAGGGAGATACAACCAAAGGTATAGAGGTAGAAGAGGATATAGGAATGGAGGCAGAGGAAGGTATTACAACCACAATTATTCTAGCTCAGATCAGAATACAAGCAATCAAAATCGTAACCGATATAATGCGCCTCCAAACAATTACCAATATAATACCAGAAACGGTAATCGTGGTAGGCAAGCCACTAATATTGAAGCCATTTCGGAAAACGAGAATGCTCCCCAGCCAGCCTAACTGGGGAACTTCTAAAGAAAATATATCCACTTGGTACGATTCTTAATATTAATCTAAAATTTAACAATTATATAATCGTGAAGACTTCTTTGAATGACTTCAAAAATACATTTTTGTTGGATACTGGCTCTGATATTTGCATTATTAAAGAATAATTTGCTCAAAACAATTACAATACTCAAACTGATTTTATTTTAAATTTGTTAGGTATTGGTGAAGGTGTAATTTCAACAAAAGGCTGCATTGCAAATACAATTTTTTTTAGACGAATTTAAAATTACACATGATTTTCATATTGTAAATAATGATTTTCCTATTTCCTGCGATGGCATTATTGGATTTGACTTCATAAATCAGAATAATTGTGCTTTAGACTATCATTGGCATCAACCAAATAATTTTATTATTAGACCAAATCCTTTGCGACCTTTTGCTTATCTAGAAATTTTAGACGCACTCAAAGCAAATTCCATTACGCCCCCTGCGAGAGCTGAAGTGGTCAAGAAATTATCAATCGACTCTACGGAAAATGAATTGTTAATTCCATCACAGGAGATAGCCAATGGCGTCTTTATTGGAAATACTATTGTTAACAAAAATAACGCTTTTGTGCTCATTTTATCTTGATGCTTATTCAAATCTTTACTGTTATTACGTTGTAAATTTTAACTGCTCAAATAACTCTTCTGAAAGAAAAAATATACTACACAAAATTTCTCAAAGTTGCCCATTTCAAGCTAAAGAAAAACTTTTGGAACTTTGTTCGTCATATACCAACATATTTGCCATTGAATCAGATAATGTGACATATAACAATTTTTAAAAACAAAACTTGCGTATCAATGACAAAACCCCAGTTTACATTAAAAATTATAGAATACCCCATACGCACAAAAACGAAATAGAAAAGCAAATCACAAAAATGAGAACAGACGATATAATAGAACCAGCCATTTCAGAATACAACAGTCCAATTCTGCTACTGCTCAAAAAATCTTTGCCCGGCAGCTCAGAAAAAAGATGGAGACTAGTAATTGATTATCGTCAAGAAAATAAATAATTGGTAGCTGATAAATTCCCGTTACCAAGAATCGACGATATCTTGGATCAATTAGGAAGAGCCAAGTACTTTAGCTTTCTAGACCTTATGAACGGACTCCATCAAATATAACTAGATAAAGACTCAAGGGATATAACATATTTTTCAACTACGCAAGGGTCCTTCCGTTTTAAGAGACTACCATACGGGCTAAAAATAGCTCCAAACTTATTTCAGAGAATGATGCCGTTAGTATTTTCAGGTTTAAGTCCTAATAAAGCATTCGTCTATATGGACGATCTTATAGTAGTTGGATGTTCTGAAGCACATATGCTTGCCTATCTAAAATCTGTTTTCGAAATTTGTCGTAAAACAAATTTAAAGCTTCATCCGGACAAATGTAATTTCTTTAATTCAGAAGTAACATTCCTAGGTCCCAGATGCACGGATAAGGGCATCTTACCAGACGAATCAAAATACGACAAAATAAAAGAATATCCAAGACCTACAAATGCTGACGAAGCGCGGCGTTGGATAGCATTCGTAAACTATTATAGGCGTTTTATCCCAAATTTTGCACACCACTCCATACATATTACACGTCTTACTAGGAAAAATGTCCCATTTATTTGGTCAAATGATTGTGAAATCGCATTTAATTATCTAAAAAAATCCCTTTTGTCACCAAAAATCTTTAAATATCCAGATTTTGATAAAGAATTTTGCATTACTACCGATGCCAGCAAAATTGCTTGTGGTGCAGTACTTTTCCAAGACTATAACGGTACACAATTGCCAATTGCTTTCGCGTCTAGATCCTTTACAAAAGGCGAAAGCAATAAATCTGTAATCGAACAAGAACTAGCCGCTATAACATTCACAGACCCTATATATTTGGAAAGAAATTTCTGGTCAAAAGCGACCATAAGCCACTCACATATCTCTTTTCTATGAAAAATCCGTCATCAAAATTAACCAGAATCCGATTAGATCTCGAGGAATTTAATTTTGAAGTTGAATATATCAAAGGAAAAGACAATTGTGGTGAAGACGTTTTATCTCGTATTGATTTTGGGCAAATCAAACGACTTAAACAAGAAAATTCTGCTATTATCCAAGTAGTAACAAGATCCAAAGCTAAAAATATACCCCTTAATACCAATACTTACACCAAAGAAAATGTTTTAAAACAAAACGTATATACCACTATAACGACACACGAGTTAAAAAAGTTACCATGCCTAAAACTTATAACAAAAAGGTGCACCAAAAATGAAAAAAATAATGAAAAATTAAATGATTCCTCTAACCTAATTTTATTCCATGGATAAAAGAAGGTTTGTGAAATAAATGTTAAAGATTTTATTGTTTATGGGAAGATTGAACTAGATCAATTTTTTCCCAAACTTGAAACAGTAGTTGGCAATGCAAACTTTAAGAATATAAAAATCCCGATTAATGATAAATTATTTAAATACGTCGACGTCGAGGAATTCAAGAAGATAGGCAACAAGAAATTAAAAAGGTAACTCTTGCAAAAACACCAAAAATCATTGAAATTACTTCACCCTCACAAAAGATTGAAATATTACAAAAGAATAATGATGACCCTGTATTTGGACGCCACCCAGGAGTCACCCGATTACTATCAAAACTAAAACGACAATATTTTTGGAAAAATATGATTTCAGACGTGAAATCTTACGTAAAAAATTGCGAAAAATGTAAAAAAAATTAATCTGGGATAAATAACATAGAACCTTTAATAAAAACACCTACTCCAACTAGAGCTTTTGATGACGTGCAAATTGACACGATTGGTCCACTTCCGAAGACATTCAATGGAAACGAATACGCACTTACAATAATTAGGGATTTAACAAAATTCCTTATAGCAATAGCTATTCCAAACAAATCAGCTAATATAGTTGCCAAATCAATAGTAGAAAATTGCATACTAGTTCATGGACCCATACAACAAATCCTAACAGATATGGGCACTGAATACAAAAATCAAGTATTTGATGAAATATGCAAACTTTTAAAAATAGAAAGCAATACATCGACTCCATATCATCACCAAACTTTAGGAACAGTAGAACGCTCCCATAGAACTTTTAACGAATACATAAGGTCATATATAAGTTAACGTAATAAACATTTAATTCTTCAGTCAACGTAATTTAATTCTTCACAAGTATTTCACAAGCAATCACCCCTATTGTGGAAAACGGCGGATCCGTTGCGGCGGGAGTTGATTCGATCCGCACTCCCTTCACTTTTCAAAAAAAATCCAATTGTTGAAACCGTGCGAATGAACTGCATTACCGATCCGCACTCCGAACTCCGAAGAAACAGCTGTTCAGCTGTCAGAACGAAATGAAGTAACGAGTGAACTTAAAAGTGAAAATAAATTATAACAAAAGTGAAAAAAATAAAAAACAAGACAACTCAAAAGTAATTTTAATAGAAATTAATTTGTTTATAAACCATTAAAACAGTGCCTTGGCAATATGGAGCTGTTGGCAAGTGTTCCTTTCAGCTGCAGCCGTCAGGACGCATCGGACTAGCTCTATTTTGTTGGTGGTGATGTTTTCTTGCAATTCTCAAGGTGTTTACTCTGCCCTGATGCATCTGGAGCTCCACCAAGACATTTGAACTTTATCTCTGTTGTTCCTGGAAACGCTGCCAATAAATTTTTGTATTTTTTTTAGGAAATGGACTCCATTGCGCTTTTTTTTGATTCAGAAGGCGAAAATAGCAGGAAAATGAGACAGAAAGTGAGAAATGCGGCTCCAGACGTAATGCAGATGTCTGATGCAATGTATGTATTTTTGTAATCTTTAAATTAGCAATTTATTCTAAAAATATTTTCGTTTAGGTTTCAAAAGAATTTTAGGCTAAATAAAGATGCGTTCAACTATGTGCTGGGAGTATTAGAAGGAAACCTGGCATCAGTTGTGCGAACCTCGGCGCTGACAGCGACAGTCAAGCTCCAAGTTTTACTCCGATTTTTAGCTGAAGGAGGATACCAACATGGGACAGGCCAAGACTTCAACATTGGCATTGCCCAATCAACAGTTTCGTTGGTCCTTTGCGAAGTTCTTGAAATTTTGGAGCAGCACCTGTGTCCAAAATGGATTTCGTTAGAAATGACGGAGGCTGAAAAAAATGAAGCTCGGACTCATTTTTATCAAAAAAGTTCAATGCCGGGCATAGTGATGTGTGTAGATGGCACGCATATCAAAATTGTTAAACCTGTTCGCGAAAGAGCGCATTTGTTTTACAATCGGAAAGGATTTTATAGCCTTAACGCCATGATAGTAAGTTGTGAAATTTATGCTTAAAATACTCTTATGTTGAATATTTTTAAATGTTATAGATATGTGACCATAAACAGCGCATAAGATTCATCGATGCCAAATACCCTGGAGCAAACCACGACTCGTTTATATGGGGAAAAAGTGATGCATTATTATATTTTAAATCAATATATGATAATGGAGATCGAACTACGAGACTTTTAGGTAAAATGTCCTAAAATCTAATATTTATTCTACTTGACAAAAAAATTTTGCAGGAGACGGTGGATATCCTTTGTCACCATGGATGATAACACCCTTTAGGAGTGCAGGAGAAAATACACCACAAAGCCGGTTTAATACAAGTCATTCTAGTGGCCGCAATATTATTGAGAGAACCATTGGGGTTTGGAAGAATTGGTCCCGAAGCCTGCTTGGAGCCAGACAACTGCACTACTCTCCAAAGAGAGCAGTACAGATTATCAATGTTAGTGCAGCACTTCATAACATCCGCATTCATTATAATGTAGAAGATGAAGAGTTATTTTTTAATGATGCTCAAGAAATAGACGATGATGGACCAGAAGTCATAGAGTCACCAAGATATGCAGCAGAAGCTATCCGGATTCGAAATGATATTTTGCAAAGCTTTATATGAATTTTATAAAATTTTATTCATTTTTATATTCATTAAAACTTATAAATAATATAAATTTTTTTAACTTAATAAACTTCACATAAAAAACTAGAAAAAAACAACAATTGACTATCTACATGGTAGACAAAAGTACAATAGAAAAAAAAAATGACAATAAAGTAAATGAATTCAAACTAGGTAAAAAAGTTCATTAGTTGTTGGAAATAAAAAATAAAGACGAAAAAATAAAGAAGAATTAATTTTCTTAAAAAAAATATTTACAGGTGCTTAAATCTAAAAGTTTTTTTTACGGGTATAAAGTTTCATTGTTTAAACTTGTGTTTACTTTATTTAGTTCGAGTTCAAGTAACTGGTTTTTAACTTTCCCTTTTTCGAACGAATATTTTTCCATCAAGGCATTGTGGCGTTTTGTTTCATCAAGTTGCGCTTGGAGTATTGAATTTCTTTTTTTTTCTTGATCTGACAATCGATCCAATGATCGAGAAATTTTTTTAAAATAATAATTTGAAGTTTCCTGTTGTTCCTTGCATGCTGTTATCATGTTTGCTACTTCTTCATATAATTTCTTCTGTATATTTATTTGTTTCTCAAGAAGTTTAATTTGCCTTGGACCTTTCGCTACCCTTTTAGGATTTATTATTTCTGTGTCCTCAATTAATTCAGAAGTTTGTGCTTCTGCTTGCTCTTCGTCAACAGCTTCGCTAAAGCTAGAAGTGGGAACGTCCACAAGACCACTTTCCATTCTCCTTCTCTTGGCACCAAAACATCTTGCGTCAGTTACACCGCTAGCTGCCTCACGTAAACATACGAGTTGAATAACGTCCTCTTCGAGCTCAGTAAAAAATACTTCATTATTTTCTCCGCCACCCGTATCAGTGTACTGGCGTTTATTATGAGCCAATTTTTTCTTCAGTGCAGACTTGTGATCAGACCAAACCTTAAAATTTAAACAAGATTTTAAGACCTTGTTCACCTTAAACATAAATAAACTTTAGAACCTTTTTCCATTCACTGATTTCCTTGATTAGAGGCCCCAGAGAATTAAAACTTTCGTCTTTCAAACTTTTCCAAAAATTTTGAACAACTTCCGGTGACCTTTTGGTTAAATTTTTTGCAATATCAGGAAATTTTTTCATTTTTTCGACTATGGCCTGGAATTGCACACGGGTTGTTGTCCGCTTGCTGTAAAAGTAAAAACGTTTAATTAATTTTATTTAAATTATAGAGCTTTGACTTACTTTTTAGAGATATCCATGACTTAAACACGTTTAAACACATTTGCAAGTGTCGGTTTTTTAACAGTTAAACAGTGATTTGAAAAATTCAAAAAAATTAAATTATCGATAAAAATAAGTTTGACAAATTTAAAAAATCGATTTTTAAATTGTATGCGAACATAACATGCTGAAAACAAAGTGCAAAAAAAAACAAGCAATGTTGATTGATTTGAGTTGATGTTTTCAACTTATGGTGAATTTTGGCTAGACACAAACTATTTTTTTTTTTGGTCAATCGACCGCTGTACGAAATTTAAACCTTTTTAACGTTATTATTGGCTGTTAAAAAATGTAGACTACCAGAAAAATTCGTTTGGTTTTGAAAATCAAAAACATCTTTGATAAAATTTAAAAATTTTTAGTTAAAAAAAATTTGGGACATGTAGGAATAATTTTAACACCGGATTCAAGTTTAGAGACCTCAAATTATCCTGAAATCATGTATCGCATTCTTTTTTTTGATTAATTGTCTTCAAATCCGCACTGATCCGCACCAATTTTGTTGCGGATGAAAAGTGAACAAATTTGTATGAACTCCATATCCGCTGCGTTTTCAACAATCGCACTTTTTTACTCCGAATCCGCAAACTTCATTATCGATCCGCAACGAACTTACTCGCCGGTTTCTACAATCGATGAAACAACGAATTCGAGCAATTCTCCCTCCGCAACGGATCCGCCGTTTTCCACAATAGGGGTGAATAATATGCTGACACCGTGGTCTGCAACACACGCGCATCCGCTGCAGTTCTTCATACTGTGGGACTCAACGTCAGCAACATCGATTCCCCAAAATAAAGCAACAAAAACAATACCGGCGGCAGAGCAGCTTAAGGTGTAATAATTAAGTTATGAGAAATGTTAAGTTAGTTTAAGTTTTATAGTGAAATAATAAAGATCGCTTTTAAGCGAAAAAATATTTTTTTTTAACCAACGTGGGGCCCAGGTCGCGTTTAGCTAATACAAGCAAAGTGTAAATCGACGTGAAGTACCTCGTCGCTTAGTCTCGTAAAACAACGCAGTAAAATAATAAAAAAAAAGATTAACGGAAGCGTAAATCGGCGTAAAGTACCCCGTCGACGTTTTGGTCCCGAACCAAAAAGGACATTGAGTACTAGAGTCTATAGACATAGCACACCACGAAGCACGAAGCAAAGTACGGCAGCAGGATCCTGAGTCATCGATCGTGAGAACGAACAGAAGGGAAGCAATCCACACCGTCGTCGTGGGACAACATTGTTCCTGTTATTGTAAGCTCTAGAAATATAAGCAGTATAAATTAAGAAAATCTGAAAGAAAAGATAATCCAAAAACAGAATTTAAGACAAAATTTTTTAAAGTGAATATAATTTTTCCTACACAAAAACATAAATAATTGAACTTAAGTGAATAATTTAAATTTTTAAAAGAGATTTTCTAGGATATAATAATATTTTTTAAAGTAAAAATATAAGAAAAGTGGAAATAAAAAGTTTTAAATATTTTGTGAAGCGAAAAAAGGCGAAATTTAATATAATCGTTTAATTAATAAAACTGAATAAAATAAATTTATAAGAATAGTGCCAAAATTTAACTTAAAATTATACTTAAGGATAATAATTTGTTTTAAAGAAATATTTGCATTTCTATACTTTTGGTTGGTTATAATCTTAAGACTCGACGGAGACAGACATGGCAAACCCAAACAACCTACTAAGACCACCCGTACTAAACGCTAATCAACAAGAACAAGCAGGCTTAAATGACTTACAAAATACAATAAGGACAATAGTATCAGAAGTAGTTCAGGCTGAAACTAGGAATTTGATTAGTACCCTTCGAGGCCCGAATACCGTAAATATACAGCGAGTTGATCAAAATATTGATCCACAACATAGAGCGAGGTTAGAAGATCTGGATCGAATTCCAGATGTAGTTCGATGCCTAAGAGACTTCTCAGGACAGCCAGGTCAGTACAGTTCCTGGAAAAAGTCCGTTAACCGAATATTAAAGATTTACGAACCATTGAGAGGAACACCAAAATACTTTGGGATTCTAAGTGTTATTAGAAACAAAATTGTTGGCAACGCTGATGAAGTGCTTGAGTCATACAATACCCCGTTGAATTGGGAAAGTATTGCTCAATGCCTGATGCTCCATTATGCTGATAAGAGGGACTTAGGTACTTTAGAGTATCAATTAACTTCTCTAATTCAGGGTAATGAAACAATCCAAGAGTTTTACCAAAAAGTATACTCACACCTTTCACTTATTTTAAATAAAATAAGCTGCATGGAAGTGGGAAACGAAGCAATGAACCTCTTAACACAAACTTATAGGGATAAGGCCTTAGACACGTTTGTAAGAGGACTCAAAGGAGATCTACCGAGCTTGCTCAGTATGCGGGAACCAGTAGACCTGCCACAAGCTCTACATCTTTGTCTTAAACTTGAAAACCAAAATTTTAGGTCAAACTTCGCACACAATAGGAATAATTTACAAAAAAAGGTCTTAAATCCTATTCCACTAGTTTCAAGAAATCAGCACTTCCGCGCCCCCCAGCCATTTTATCCTCATCTTGCTCATATATCTCCACCACCACGTCCACCAAATAATTATAATCAATACAATTATCAACAACCACGACAAAGATTTGAAAACCAGTTTTATTCCGGACCACAGAGAAGCTTTCAGCAATATAGACAAATGACAAACAACCAACAGCAGTATAAGCCTTTTCCACCTCGTCCATTTGGACCAAAACCGCAATTTAGGCAAGAGAATCAACTACATGAACCGGCCAACCAACCACGATCTACATGGTAAACGACCACCACAAGATTACCCCGAAGCTAGAAAGCAACAACGAAATTTTCACATAAATACAGACAATACCTATCCAGTTCAAGATAATCCAGACTCTATAGATGTTGATACATATCAAGAAGAGATGCAAAGAGCTGATAATGAATATAATCAACCCCTTCAAGAGTACTTAGAAGAACAAAATATTCCAGACGGTTATAACTCTGATGTTAACACATCTAACATTTCTGATATTCATTTTTTAGACTAAATACGTCCTCCCTTCCATATTTCGAACGCAAAAAGGAAGATGGACTAGTCCTAAAAATATTAATAGACACAGGTTCCAGCAAGAATTATATAAAACCACTTCTTGTTGCCAATCCCATTTCCAACAAAAAAATGTTTTTTGCAAATTCAATTGCAGGAGATGTAAAAATCACTCATCACACTAGCACAAACCTCTTTGGAATAAAAATTCCTATAAAATTTTTTCTTTTGCCTGAGTTAAAAACATTCGACGCTATACTTGGTAATGATAGCCTTAAAGAACTAGGCGTTGTTATACACACCCGACATAACTTCATGACTATAAATAATAATGTAAAAATTCATCTTAAAGAATTGCTTTCGAATCAGGTACACAATACAACCCTTAGAACAGATCATATGAACCCTTCACTAAAAACCAAATTAGACAATATAGTAACCATTTACTCAAACCTCTTTTCCGATCCAGACGAAAAATCGACATTCACAACAAAAGTTGTTGGCGAAATACGAACCTCTTCTGAAACACCAATCTATGGAAAATTTTATTCTTATCCAATGTCTCTAAAATCCGAAGTGGAAGAACAAGTCCAAAAGCTATTAGAAGACGGAATCATAAGACCGTCAAGGTCACCAAACAACGCACCAGTATGGGTTGTACCCAAAAAAATTGATGCAAGTGACAAAAAGAAGCATAGAATGGTAATCGATTATACAAAGCTAAATTCGGTAACGATAGCTGATGCTTACCCAATACCAGAAATAAATGAGGTATTAGCTCAGTTAGGGAAAAACAAATGGTTCCCTGTTTTAGACCTCAAAAGCGGATTCCACCAAATACCCCTTAAAGCATCCGACATCGAAAAGACTGCCTTTTCCGTGAACAACGGAAAATACGAATTTACCAGGTTACCATTTGGTCTTAAAAATGCTCCGTCTATTTTCCAAAGGGCTTTAGACGACATTTTAAGGTCACACATTGGGAAAACGTGTTTTGTTTATATAGATGATATTATCATCTTTAGTAAAGACGAGGACGATCACATTAAAGACATTCAAATCATTTTTAAGACTCTACACGAGGCTAATATGAAAATACAGTTAGACAAAAGCGAATTTTTTAAACAAGAAGTTGAATTTTTAGGCTTTATCGTGTCTCATAAAGGAGTCAAAACAAATCCAACAAAAATAAAGGCAATTGTAGAATTTCCATACCCCAAAACATTAAAAGACCTTAGGTCATTTTTGGGACTCTCTGGATACTATCGTCGGTTTGTTAAAGATTACGCCAAAGTAGCGAAACCTTTAACATCTCTCTTAAGAGGGGAGGATGGACGTGTGTCCAAGAGCTTATCTCGGAAAAAAATAATTCACCTCGATAACGCAGCGAAGGATGCATTCGACAAACTTAAAAGAATACTCTCATCTAGAGATACAATCCTAATATATCCCGATTATACAAAAAGTTTTGAGCTCACTACAGACGCCTCTAACTATGCAATAGGTGCCGTTTTAAGTCAGGAGAAAAGACCGATAACTTTCATTTCGAGAACACTGAGCACCACAGAAGAAAATTACGCAGCCAATGAGCGAGAAATGCTTGCAATAATTTGGGCTTTAAACTCATTGCGTAATAACTTGTATGGATCAGCGAAGGTAAACATTTATACAGACCACCAACCTTTGACATACGCGTTGAGTAGTAAAAACAATAACTCAAAAATGAAAAGATGGAAAGCCATCTTGGAAGAGTATAACTACGAACTTCATTACACACCTGGGAAAAGCAATGTGGTTGCCGATGCTCTCTCTAGACCACCCCGCTCCGATCAAATAAACTCTCTATCATCCGCCACCCATAGTGATGAAAGTTCTGGTGAAAACCTTATTGCGACAGTAGAATGCCCAATAAACGTTTTTAAAAACCAAATATTTTTGCTTTTAGGTGAAGAACCTAGTTATCAGTTCAAAATTCCATTTCCGCGTTCTCACAAGCATGTCATAGTTCGAAATAGTTATTCCGAGGATAATCTAATCGATATATTAAAAAGGTACCTCAACCCAGATGTCACTAACGGCATTTTAACAGAAGAACGAATTATGGAAAAAATTCAAACGATCTACCCTACACATTTCAGTAATTATAGAGTCAGATACACGCAAAGCCAAGTTCAAGACTTAATGGACGAAACTGAACAAGAAGAAGAAATATTGAAAATTCATAAAAGAGCACATAGAAATAGCCGCGAAAATAAGCAACATTTACTTAAAAAATTCTATTTTCCCAAAATGAGTGTTAAAATTAGTAATGCATTAAAACAATGTAAAATATGCAAACAATATAAATACGAGAGGCACCCCAATAAGATTCCGATATCATCAACACCTATTCCACAATATGCAGGTGAAATAGTACACATTGACATTTACAGTACCGAAAAGAAATTAGTACTCACAGCCATAGACAAATTTACCAAATATGCACAAGTCCACATAATTAATTCAAAATCAATTGAAGATATCAGAGAACCACTGAGGAAAATCATTTTTCATATGGAGTACCAAGAATAATAGTCATGGACAACGAGAAGTCCCTTAGCTCAGCATCCATCTGTTTTATGCTAGAGGACCAATTAGGTATCGAAATTCACAAGACACCCCCTTACACCAGCTCTGCAAATGGTCAGGTAGAACGATTCCATTCTACCTTATCCGAGATAATGCGCTGTCTTAAAACAGATCGAATTCATAGGAACTTTATAGAGTTGTTAGAACGAGCAGTATATGAGTACAACTGCACTGTGAATTCAACTACTCAGAAAAACCAATAGAAGCTTTAGTAACCATAGACCCCGAACAATATGAGAACGCAAGAAAAGAAAATATTGCAGCAATAATTAAAAAGCAAGAAAAAGATTTAAAATTCCACAATGAAATGAAAAACCATTCATAAAAATCTAATCCGTAACTAACTTTTACATCTACAGGTTCTTATTCCAATCCGTTTTATGCGATATACACATAGTTAACTACACGGATACCCAAATAGTTACCATTCACGATGGTAATGCCAAAATTCAAGAAGGAACATTTAAATTCATCCATCTCATAGACCTAAATCAGTACGACGAGTTTTTACAACAGACAAGGACGACTATTAACCAGGATATCCCCAAGACAAATACTCTTTACCCTACACTACAACTGGAACTGCAACAAACCATGGATATACTAAGGACGATAGAACCATTTGAACCTAGTAGACAGATACGGTCATTTAATATCTTAGGGACAGCATGGAAATACCTTGCAGGGACACCGGACCATGATGAGATGGAAATAGTAACAAAATCGTTAAACGAACTGACAGACAACAATAACCAACAAATCGTAATAAATAAATCATTCAATGGACGAATAAATAAGGTCATACAGACCACAAATGAAATAATGAATAGTATAAAGAAAGATAATATTTTAATAGATGAAATAATATTTATGTTTCAAAATAAGCTTAGATTAATAAAGGAAGAATTGGCAAACATAAAATATGCCATACTTTGGGCAAAAAGTAATATTATAAAATCAATGTTGTTAGATAAAATAGAACTTAAGCAAACGATTAAAAAACTAAAAGAAGAAAATATGCCTTCCCTAATATAGATGAAGCATTAGAATATGCTCAAGTAAATAATAATAATCTAAAATAATCTAAGTTATAATAATAAATATCTAATGTATATCATAAAAAATCCACTAACTACGAAAGAAATTTATAATAATATGGTAATAAAAGCACTAAAAAGAAATGATTCTATTATAAATGTGGAGTATAAAGAAATTTTAAAATTTAATAATGAACTCTACGGTGTAAAACAAGAATGTAATAAGTATAATCAGATTAAAATTTGTAAGAAAACAAATTTAGAAGATTTAAGTAAAGAAAATTGTATTAATAAGTTATTATAGGGACTAAATTCAACATGCACCTTTAGCAACAACCAACATATACCGAACGTCGAAGAATTACATTCAGGATTACTATTTTTAAATGGATTTAACGGTACAATACAATCAGAGACGAATTATCATCTCAAAGGTACCTTTCTAATTAAATTCCATTACTGCAGCATAAAAATAAATGGACAAACCTATTCAAATCTGGAAGCATCTACTATTGAACTACAACCGGCAATTATGCAACCATCCCCAATAGAAGGAAAAAAAGTCAAATTGCTTTCATTAGAGGCCTTAGAAGAACTACAGATAAAAAATACAAAGCAACTAAAAAATCTTCAAAATGACACAACAGTAATCAGGTTTACAATTGGACTATTTGCACTTGCTATAATAATATTCACCATACTCATGTTACGACCCCGGAAAGGATCTAAGGTTATCATTAAGGAACCAAGTACATTTGAAAAGGTTATTGCTCCAGAACCCGAAATGCAGCAAGTTCCAAGAATTCATAACTTGCCCTATTTTTAAACGATTGGGACAATCGCATTTAAGAAGGGAGGAGTTAACGTAATAAACATTCAGTCAACGTAATTTAATTCTTCACAAGTATTTCACAAGCAATAATATGCTGACACCGTGGTTTGCAACACACGTGCATCCGCTGCAGTTCTTCATACCATGGGACTCAAAGTTAGCAACATCGATTCCCCAAAATAAAGTAACAAAAACAATACCGGCGGCAGAGCAGCTTAAGGTGTAATAATTAAGTTATGAGAAATGTTAAGTTAGTTTAAGTTTTATAGTGAAATAATAAAGATCGCTTTTAAGCGAAAAAATTATTTTTTTAAGATAATTTAATAAACGAAAGTTTAATTTATATCAACAAATAAACTAGATTGGGACCGCTGGCTCAAATACTTTACATATTGCTACAATACAACCCCATCAACAACACATGGCTACACACCTTTTGAGTTAGTATACGGAAAATCCGTAGCGCCTTATGACTTTCTGTTGAAGGGAAAAGTAGATCCAATATACAATATTGATAATTACGTAACATAACTCAAATTTAAACTACAACCAGCCCAAAAAAGAGCTATAGAAATGTTAGAAAAAGTAAAAGTGAGAATCAAAGTAAACTATGACAAGACAAAACCGCAAATTATTAATCAAAACGATATGGTTTACGTAAAGGACGAAACCGGTCATAAACTGGATAGTCTTTTTAAAGGTCCATATAAAGTGCTTGAAATTGACAATTTAGGAAATTGGAGAATCGACACAAAGCAAAAAATTATAATACGAGTAATACATAAAAATAGATTAAAATTAGCCTAATTCAAGTTTTATTATTAGTAAGTAAACATAAACATAAAACTAGTAAAAATAGAGTTTAAGAATACAGTGCGAGCTCGATGATCGCAACCACCTATTATCGCAACTGCTCGTTGTTTGCAACCACCAACATTTCCAGTCTCGGTTATCGCAACTTTAATACAGAAATGTGATTGTTTGATTGTTTGCTTTTCTACGTCGCCTTTGGACATAGAGAAGATGCAAAAACTAATAACATACATACATACGTTTGTCTACTATTTTTTTTTTCGTGTGTACAGCGGCACGGCAAGCTATTCGTTATTTTACAGTTAGTTTTTTATTCTGCTTTGGGTTCTTTTATGCATAGTTAGTATGAACTATTTTTGCGTGCAGTACAGATCACTCAATAGTAATGGGTTGAATAAAGAAAGTTGTGAAGTTGTCAATAAAACAAAAGACTGACATTTTGGAAAACCTTAAAAATGGAGAGACTGTGAAAGCAATTTGTTTGCATTATAATGTTAATAAATCAACCGTTTGCAGAATAAAACAAAATGAAAAGAATATAAAAAAATTCATAAGTGCAACTGAGTCTGGTCCTGGTAAACGCATGTATCTAAGGTGTGCTGAATTTCCCAAACTGGAGAAGGCTTTGTTCCAATGGTTTTTAAAACAAAGAGCCCGTAATGTTCCAATATCGGAAGAAATGTTAAAATCAAATCACTTTATTTTCATAGAAAGCACCCAGAAAAGGCAGGTGGTTTTAACGCCCGCTTAAAAACTTTAGGGGTGGATTAAGAAGTTTAAAGCACGTCATGGAATACGAAGACTAAAAATTTGTGGCAAAAAACTTTCAAATAAACCACAGTATGTAGACGCTTTTTTGGATAAGTTCAGAAGCAAAGTTAACGAAATGGGATTAAGTCCCGATCAAATATACAACTGTGATGAATCCGGGTTATTCTACAGATTACTGCCTAATCGAACTCTTGTCAGCTTAAAAGAAACTTCAGCTCCAGGACGAAAAGTTAGTAAGGAAAGAATAACATTTCTTCCATGTACGAATGCAAGTGGTACGCACAAATTGAAAATGCTGGTTATTGGAAAATCTGCAAACTCAAGAGCTTTCAGAAACTTTAAAAACAATCCTGTCCACTACATGAGTAGTAAACATGCTTGGATGACATCAATTCTTTTCGATGAATGGTTTAAACGCAGGTTTGTCCCAGAGGTCTTTTCAGGTCACAAAATTTTTAAAAATTAAAGATCTTCCAAATAAGGAACTGCTGCTCATTGACAATGCACCATGTCACCCAAAGGACAATGTGTTTCAAAATGACATTGAGGTTGTAACCATGTGCTTGCCTCCAAATTGCACGGCCATTCTTCAACTGCTTGATCAAAATGTTATTAATCTTATAAAACAGTATTATAAAAAGAAGTTATTAACACATTTGGTCGCGTTAAGAGGAGAAGATTTGGACGAGAAAATAAGGAATTTTAATTTAAGGAAAGCTGTAAATATTTTGGCAATCGCTTGGGAAAGGGTATCTGCGACGTATTTAAAAAACTGTTGGAATGTTCTAATGGAAAATGATGTTCATTGGTCGAACAAGGATGACATCTCATTCATCATAAGAGCCCAAATTCTTGACGAACAGTCAGTAGTCACAACTATTGAGGACTTACTTCTGAACATATCTCCTAACATTAATGTTTCCGAAGGAGAAATCAATGAGTGGCTTAATGAAACACAGTGACCAGACATTTGCGAAGAGGCTGAAGAAATCAGTGATGTCGAAATCTCTAGTGTCGAAGGATCTTCCGAAGTAGAAGATGTTGAGTTATCAACAATAACAACAGATCATGTTATCAAAGCTCTTGATATTGGAATTCAATGGGCAACTGAAAATGACATACCATTCCAAAAAGTTGCAGCTTTGCGTGAAGTAAAAGAGATCGCTGTATTAAAAAAGTTGCAGAGCACAAAGAAACAGACAAGTATAACAAGATTTTTTACAACAAATTCGAATACATAAACAATACCAATCTCAACAATACCCATTGAACCCAATTCATCCCATCTCTCTAAAGCCAGTAATAAACTGTTTCTTTTCATGAATTTTATTTTTAAGTTTTTTTTAAGGCGAATTTTTGAAGTTTCTATTTAATTTTCATATCAATAAATATTTACATATTAAAAATCGAAAATTTTGAGCCTTTACTTTATATGTAAAATTGGGGGTCGGTTATCGAAACCGGCTGTGACAGAATTAGTTGCAATCATCGAGCTCGCACTGTATTTTTGAATAACACCACTAGAAAATATATGAAACATCAACCGATATCTTAAAAAAAAAAAAAAAATATATACAACATATCTTATACAATTAGCAGTAGTTCATAATCTAATAATTAGGTAACTTTAAGAAATATCAATATATGCTCTATAAATTACTATTACTTTAACTCAAGTCAAGTCAAGTCAATAAAAAAAAATCTTTATTCTTTTCCAAATTATATAAAGGATTTTTTTTTTCAAAAAGGGGAGGTGTCATGGATAACGGTTCAGAGGTTCATAAAAATAATAAATATAACGCTCTACAATATGACTCAAGCTGATTGGAGTCGGTCATCAGTCCAATGCGACATGCGATACATTGTGACTCAAGCTGACCGAACTCAAGCCGACCAAACTATGTAATACATCATGACTCAAGCTGATCGAACTAGCAGTTCACTGCACTTGCAGTTCGTTACCCTTATTCATGACACCACCTAGTAAGCGAACTTACAAACGCTTTCGCTGGCTTAGTAATTTAAGCTATAAATAAATGTAAGTTGGTTATTGTTAAGACATTTTTTGTTCAGACGTTTTAAAAATAAGTCAAATAAAGAATTGAAACAATAAATCGATAACACGAGCCATTCGTAACAAAATTGATGGTCAAGCGTACGAAGTCCTGAGCATGTACGGGACAGCACCTAATTGGGACAACATAAAAAATAACTTGATTCTACACTACTCCGACAAAAGGACCGACACCACACTCATCCACGACCTACATTCATTAAGACAGTATAATAGAAACGTAGAAGAATTCTATAGCAACATAATAAAAAAACAAGCTACTTTAATCAACAATGTACTAATACACGAAACAAATAGTAATGTATACATTCCTAATTAACACTGGAACGTTCTCCTCGTTTATAAACCCCGAATTTGTAAATGATGCAGATAACGTATTGTGCGACCCAGTCACAAACACAACAATTTTAAATAAACACAAAATAAATTAATAAGTTACATTACCCACTTTCATAGAAGTTAACGAACCAGTTCAGTTGACGTTTCTTTTATTCAAATTCCACGGAATTTTCGACGGACTTTTAGGAATAGACAGTTTAACAAAATTAGGTGCTAAAATCGATCGCAGTACCAATACCCTAATTACAAATAATTCCTCCATTAATATTGAATTCAAGCCCAATTTCTCCTCAGGAACTCCAAACAAATAGTCAAAATACCTACTGATATTCAATATGGAGATATATACATTAAAACGACTCAAATTGAACCACACTGTTACATCTCCGAAGGTATTTATAAAATCAAAAATTGGTTCAGCTTAGTAGGAATATTAAACAACAGCGATTCCGAAATGACATTTTTGTTAGAACAGCCTCTCAAAGTATAAGCCTACAATACTTCAGATTCGTTGGAATAAATAATATAAACATTGATCATAATAACCAAGAAATTGAAGGCGACATAACCGAACTTATTCGCTCTTCTCACCTTAACACAGAAGAAAGAAAATTGCTTTTAAAATTTTGTAGAATCTACAACATCGTATAGGTTTGGTTGTCCAAAGAAGGACAAGATCTAAGTTTTTCAAACAATATCAAACATTCAATTGATACAATAGACAACGTATCAATCTATACAAAATCATACAGATATCCATTTATACACAAGGAAGAGGTAAAAAAATAGATAACAGAAATGCTAGAACAAAAATAGTACGACCAAGCTACTCACCCTTGAGTTCTCCAGTCTGGGTAGTACCCAAAAAAAAAAAAAAATAAAGATGCGACCGGCAAAGAAAAGTGGCGTTTAGTCATCGATTTTCGAAAACTAAACAAAAAAACTATTTATGACAGATATCCTATACCAAACATAAACGACATCCTAGACAAATTAGGCACATGTCTCTACTTTTCTATGTTGAGTCTTATGAACGGATTTCATCAGATTGAAATGAATTAAAGAGATGTTAAAAAAAACGGCCTTTACAGTAGAAGAAGGTCACTACGAATTCTTAAGGATGCCATTCGGTCTCAAGAATGCTCCTGCAACATTTCAAAGAGTCAATCATTTGCTTAAAGGCCTGCAAGAAAATATGCCTAGTATATTTGGAAGATATAATCGTTTTTTCAACGGCGCTGCAAGACTTACTTACTTGCTTAGATGGCGCCTGCAACCGTAAGTCGGCTTCCGCCTGTTGTAAGAAATTGCGCTTGCTGGCGCCAGTTGGAAGCTCCAAGTTTCATCAGGTTGTCCTCCACTTGGTCCCTCCAACGGAGATGCGGTCGTCCTCTTCTGCGTTGTCCACCGCTGGGTACCGAATCGAATATTTTCTTCGCTGGAGCGTCGTCTTCCATCCGCTCAACATGACCTAGCCAGCGAAGCCGCTCGATTTGTATGCGCTTTACTTTGTCGATGTCGGCGTATAGCTCATACAGCTCATCGTTCCATCGTATTCGGTACTCGCCATTGACTCAGATTGGTCCGTAGATTTTATGAACGATCTTTTTCTCGAACGCTCCTAAAATCTTTTCATCAGAGCTGCTCAACGTCCAGGTTTGTGCTGCATATAACAGGACGGGCATGATTAGTGACTTATAGAGTGTTACTTTTGTTCGTCGAGAGAGGGCTCTGCTTCTCAATTGCCTACTGAGCCCAAAGTAAGACCTGTTGCCAAGAGTTATCCTTCATTTTATCTCTCTACTGATATCGTTGGTGGAGTTAATGCTGGAACCGAGGTAGACGAAGTCCTTCACAACCTGGAAGGAGGTGTTGTCAACAGTGACGTGGGTGCCAATACGCTGGGACTGTTTGTTTGTTGACACCAGATATTTCGTCTTATCTGCGTTTAATGCAAGACCCATGCGACTCGATTCTTTTTGTAATTTGGAGAATGCTGCACTGACTTCGCGTGTGTTATGGCCAATGATATCAATATCATCGGCATACGCTAGCAGCATAACACTCTTATAGAATATTGTGCCGCTTTGTCTCAGATCAGCAGCTCTAATGATCTTCTCCATAATTAGGTTAAAAAAGTCGCACGATAAAGAATCACCTTGTCTGAAACCTCGTTTGGTAACAATTGGGGGGAGAGGTCCTTCCCTATTTTTACTGCACTGCTGGTGTTGCTCAGTGTCATCCTGCATAGACGGATTAATTTTGCAGGTATACCAAATTCAGACATGGTGGAGTATAGGTGATTCCTTGTTGGACTGTCGAAAGCGGCTTTATAGTCGACAAAATGGTGGTGGGTGTCGATTTGCTTCTCTATGGTCTTTTCCAAGATTTGTCGTAGCGTGAATATCTGGTCGGTGGTAGATTTTCCAGGTCTGAAGCCACACTGATAAGGCCCAATCAGTTGGTTTACGATGGGCTTCAGTCTTTCACATAGTACGATAGACAAAACCTTATAGACGATATTTAGGAGGCTTATCCCACGGTAGTTGGCGCAAATAGTGGGCTCGCCTTTCTTGTGGATTGGGAAGAGTACAATGAGGTTCCAATCGTTTGGAATGCATTCTTCCAACCATATTCTGCATAGAAGCTCGTGAATGCATTTAAATAGAGCTTCGCCTCCGTTCTTAAACAGCTCAGCTAGTAGACCATCGGCTTCCGCGGCTTTGTTGTTCTTAAGCCGTGTTATTGCTGTCAAGACTTCATTATAGTCGGGCAGCGGAACTTCAACGCTGTCATCCATAATTGGGGTTTCCATATGTACATAACGTCAATGTACTCTGGATATCTGCCACTAGATTCCCGTTTTCATCCTTGCAGAAAGAGGCCTTGGTTTTAGAGCCATCGGCCAGGCGTCTTATCTTTTCGAAAAATTGTCGGGCCCCGTTTCTGTCACCAAACATCTCAAAAGAAAAGAACGTTTCTCGTCCCTCCTCTTCTCTCTGTATCGCTCCTTAGCAGCACGCGTTACAACCGACTGCAGGGTGGCTTTGGAGGCGGCGTTTTTCTCTGCAGTGGCGTCGCAACACTCTTGGTCGTGCCACTGGTTTCGGCGGGGACGGTGGTAGCCAATAACCTCTTCGGCAGCCGTACGCAGAGAGTGGGAGATGTGTGCCCACTGCGCGCATATATCGTCGATCGGAGGAGTGTTTTCTTGAAGCAGGAGTGAGACTCGAGTGGCAAAGGCTTCGGCTGTCCGTTTTGACTACAGCTTGTCAACGTCTAGCTTTCTCTGTGAAGGATTGCGCGTATTCTTTGCAGCGCACAGACGTGTATTGATCTTAGCTGCGACAAGATAATGATTCGAGTCTATGTTAGCACAACGGATCGTGCGTACATCTCATACACTGGAAGAGTGCCTTCCGTCAATCAAAACGTGATCAATTTGGTTGCGCGTTTTTTGGTCAGGGGTGGTCTTATGAATATTGAGATGCTTGAATCTAGTGCTACTTATAACCATGTTTCGTGATGCGGCGAAGTCCATCAGCCTCATTCCGTTATCGGATGTGTTGTCGTGGAGGCTGAACTTTCCGACTGTTGGACCAAAGATGTCGCTGCAAGAGCATTTGGAAAATTTGAAAAAAGTTTTCGACAGACTCCGAGGATCTAATCTCAAAGTACAGCTGAATAAATCGGAATTCCTGCACAAAGAAATATCATTCTTAGGACACTTGGTGACGACAGAAGGAGTAAAATCCAACCCCGACAAAATTTCAGCGATAAAGAATTTCCCTATACCACGCACACAGAAAGAGATAAAAGCATTCCTAGGGCTACTAGGGTATTATCAGAAATTGATTAAAGATTTCGCTAATTTGGCAACCTTTAACTGAATGTCTCAAAAAAGGTAGAACAATAGTCCTAAACGACAGATACATAAGCACCTTTGAAACCTGCAAAAATTTACTAACAAATGACCGAAAACTCCAATACCCCGACTTTTCGAAAACCTTCATATTAACGACAGACGTAGGCAACTTTGTGTTAAGAGCAGTTCTATCGCAAGCTCATATAGGACATGACAAACCCATATGTTATGCCAGTAGGACTTAAACAGGTACCAAAATAAACTACTCCACAATTGTTCGTTTCGTTTGGGCTATCGTTTGGGCCATGTTTGGAAAAATTCAAAATCTTCACGGATCACAGACCATTAACTTGGATCATTAACTTAAAAGAACCGAATTCAAAACTAATTAGGTGGAAACTAAAATTAGAAGAATTTGATACTGATATAGTCAACAAAAAAGGAACTTTGAACTCAAACGCAGACGGCCTAAGCCGAATAAAAATCAATAATCCAATTGTAATCAATTCAAAGAAATAAGTCTGACTGATGCAACCACATCAATGCAAGGTACTTCAGGATCAAGAGTGCATTCAGCACAGGAAAAATTAATTGAAATAATACATAATTCAGAAAAACCTTTTAAGCGAATTTGGTCTTAGTAGTCTAAGTAGTCTTAGAAAAATCAAACCAAATACCACCCACAATAGTAGAAGTCTCCTTCAGAAATAAGCAAAGAAGTATAATACGAACATCAGAATTTACAGAGGAACAACTAATCGACATATTCAAAAAATATTTAGCACCTAACAAATTAACAGCGAGTGCAAGATGTTTACTCTAAATACTTCTCAGCAAACAAAACTTTTAGACTGATTAGATGCAAAGAAATTCTAATAGACGTGACAGAAATGACGAACAAGACAAGCTAATCAACATGCACCACATAAATAGCAATCCCAGAGGAATCAACGAAACACTAGCACACCTGAAGAGAGAATTCTATTTCCCCTTCATGAAACCTAAAATAACACTAACTATAAATATTTGTAATTTATGCAAAGAACAAAAATATGACAGAAAACCCCAAAAAATTAAATATAAGAAACCAGAAACTACAGAGAACACACTAAATATTTTGCACGTGGACATATATAGCATCAATAAACGACATGTACATACGATAATAGATAAGTTTTCATAATTTGCTTCAGGATACACACCTCCTATAAGGAAGATCCTCCTATAAGGAAGATAAGATAAGAAATAGCTTATCAATAGTTAAATCACTAAAAAACTTCTTCAGTACACATGGTATACCAAAGAAAATAGTTAGCGATCAGGGTTCCGAATTTACAGCAAATATCTTTAAAGATTTCTGCAAACAATTTGGGATAGAGCTTCACTCACATCATTCCAGCAAACTTCCAGCAATTCTCCCGTCGAAAGATTACACTCGACCCTGACAGAAATTTATAGGGTCATCATTGCAACAAGAAAAGAAAGAAAACTAGACATAGATCACGAGGAAACTTTCGCTGAAACCTTTATAACATACAATAATGCCATTCACTCATTCACTAAACTAACAACTTTTGAAGTTTTCAGTGGAAAAGAACCTTTAAGGCCAGCAATACATTTTTTTTGGCGGTCGAAATTTTGAAACATGGCAAAAGAAAATATATATAAAAATTTAACCTTCACCTGGCATGCTCATCCTGAGTAACATACCTGGACTCGTGGGGTAAGTACGAACCCCAGTGATTTAAATCTTTGTAAAAATTGAAATATTCATTATTTTGTCTCCTAAAAATTCAGAGATCATCTTTAGATACCACTTTAAAATGTGGAAAGTCCGAGTTAAAAAAAATTAAGATCAGCCTTCGTTAAAAATTTCGGAAATCTGGAAAACTCGAACATTTTTTTTTCTTTTTTCTTTTTTTTTTATGTTTGAGTCGCTCCGAACGACTCATCCGTCAGGCAAACGAATCTATACCAAACATAACAGAATGAAGGAAATGAAGGATTTGTAAAAAATGAATGCAGCAAAAAATATGATTCGATTGTTATGTGCACAACATAACATTCGGTGCATAAATTGAATTTAAAACTTTAAAAATTGGAAATTGGAATTGTACATGCGATGGCAGAATTAGATGGTCGCAATTTAGACCGTCAGAATTTTAAAATTCAGGATGGTTACACAATTTTAAGATTGTGGCATCAGATTCGACGTCAGCGACCTATAAACACTGTTAAACCATGTTAAGAACTCTTAAAAATACATTTTAGTAGATGGCAGCACTGTTATAAAAAAATGACACAATTTTGGAAATCTGACAACGAATTCGGATTCAGCGACCCATTTTTACATAGTGTTTGCTCCAGCAACGAATTCATGAAAATAAAAAAATGTTGGGTGGCAACACCATTAACCATCTTGAATTTTAAATTTCTGACAGTCTTAATTGCGACCGTCTAATTCTACCATCGCATCTACAATTCCAATTTTTAAAATCTTAAATTCAATTTATGCACCGAATGTTATGTTGTTGTCAGCATTAATCGTTTGCAAATCATTCACTCTGTTATGTTTGATTTAGATTCGTTTGTCCGACGAATGCTACCGGCTATATGTCGTTCGGAACGACTCAAACATAACAATCAATCGTTTCCAAACGAATGTGTTGAAAGTCGGTTTAAGACTCTTTATGGCCAAGGTTGATTTATAAGGTTGTCGCAGGGCTAATCGCATTCTCTTCTCAGTACCCATAATTGTCAAAACCAGCCAATTTTGCGAATGACTACGAAAGAAAAACGGATGATAATAGAGAGCACTTGCAGATTTTCTATGAGATGTCAACTTCGATTTGACAATTATGGGCACTCGCTCTCTCCCTTGCGACAACCTTATAAATCAACCTTGTTTATGGCTATGGTGTTAATTTCACTCGCTGTTATAGTTATGTAAACTACTGAACTCGACACCGAATGCACTATTGTTGTAGTAGAAACGAGTTAATCCGTGCAGAGGTTTAGTACGTGCCCCACGAGGCCAGGTGAAAGTTAAACATCAAATTTTAGACTTATGACAGCGTTGGGACAGAAGATGGAAATACAAGAACTTAACGAACATCAGGTAGTATTAACAATATAAAAAGGCACAGCAAGGACAATAAAAAATTCCGATAACCTAATACACATTGTAAATTTAAATTTATACAGAGACAACGTGGTCAAAATTACAAAGTTCATTACAGTGTTAGACAAATTATATAATACAAAGGGAAATACATTAATAACAAAACTCAAATTGGAAGAAGTCTAGAACAAACTAGACTCACTTACACCACATACAAGAAACCGAAGAGGATTAATTGACGGACTAAGTACAGCTGTTAAGTTTATCACAGGTAACATGGATGCGAACGACGCAAAAATATTGAACGAACAAATTGAAGATTTAAAATCAAACCAAGTAAATTTCCGTCTAGAAAAAAATAATCAAATAAGACTAAATTCCACCATGATACAAAGACTTGAAAACATTACCAACCATATCAATAATCAACAACAGAAAATAGAAAATTTCATTTATAAAATTCAAGACCAAAACACAAATAGAATTCGAGTAATTTAAGAAATTCTTCAAACACAATGCCTCCCACAAATTATACATATAATATTTAATACAGATCAAATATGTTAATAATATGACACAAATTTCATATTTAATGTCCGTATCTCCATCCTATCACAAAACACATATTCCCTACTCCGATTTATTCCCCTCCCTATTAACAAAACTAAAGAAACAGATATATTTCCATATCCATTATATAATTCAGAAAGAGTTCCTTATTTGTCTGAAATATGCCCAAGAGTAGAAGAAATTTACTATTGCCAAGAAGCAAGACATCAAGAGGACATTGCAGAATCAACCTGCTCATTGCATCACCAACGACATCGGACAATCATGTAACATTCTACAACCAGAACCCAACTACATTTTACTCCTTAACGTTCCAACAACAATAGTTAACTCAACATGTAACTTTGCCCCACATAAAGTGTCTGGAAATATTCTACTACACTTCGAGAACTGCAAAGTGGAAATCAACAAAATATTATATCAGAGTTACCCAAACATCTACTGGGACGAGATACACCTAATTTCAGCGGCTCATATACAAATCCACACCAATCACACAGTCGGAAAACTTAACCTTCATAAGCTCAACGCACTGAACATCGAAAATAAGATTGCCATAGATAACTTAAAATCCAGTTATCTTGCCATAGATAACTTATATAATTCCAGAAAATGTAATCGAAGCATTCTTTTGGATCATGTCACTTCAACCAAAATTCAACTTTTATGGCCGTCGCTCCATACCGAGGGGGAAGAATTACAATCCCACCCGCAGTACAACAACAGCAACTCAACACAAAAACAAATCAAAAAGCACCCACAAAACCGCCAAGTACCTGAGGATCATCTTACAATCTCGCAGTGCATGCCAATGCAGTGCACGCGCATCCGACAGCGCAGCAGCGAGTGCAGCAGTGGATTGTCAAGTGTGGGAACCGCCATAGCAGCAATTTTAGGGTAGCGGCTAGGTTAGGCATTGCCAAATTTTAAGCTATTAATATGTGTTACTTTTAATTATGCTGGCAGTCTAATTTGGGGTGTCTTTGATACCAAATAAACTTAAATTACGTTTAATTAAAATTTAACCGATTGTGAGTTTCATTTAATTTTGGCTTTAGCTTGTGCTAGCCAATGTCTGGCCTAGTATTTTTTTACGTGTACGCGTCTTGATCGCGTTAACTGGCGCCCGAGCAGGGATCTGACGTCGTTTCTACACCATCCAGGCGTTAACTAGTTACTTGGGGGAAATAGGCTGCGGTTCCTGTAACGAGGACCCTCCAGTTTATTATTTAGGGCAAACTATCTCCTCTAACCAATACTCCTGGACACTCTCCTAACAAAAAAGTGTCAAATGGTTATTGGCGAGGTGTGTGGTAAATTCTGCCTGAGTAGGTTGCTGATGGGCAGCATCTAAAACGGATAACACAATTATCTCCAGTCAGTGGGAAATATTACTAGCAAGTAACTAGTCTGAACTTTGCAGAGTGCGCAGAAGGAAGTGTGGAGACGGGTCGGTCCAGCAGATTTTAAATAAAAATATTTTACGTTTCAGTTTGAACGATCCATAATATGCAAAAAAGCAAGCCCAGTAAAATGGAAATATTGTGAGTCCTGCAGGAAATTTTGGAACGAAAATAAGCTTAAAGAGCAATAAAAATGAAAATTCCAATAAGGAAGTGTTATCTAAAAAATATTTTTCAAAATTTGTTAAATGTTTTAGTTGCAAAATATACTTCAGAAAAATTCCTATGTAGGATAAAAAGTGTTTAACAGAAACCAATAGTAAAAACTAAGCTTACTCAAAATTAAAAATAAAAATTATTTGTGAGTTCTGTTTAAAATTTTGTACATACTTGAGAAAAATTCCTAAATAAGATAAAAAGTATTTTACAAGTAAAGAACCAAGAAATTATTTAAGCAAATAAGTGTGTGGTGTGCGTGATCGAAATATCAAGAAAAAAATTGCAAAAAATACAATAAAGCCGTGTTATTTGTGAGGTAAGCGCCTGTAATATTCTTGCCATAATAATCAAAGGTTTATTTAGTTGAGTGAATAATGGAAGACGTAAAGAACACTCTTACGAACTTGACTGGGGCAGTCAATGCTCTCTTTGAACAGTTAAGGCAAATAGGAATTATAACACGAAACTTAAGAGATGGAAAGCTAGAATAGGAGAGTATAACTTTGAGTTGGTTTACAATGCCAGGTAAATCTAACTTTGTGGCCGACGCTCTTTCGAGACTCAGAACGGAACTGAATCATTTGCCAGGATCAAGTGTGTAACGGCACACAAAATGGTGAGTTCTTGCTTCTATGTTTGAAGGTGGCTTTGACTGAGAATTTGAATCCACATTTGAACATGGAGGCCAGAACTCGCCATAGCAGTGCCGTATGCAAACATGAGTGACATACTGCTCATATCAAGGCTGACGCGTTCGAGGTGTGACAGCTGACAGATCATTTTGACACTTGACAGATGACGGTGACAGTTGACACTTTGACTTTGACAGCTGACAGTTGACTTTGACAGCTGACAAATGACTTTGACAGATATCATTGACCGTTGACACTTTGACCTTTACCGTCAACACGTTTCTGGATCTCTGACCTACTTGCTTAATTTAACATCTGACATTCTCTTCTCTCGTCCAAATTCACCATTTTTTTTTATCTAAATCTGACATTTAATTTCTTCAAAATTCTGACATTTCTTTTCATTTAAGTTTGACTTCGCTTACAGTAGTATTTGACATTTTTACTTCATTCAAATCTGACAGTTTATTATCTTTTATATCTAACATTTTTCTCTTGCATTTAAATTTGACATTTTCCTGTATTAATATCGGATGGGTTTCTTTAATTTAAATCTGACAGTTTTAATTTTTCTTAACGCGGACCATTCTAACTTCATTTAATTCTGACAGTTTCTGACATTCAAATCTGACATTTCCCTCCATCAATATCCTGACATTTTTGGCTTGTCTGACAGTTCTGTTTCATTTAATTCTGACACTTTTCTTTTCATCTAAAATTGACGTTTCTCTCTTATTTAAATCTGACCTTTGTTTTGTGACTAGTTCTGACAGTTTTTATATACTTCTGACATCTGTCGCAGATCGTTTCCAGCTGTCACACTTCGAATGCGTTAGTTGTGGATAGTTAAAGTGAACATTGTGAGGGCAAAGAGGATTTCAGGTTTGTGAACCTTGTTAACTCACGCGAGTGTGTCACACAGGTAAAGTTCGAAGAGACTCCTCAGTAAAAATCCTCAGGTCAGAGTGCACTGAGAAAGGCAACGTCTAAACACCCCAAGTTGAAAAGTATCGAAATTTGGAAATCAAAGTTGGTCACTGTGACTGTAAATGGCCAACTCTGCCTATGGCATGTTGAAGACTTTCTTTTGATCTTGGGACAGCGACAGATGCAGCCGCCACTAAATCCACCATCGTGAGTATTTTTGTTGAATTTTCTTTTTGTAAATTGGAATTAACACGCCACTATACTTGCCAGGACAGCCATATTCGCCATCCCACAGAGCCAGCACCCAAAGGCGGTTATATTTTGCGACACAGCCACCATCGGAGCGACGACCCGGCAGTCAATGCGCCGACAGCACCAACAACACCTAAAATTGCCCACAACGGCAATTATTCGGCAACTGTCACCTCTGCCAAAGGACGCAGTCCACATAGCCACCTGCATTTCTTGCCGCGGCTCTGAAAATTTCCAGCATAGGGTACTCGGTCGCTGCCGGTACTGATGATGACTGCGCCGTAATCTCGTCGTTTCTCCAAACTGTTCATTCTGGATAAGCTAGACGCCGAACCAAAAACCTCTTGCACCTAATTAAGCAGCAGCATTAGGAAGACGATGACAACCAGCAACAGTCACAACACCCAGTAGCTACGTCAGCAACTGGTCACGCATCAGACAGTGGCTACAGCCTCAGGGCCCCCCCACACTTCCACATCACGCTCAACCAATACTGCAGCTGCCACTGGAGAACCAGGTTTTTCTTTTGTTTTGGTAGTCTGTTTTATTCCACCCTCGATATTCTGTTTTTTTTTATTAAACTAACCTTTTTATTAACTGCTCACGTAATAACTACGAGAACTGATTTACAACAATAAGTAAATATCTATTAAAACATCATAGAAATCTAAAGTGAAATTAATTTAAACTAAACTTTAACCATACCCTTATGTCCACAGTATATTGGTTTTTTTTTTGCCCAAGTTAAATGACATATATTAAACTAGATTAATCGTGGTTTTGACTTAAGTTGCAATTGCAAACAAGTTCACTTAAGTAGTTATTTAGCTAACGCAAAATACAAACTTTTGAATTATGGAAATTTTCGAGTAGATAGAAATACTTACATAATTTGTCTAAACATTTAATCAATAGTTTGAGAGTTTTTATTTTTATTTTTGATTTTCTGTATATTGTTTATACAAATTAAAAATTACTTGTTTTAGCAATTTAATTTGCTTTGCAAATATTAATTTTATAGCAATTTTATTTGCTTCTTTACTTATTTTTTTTATATAACTTATTTGATACAATTTTATATATTTTATACTCATGAATTGACTTCTCCAATATACAATTTTTTCTATTTAAAATATTTTTAATTGATTACAAACTAAAGAAAAAATAAATCAAATATAATTTAAATAATTTTTTAAAAATAAACATAATACATACTTAAAATTGTAAACTAAAATCCAAAATAAAATTTTTTACTAATATACGAAATTTAAATCATCCCTAATATACATCATAAAACTAAACATAATATATAACCTTAAAATTTACACTAATATACACATCTAAATTAAACTTAATAGATACCATTAATTTAAACTCAATATACGCAACTAAAATACACATACAAAACTAAATTAACCATAAATATCCAACTAAAATAAACTTAATATAACACCACTAAATTAAACCTAATATAAATAGAATAGCTAAAACCTAACATAATATTATAATAATTTACAACTAACCATCATTAAAATAAACGTAATATAAATACTTAAAATAAACTTAACTTAAATACTTAAAATAAACTTAACACCAATACTTAAAATAAACTTAATTAAAATATATTTTAAAATAAAACTATAAAAATATATAACCAAAACTAAAAATATATAAATAAAAATTTATTTTTAAATAAGCACAACAAAAAAACAAAATAAATAAAACTAAATTTTTTTGTTTATTTCAAAAATAAAAATAGAATTCCATTTAAAAACTTTATTTAAAACTTTACAAATAAAAATAAGGAAACAAAAATAAACTTATTTAAAAATAAAAATTAAACTTAAATAACTAATATGTAACTTTAGTTATAAGTTTCCGAAAGAAAAACAAAATTGTTATGAATTAAATTGTATCCTAAAATGAGCCACTGAAGTTTTTATTTGGTTGAGCGGGATAATGTTTGCTTAGGGGAGGATCCATTTTTTGTTGCCCCAAATCCTCCAGGAAGGGTGGGGAGAGTGAGGGCAGAGTCCTAACACCTGGACTATCGAGTGTTGGTTGGTGGTTGAGTGAGTCAGGGGGCTCTCAACCTTGTCCAATTTTTTTTATATAACTTATAAGTTTGTTTTTTATTTCAGGTTCGGTTTATTTTTTTCTTTTTTTTTTGTTTTGAATCCTCGGCGCGAACTAAAGCTATGCACGTGATTTATTTGTACGGAGAAGGTACATGTGGGTGGCCACACGAACCCCCCACATCTCACCGACCTGCTAGCGATGGCACACCAGCACGTGCAGTCGTGGCCAACCAAGTGTCCTCGGGTCACCAGGGCCGGTGGCGTCGGCTGAGGGAAGCAGGCGCTCTGTCTACTTTTCTGTGCGCGGTACACAGGGGCGCATTCACCGTGCGCCCTCAAAATATACAGTCTAGCGAAGGTATCCAAGATTCCGCTACCGAGACGGCTAGCGAAGATAACCATACGTCAGCCGCGACCATGCACAGTTTGGAAAGAGACAGCTACGAGTTACTACCACATGTAGAATGCTCCTGTGAACGTGTTTAAAAACCAATTAATAATCAGGCAAGGCCTCCATTGTTGGGAGGCACCACACCCGGGGTACAAGCGCCATTACATATCTATGGAAATTAATAGCGAAAATTTAAAAACTAACTTAAAAAATTTCTGAACCCCGCCGTCATTTATGGGATAAAAATACCTGAAGCCTTTTTACAAATTCTTCAGGAAGTTTATATGGACCTTTTTTCTAGATATAAAATAAGAATGACTCAAAGAGTCGTGGAAGACGTATACAATGAAGAAGAATCTGTCGGATCATTGAAGATGAGCATAAATGTGTGCATAGGAACCCGCGGGAGAATAGTGCCCAGATAATTGAGAAATATTATTTCCCGCGCATGAATGCACTTATAAAAAGGTACACAGTTACAATACGAGGGCCGTTCGGAAAGTTCTTAGCCTGACACAGATATGACGGCATAAACAGCAAAAAGTTAAGTCTGTAGGAAACTTTAATCCATCGTATGAACACATGTAAAATTTCAATTGGATCTGGCAACTCATTCGTATAAGAACAGCTGTTCAAAAACGGTACTTCAGTGATTTGTGTTGCAATGGAAAAATTTGAAATTCGTTGTGTAATTAAATATTTACATAAAAAAGGTTTATCGGGGCAAGAAATTTATAATGAAATGGGGAATGTATTAGGTGAGAATGCTCCTTCATACGCAACAGTAAAAAACTGGATAGCTGAATTTAAACGTGGTCGTTCAAGCATTGAAGATGAGCCTCGAAGTGGTCGTCCAAAAACTGCAACTTCAGCAGAAATCATAGCAAAAGTACATGATATAGTACTAGACGATCGACGAGTGAAAGTGCGGGAAATAAGTGATGCCATAGGCATCTCAAATGATCGAATTCATTTGATTTTGCATGAAGAATTAAAAATGAAAAAATTATTTGCAAGATGGGTGCCGCATTTGCTTACGGTTGATCAAAAACGCATTCGCATGAAAATTGCTCAAGACTGTTTGGATAGATTTTTGCGAAATAAAATGGATTTTAAACGTCGTTTCATAACTGTTGATGAAACATGGATTCATCACTATACACCAGAGACGAAAGAGCAATCAAAACAGTGGATTGAAGCTAAAGGAAGTGTACCAAAGAAGGCAAAATTCAATCGGCTGGAAAAGTTTTGGCAACGGTTTTTTGGGATTATAAAGGAATTTTATTGATCGACTATCTTCAAAAAGGTAAAACAATTACATCAGAATATTATTGTAACCTTTTGGACCAATTGGATGTGAAAATTCAAGAAAAACGACCTGGTTTGCAACGCAAAAAAGTAATTTTTCATCAAGACAACGCACCAGCACACAAGAGTGTTAAAACAATGGCAAAATTCAACGAATTGAAGTACGAATTGCTTGACCATCCACCTTATTCTCCTGATTTAGCTCCCTCTGAATTTTACCTGTTCCCAAATCTAAAAAAATTTCTTGCTGGCAAGTATTTTACCTCAAATGAAGATGCAATTGCAGCTGTAAACGATTATTTTGCAGAGCTTCAGGAAAATTATTTTAATCAGGGGATAGAATTGCTAGAAAAGCGTTGGACTAAGTGTGTTGAAGTTTCAGGAGATTATATTGAAAAATAAAGATAATTTTAAAAATCTAACTCTTGTTTTTCATTGTTAGGCTAAGAACTTTCCGAACGGCCCTCGTACAGCCTGTAACCCTATCCATAGACAATAAGTTGTCTGCTGGTAAAATATACTTGGTATAATACCAAGTACACTTTACCGTATATTTTTTTTAACCCATCTTATCATTTTTATGACCCACGTATGGTGTCGCAAACATGTTAAATTCTTTTAGTCACAAATTGTGTGGCAATATTAAATTTCAAATTAAAATAATAAACTCACTTTCAAAGATTGCGTACACAAATTCTTCGAACTCACTTGAACAACCCAAAACTAATATCGGTCGTCAAGTGCATTCAAAAGATCATGAATTTCCACGGAAAGTCAAGTGAGCGAAACGTAAACAAATCCACGCTCGCTTACTGACCCAAAAGAAAGTAACAAAAACAGAATTGCGCAAGCGAGTCAGTCGTTCACTTATTAACCTAGTTCGATTCTTAAGAAAGAAGCGCAGGCAAATTTGTGTAACTGAACGCACGCTGCCCAATCATCGCTTGATGAACGTAAAAGCAAAATTTCAAACTAAAGAAATAATTTTTAGCCAATAACAACGGAAAGAAAGTTGTAAAAGGTGAAAGACCGTCTGTAGACGGCCTTGCCGATGTAAGGAGATAAAAAAAAAATTGTTTGTAATATACAATTTTTTTTTTATTTAAATAAAATACTACATTTCAAAAAATCAGGTAAATAATTAAAAACAATAAATCAATCACTCCATTAAGTGATACTGTTTAAAGCAGTTTTTGGCTTTTGTAAAACATAAATGCACGTTACATTTGGTACAAAAGGTGTGCGTATCTGATTTTTTACAGAATTTGCTTGACTTTTTTGATCCCCATTCAGCAAAGTGATTCATCTCGTCGTACCTTACACTCTCTACCGGATGAGTCGCTCTTTTACCAATGCAAGTACCGCTAGTATATGAGTGTGTTTCGGATGATGGACGACCAACGGCTAGTTTTTCAACAGAAACACAGAGTTCCTTAGCTATTTTCAAACGAAATTGAAACATCGTCATATCTTTTTCTTTGTCATCATCATCTTTTTCGTCATTATTAGATATATTTTTTCAGCATTCATTCTTCGATACAGAACGAAAGCATTAGTGATAGCCATGTCCAGAAGATGGTAAAAAAACCTAGTTGCCATATCCATTGTTTTTATATGTAGTCCATTACGACCCATATATAAATCCATCAAATCAACTCCTCCCATGTGAGAGTTATATTCGCGAATTATTTGTGGACAATCGATTTCAATACATTTTTTTTCTTTTCTGTTATAGCGATGGATTTTTGCTGACTGTATGGCAGAATTCAATTTTAAGAAAGGCTTAGTACCAACATATGTTGAACATAGTCTCACATTTTTTGTATCTTTCCACAAAATTGTATTGATGTCGATACCATACGATGAACCAACGTATTCCACTGAATAACCGCGTTCTTCTCTTTTCAACTCTGTATCTTTATCGGATGGTAGTTTGCAGTTTGGAATTCGGTTGGCTCTGACAGTGCCAAGAGAATAAATACCACGAGCTCTCAAGTAAACTAGAAGCGGTAGAGATATGTAAAAGTTGTCAAAGTAAATGATATGATTGAAGAAATTTGGAACCGTTTGCGACAACCTGATATATATTTCAAATTGGTAGGAGTAACCATTGCTGTCACACATAACAAATAACTTTACTCCAAATGGATGCGGTTTGTCTGGTAAATACTGACGTAAGTGATAAGCCATTTTAGTTGAACACATTTGTTCGTCTACACATAAGCGAGCTTTTTTTGGAATTAAGTCAAAGCGTCCATTCAAATATGTGGCTACCTTCCTGATTCTAAAAATGGGATCATACCCTGGTTCATATTTTGGTATAAGTTTAGACTCATCGTTAAAGGATAAATGTTTCTTTAAATGTTTAAAATTTCTTCAGTGGCATGCCATCTGGTATATGACGAAATCCATATTCACTTCAGTGTGCATTGATGTTTGGGTAACGGAAAATGGACATAAAAATCAAAATTCCAATATAGCGACGAATCTGCACTGCATGAACGTTGAATTGTGTGCTTATGTTTTCCACGTGTGCTGCTCGATTCGTTTCCAGAACAATAATATCGATCAAATCATTAGTGAAAAAGTAAGAAAAAAAGTCTCATGGTGTTCGTAGTTTCTTCACTTCAGATGGCAAATCACTTTTTCCACGAAATGCAACTTCGTTCACATGCAACTGCATATATCCTTTACTCCACAGAGTTTTCTTGAATTCACTTGAATCCTTTTTGGTATTCTGCAAGGCTAAAAAACAAATAAAAAATAAGTAGGTAGATAAAGTTAATTATCTAATTTTTTTTTTAAATATTAACCTCCTCCAGTAAATCCAGCAGCTGATGAAACTACATGTGGTCCTCCGTTTTCTACAATTGGTAATGGTGACCGTGGTCTTTTTGGTGGTTTGAAAGTACTTGTGGTCGCTACAGTTTGTACGGTTCTTGTTGTTCTAACATTGAGTCCCGGTTCAGTTGATCGTGCTGTTGTTGCTACAGCTGATACAGTTTTTTGCGGTATTGGTGGAGTCAACTCTGCAAACGCTGACGTTGTAGCTACCATTCTTGGAGTCGATATTCTTTGCGCTGTAGCAGTAAATTGTGCTGTTCCATCACTAGTTGAACTTGCATTCAACGATAAGCTAACTGCATTTACGAATGCTGTGGTATCAATTACTCCTGTACAATCGCTTATCATTACATCATCTTCAGAGATTTCATCAAAAACATAGTCTGCATCAAGTACGCTATCATCGTCTTCCTCTTCCATTTGATCATCGCTGGGAATGGCCTGCATCATTTCTTCAATTTCTTCGTCACTCATAGAAGAAAGTTTAAATTTTTTATGCTGATTCCATTCTCTTTGACTTCGACGAACTTTACCTTCTTCCATTTTCTAATAGAAAAAATCATAAAAACACCTTTGTTGATAATAAACACTTTTTTAAAGGTAAATAAAAGCACAAAAGATAGGTAAAATTACATGAAGTAACAATTTTATGAAATTACGTTGAGTGAATTTTTATCTCCCAGATCGACAAGACCGTCTGCAGAAGGTCTTCACTAAACTCAATATGCATACATAAAACTTTTTATAAATTCTGAAAATATATGTTTCAATTACTTACCAAAAAAATTTTGTATCCACTTGATCTCCTGGAAAGTTATTTTTATATATTTTTAATTTTTATTCAAATCAAAATAATTTACACGTCTGTTTTCACAAAAAACTGCACTTGAATGATATTAGCTGACAAACTAATCACGTTACAACATGCAAACCACAACTATTTGATGCATACTGGGAAATTTACACTTATTTTAATAAAACAAGTGTTTTTTTTTTTAAAACAAGTTTTATTTTGAGTTTAAAAAGAAAATAAAAAAGATTTTTAACCTTTTTGTGTGTTAACACTTAGTAGCAGATCCTTCACCATAATTTTTTTAAGAGAAAACATTTTTTACAACATTTTTCCAAGAGGAAAAATTGACTAAGTTTAATATAATAAAAAAAAAAAACATTTAGTGCAACATTCCGAACAATTTTCCAAGAGAAAAAAATTAACTAAGTCCAATATAAAAACATTCAGTGCAAAATTCTCAACAATTTTTTTAAAAAAATTCAAAAATTTTCCAAGAAACACACTCATATTACCGATGAACGAAGAATCATTCTAAGGACACCACTTAACAAACGAATTACCCCAAACAGGAGATTATCTAGAAGATAACTGGTCACCTCAAAGAAGCAGCAACGGCATCGACGAAGACGACATTGAAACGGTAGATTGCCAGGACTACATCGAAGCAATCAAGTTGATCAAATACCGCGATCAAAAGGGAATAGAAGAGTAAGAAACCATTGTTACCTTTAAGCGTATTTGTATATGTTATCTAGTGTAAAATTCAATCAAAGATGATATTTGTGGATTTGATTTAATTGAGTACTGAAAGTTTAAATTAAATTTTTGTTTTGTGAAATTTTTTAAAGTGTTAATTTAAGCGTGCAAGTTCTTTTTCTCCTTCAAAAATGGCGAATCAAATAGTGTTTGAACCAATCAAATACCTGGGAAATTTACCAGAGTATCATGGGGACGTAAAAGAGCTACAAAATTGTGTAACCCTAGTCGACAGAGTACACCCGACATTGGAAACTTATGACGAACTATCGCAGGGAATTTTCTAGATCTCCTTAAAAATAAATTGAAAGGAAAAGCAAGAGAAGCGATAGAAATAAATTGTCAAGCCACTGAATGGGCAACATGAAAACAGTGTTGTTCTTTCGGAGACAGACTCTCGTGCGAAGACCTGTACGATGAGTTACGTAATGTTACCTTTAAAACAAATAGTGTTGATTTCTACAACTAAATCAAAGGCAGGCTTAGAAGACTGAACAACAAGACGGTAACAGTACTAGGGACTATTGAGGGGACTACTGATAATAGAACCGATGAAGAGGATTTTGACATGCAGAAATCCCACTTCACTCGAAGCAGCCATGAACATTTTATATGAAGCTGGCTTTGCTTACTTAGGGACAAATACCAACAGACAGCAACTTCCACAAAGTAGAAATAACCAACAACAGAACAGGAACGTGAATGACAATTATCAAGCAATCCGACACCAGCAGAATAACAAAAATTATTTTAAAAACCAAAACGACAATCGAATTAATAAACAACAACAGAACAGAAGCGTTAACAACAACCAACAAGTAAAAGTAAATAAACAAGTAAAAAACCAACAATAAAGAAATAGATATCAACAGAATAACAGAAACTACTTCAACAACCAAAACTGTAATCGATTTAATACAACGACAGCTGAAACGACCTAATCAAGAACTATGTAGGAATAATAACCAAAATGGTAATCGATACAACAACCAACCACCAAGAAACGCAAACAACGACATTAGACTTCCCGAACCAATGGATGTAAATCACATTCAAATGACAACCCCCTATGGAAATAACACACAAGAAAACCATACGACCCAATTCTTGGAACCAACAAGAATAACTAATCACATAAATTTTCCTTTACAAGCCTCAACGAATCCTTACCCCATATGAAAATACACACCAAAGTACGTCTTTTAAAATTTAATTTAGACACCGGAGCAACACACTCCATAATAAACCCAGGAATTTGCCATCCTAAATGGTACTTACCATCAAATTCAATTTGCATTAAAACATTGAAGTAAGAATACCCTTATTTTCTGAACTAGACAATCCAATTGAAACAGCACATTTTATAGTTTGTCAGTTTCACGAAGCATACGATGGAATTATAAACAATGCCATCCTCAGAAGGACTAATTCTGTCATTAATTATAAGAACAAAACTCTAGAAGCTAACAATACAATAATTCCAATTCAATTTAGACAAACTATTAATATTCCAGTAAACCAAAAAGAAGGTCTTACTTACATTAATGAAACAATAATAAATAACATTAGAATAAGAGAAGGAGTTTACGAAATAGAAAATTACAATATAGAAACTCCGATACGTGAGACTATTGGACCAATACAAACGAACGAAATAGAACCGATCGAGACGACAATTGTTGATAGTGAAAATTTTAGTATTATTGAAGAGAAAAAAAATAGTGAAACCCATTCATGAGCAAATTCGTTCTGAGCCCCTTAATACAGAGGAAAAGGGACTTTTGCTAAACACTATAAAACATTTTTCTGAAATTTTCTATCAAGACAATTCAGACCTTACCTTCACAAATGCTATTAAACATAGAATACGGACTACTGACAATGTACCAATTTATACAAAAACATATGGATACCCCTATGTTCATAAGGAAGAAGTTGAAAACCAAATTGAAGAACTTCTAGACAATCAAATAATACGACATAGTAATTCTCCTTACTCAGCCCCAATCTGGATTGTACCGAAGAAGGTAGACGCCAGTGGGAAACCTAAATAGAGACTCGTCATTGATTATCGTAAACTTAACGAGGTTACCATTGACGATAAATACCCTATTTCTAACATGGATGAACTTTTTGAAAAACTGGGAAGATGCCAGTATTTCACAACCCTTGATTTAGCAAAGGGATTTCACCAAGTTGAAATAGAAGAAAAAGATATTCATAAAACCGCATTCACCGTCGAGGGCGGACATTATGAATTTTTACGAAGCGTACATAGCCTTTTGGACTGAAGACAGCCCCGGCAACTTTTCAAAGATTGATGAACGATCTTTTTAAAGATTATATTAATAAAATATGTTTAATTCACTTAGATGATATAATCATATATTCCACATCACTTTAGGAACATATGGATTCTATAAATAAAGTTTTTACTAGATTAAGGCAAGCAAATTTAAAAGTGCAACTCGATAAGAGTGCATTTTTGAAAAGGGAAACAGAATTTCTTGGACACATTGTGACTCCAGACGGAATTAAACCAAATCAAAAAAAAAAAAAAAAATGAATGCGTTATAAAATTCCCATTACCTAAAACACCTAAACAAATAAAACAATTCTTTGGACTTACGGGTTACTATCGTAAGTTTATTAAAGATTATTCACTTATAGCTAAACCGATAACGAAAGACCTAAAAAAAGATGCGAAAATAAATTTAAATGATCCCATGTACCAAAACAGTTTCGATGCATTAAAAAAACTCTTAACAAATGATCCAATTCTCCGATATCCTGACCTGAATAAACAATTTACGTTAACTACAGACGCCTAGGTGCAATATTGTCTCAAGAAAATCATCCAATCTGTTATGCTTCACGTACTTTAAATGAACACGAAATTAATTACAGCACAATAGAAAAAGAACTGTTAGCCTACAGGGCTACTACATATTTTAGACCATATCTTTTCGGAAGAAAATTCACAATCGAAACTGATCATAAGCCCCTAACCTAGCTTTTTTCAATCAAAGAACCAAATTCTAAACTTGTTAGATGGCGCTAAAAACTTTCTGAATTCAACTATAACATTAAGAACAAGAAAGGTACGAAGAATGGCAATGCAGACGCTCCTCTCGAATTGAAAATTCAGAAACAAGCAGTAGTGCAGACATAAATACAACAGAAGTTTGCAACGAAGCTAATAATAATATAGTAGAAAGCCAATCTGTCTTAAATATCTTTAGAAACCAAATCATCATAAACAAAATGTCATCAGGTTCTCTTAGAATAAAAACCTCTGAAATCTTCAAAAACCACCGCAAAATCATTAATACGAAATTATTTGATAGTGACTTTGCCATACTATTATTAAAAAATCATTTTAAACTTAATGCATTAAATGCGGTTATGATAGATGGAAGTTTTTTCAATACCTTAACTACAGTATATACCGAATTTTTCTCTGACAATATCAAATTCAAAATAATTAGATGCAAGAAAATTGCAGAAGACATACAGGATGAAGTGAAATTAAGTGAATTTATAGAGAAAGAACATAAAAGCCATAGAAAATGTATTTAGAAAACTTGAGGAAAAAATATATCACCCATCAAATCTAAAACAAGGAATAACCAAATTTATTAACAATTGCGAAATTTGTAATTTGGAAAAGTACTACAGAAACCCCCTAAAATTCCATATAAGATTACAGAGACTCCGAAAAACCCCAACGAAATAGTTCATATCGACGTGTTTTATAGTTTTAAACAAACCTTATTGATGACAATAATCTACAAATTCACGAAATTCACACAAGCATATAAAGTTAATAGCTGAACTTGGGTAGAATTTAAAACAAAACTTTTGCAACATATAAGTACACACGGTAAAATGGGTAAAATCATCGTAGATGACGAATTAGGCTTTAAAGCTTTGCCAATGAGAGAATTTTTTAAACAGGAAAATTTTACATCAAATAGTAACCACACATCAAACGCTGATATTGAAAGGCTACACAATACAATCAATGAACATATAAGACTGTTAAGACACGACGACCTAAATAACACAGAATCAGTGTTGATGATATAGAACAATTGGATTTTATAATACAATACATAGCACTACTAACAAACGACCAATCGATTTCGTAAACGGTAAAATCTCTGAAGACAAGTGCAATGAAATCTACAAACTAATAAAAACAAAAAAGGAAAAGTACATTAATAAACTGAACATCGGTAGAACAGCAATAGGAGATGAAACGACATTTATCAAAGAAATACGAGGCGGAAAAAATCATCCAATATATACGAAATTAACGCAGAAAAAATTGACGAAAACCATGTACGAGATACAAAGAACCAGTTAAAATATTACCAAACACACGTACGACCGACAAAGAAATTTCAAGACAAAGAGTAGAATAGTCCCACTATTAGGAGTAGAATTAAGAAAAAATATAATTTTTTTCTTAAATAACAAAACATTCCTACTCACAGGTAAACCAACTACATTATGGATTTAATAACGCTAATTTTTATGACTACCTTCGCAACATGGACAAAAGCACAAATAATGGAATTACAGGACCAGACAAATAACAACGTGTACATTCCGATAAAGCTTGGTGAAGTAAAAGTTATCGACGACTATATCAAAGTATTCCACATAATAAACATAACTAAATACGACCAAAAGACGGAGCGTATCCAGACAAAAATCGATATGTTGAAGGTATCTACAACAAGCGCACAATCACTCATCAGTACGTTAGAGAAAAACTTCATTCTATTAAAAACAAAAATCGATAATCTTTCCCCGAGTTTCAGACAAAAACGTGGTTTAATAAATGCTTTAGGCAGAGGAATTAAATTTATCTCAGGTAACATGGACGATGACGATAGACAGGACATCCAAAACACAATTAATAAGTTAAAAGAAACGGGAGATACTGCGTTAGGAAAAATCTCAAATAGAGAATGTAACAAACCATATAAACATTCAACAAAAAATCATAAAAAAAACACCTCAACGCATTTCAAAACAAAATAACTGACCTAGAAGACGAAATAATTCTCACGCAACACATTTTTCAAATAAATAATGACATAACTTTACTTAATTACCACATAGAAGACATAGGCAGAATAATCTTTGCAACTAAAGTCAATATAATACCAACGAATATACTAACGAAAACAGAACTTAATTTAGCACAGTACAACATTTTTCAGCACATTGATTTGGGACTCAATTCTGAGAACTGCACGTGAAAGTAGCCCCAAAAAGAAGATTCGTTTTGTCAAGTTACATGCCATAATAATTTAATATCGATTTCAAGTTAGTTACAAAAATTTGCTCGAGATATGTTACAAAAATCTTTGGAAAAAACGTTGATGACTTTTTTATGATTCTCAGAATTAAAAAATAAATAAGTAATAAACAAAAGGTTATTTCATTTTTATGATTGCGTTAGCAAACTAATAAACAATTATAAATGTGCGTGGACACCGAATTCCCGTTCTTGTTTTTATGGTAGGTACTCCGTTTAGTCAATTAAAGGGGAAAAAGGGACGTGCACTTTTTTAATGATGTGTGTTTTTCCGTCGGATACCTGGATGCGTCCATTCATAAGTACCTGTCAGTAAAATATTGAAAAGTACGTAGTATTTATAGGTGTCGACAAGTGTCGACGGACGCGAAAAGTACAAGTGAATTTTTCTCCGATTTTTAAAAGTGAATAAGAACAAAACATATAATATATTTCAATATGGAATATAACAAGAGCCAAAATAGGATTATTGTTGTTACGTTTGTGGTCATATCGTCCCAAAAGTAGGCAAACAGGATCGAAAAAATATTGTTTACTGAGGAATTCAAAACAGCGTATTGCCATTATTTTGATGGAGCAGATTTAAGTGGTGCAAATTTTACGCCGAACACAGTGTGCAAAAGTTGTTATAATACCCTTATAATGTGGATACATGGAAAAGGTGCAAAGTTGTCTTTTATGAAGCTAGTAATTTGGGTGGAAGACCTAACTGGACATGATGAATCCAGGTGCTACGCATGCATAAATTATCGTCATGGATTAAACAGAAAACAATTGAAAACAAAAGTATACATTGCTGCTTTTACTGCCACACTTCCAGTTAAACGCGCTGCTGATACCGATACATCTAAGCCTCCCAGTCTGGATACTGTGTCCCTGCAAGCCGAAACCGTTTTCACCAATCCGACAAATTTGAATGATGCTGATTGGACACCCGATATTGAAAATAATGCACCACAACCGCTAACACAAATGGAAATGGATTACATTGTGGCTAAGGTGGGACTATCACAAAAAAATTCAGAATTTTTGACATAATTCTTGAAGCGTAAAAAACTCACTGAGCAAAATGTCAGCGCAACATCATACCGAAAACGCCAAGGACACACTGAACAAAACATGCCCTTGAATATTATGTCTATCTCGGATGATGATGCAGACTCAGAACATGAATATGAACAACCTACGAAGAAAGGAAGATCACAAACGTCAACTTCAACGAGGATGGATATTGACAATAATTGAAAATGTTCTAAATTTTGTTTTTATGCATAGATAACATACAAAAATGTCATATTTTCTGTGTAAGAATAGCTGTAATATGAATCGTAATTTTTGTTTTTTTTTATACAAAATAAAGTTTATAAACAAAAAAACTATTTGTGGATTTGTAATCCAGTTATTGAGCAAAAAAGAAAGCAAAATGAATTCAGGTGTGCTTTATAAATTTTTCGAAAAGTTCGAAACTCATAAATGTGGGTGGAATTTTTTTTATATCTGAGAATCACATTTATTAGAGTTTATTACTTTGGTACCGCAATCATAAAAATCAAACAACCTTTTGTTTATTTCTTTTTTTTTTTTAATTCTGAGAATCATAAAAAAAGTCATCAATGTTTTTTCCAAAGAATTATGGCAAATTTTTGAAATTCATGATCTATGTCTCATTTTGCTCATAGATTATGTGACTTCACGTGAAAGTAATAGGACTTGACACTTTTTTCAGTTTTGGATTTTTTACGAATTTAAAAAAAAAATTTTAATTTTCAGGCAAAACATATTTTTTTCCTTCATACATTTATTTATAACTGCGAAACGGTTGCTTATGTAGGGCAACGTTATATGAACAGATAAAAGGAATTGTAATTCTTAATTTTTTTAAATTTGTTTCAGCTGAATCGGACCAGTGGTTCTCGAGTTATGTCAAACAAAAGAGCCTAAAACGTGACAAATTCCCCTATACGATACTTACTAACTTGAAATCGATATTAAATTATTATGGCATGTAACTTGACAAAACGAATGATGCAGAACTTCCTTTTCCGGGGCTACTTTCACGTGCAGTTCTCAGAATTGAGTCCCAAAATCATGTGTTGTACTGTGTAATTAATGACTACGACAGTTACACAAATATAAAAGTTGCAAGCACTTTTCAACAGAAAATAATCGCAATAACAAATAACACTCTATCACACATTCGATTCGAACCCTTACCTAATGACCGAAATAAAAACATTTACGTGTAAAAAATGATATTCTGGTGGATACCACAAATAATATTTATGATACCTATGTAGAAGAAAACATGTACAAAAATCTTATAAAAATAGAAGACAATTGTATTAAAAATATAATTACCCAACAAGAATCAGATTGTAACATGAATGTCACAAAAAAACAAGAAGTTAAAGAAATAACTAAAGGTCTTTTAAAATTCAAAAACTTCGAAGAATCTATAAATCACACATGTAATCAATCGTTAATAAAAAATAAAGGAACATTTCTTCTAAAATTAAAAAATTGTAAAATCTTAGCTTTAAATAAAACCTACACAAACAAAAACATAAAAATTTATGAAAAACTTGTTTTACCCAACTTAATAACAAAAGATAACGAAAATATCACCTTAGCGGGCATAAAATTAGAGGAACTATATATAAAACAATTGTCATTAGATACGAATATAGATGAAATTTGGGTAAATAACAAATTAATACATACAATTAATTTCAGTCTAAGATTTATTATCATTATTATTATTATAGCCATAATTATCACACTTCTATTTATTAAAAAAAATCAAATATTAAATATTTCGTCGGTGCCTCAATCTAACGTTGAGGGAGTTACAATACAGCCTGTAACCATACCCATAGACAATAAATTGTCTGCTGGTAAAATATACTTGGTATAATTCCAAGTACACTTTACCGTATATTTTTTTTAACCCATCTTATCATTTTTATGACCCACGTATGGTGTCGCAAACATGTTTAATTCTTTTAATCACAACTTGTGTGACAATATTAAATTTCAAATTAAAATAATAAATTTACTTTCAAAGATTGCGTAAACAAATTCTTCGAACTCACTTGAACAACCCAAAACTAATATCGGTCGTCAAGGGCATTTAAAAGAACATGAATTTCCACGGAAAGTCAAGTGAGCGAAACGTAAACAAATCCACGCTCACTTACTGACCCAAAAGAAAGTAACAAAAAACGAAATGCGCAATCTTTCACTTATTAACCTCGTTCGATTCTTAAGAAAGAAGCGCAGGCAAATTTGTGTAACTGAACGCACGTTGACGAATCATCGCTTGATGAACGTAAAAACAAAATTTCAAGCTAAAGAAATAATTTTTAGCCAATAACAACGGAAAGAAAGTGTTATACGAATTTTGCTTCACTTTCTTTCCTACACAAAAGGTTCTGCCAAAAGAACACTACGATACATTGAGACACCCGAGTTATGACCCCCACCAGCACCCACACATCAGCAGCACCACTTAAGCCACCCAGAACATTCAACTCAGTTTATTAACCCACTTAAGTAAAAATGTTTATATTAAGAATTCTGTAGAATTAATTTGCCAATCAACTTTTTTGTTTATTTAACTTCTTGGAACTCAATTGCTACATTGTAACACCAATAATCAATATTCGCACAGTAATCAATATTTCAATTTCAATATTTCTTCACTATATTACATTGTTGCATTCTTTTGCAGAATCGACAATTTAAAGTTCTTCTTGTAAACTTATGTTTAATTTTAAGTTCAGAATAAATTATAACGTCGTAAGAAACAGTCGTGTTTTAATTATCGTTGCCAAGTTGTGGAGGCAACTAAAACTTACAATTTTTTTTGTGCTAATCTCATACGAGGAACTTAACTCCCGCGTATAGCAATCATTTCTACAATATATACCACTGTAACGTAGATGTTAAGTCAGTCTTAAGATAGAAAACGAATTAATAAAGCTTAATAAAAATAAAATAAGTGTTTTTTTTTAAAAACAAGTTTTATTTTGAGTTTAAAACTATTTTACCGCGAATTTTAATCCTCAAGCAGTTTCAAGGTGTTATTACAACGGAAAAAAGAAATAAACTTACAAGGATAATTTTTAATTAAATACCACAACACTACAATAGAGTCTTAGAGGTTACAATAGAGCCTGTAACCCTACATGCAAATAATAAATTATCTCATGGAAAAATATACTTGGTGTAATATCCATTACACTTTACAGTACGTTTTATTAAGCCCATGTTTAAGCCCATTTTACGACCCACTTATTGTGTCGCAAACACTTTAAAGCCACAACTTGTGTGGTAATATAATTAAAATTTCTTAAATATGATTCTTCGAAAAACGCATGTTTGCATTTCCACTTGTTGTGTCGCAAACATGTCGAATTATGTTAAAAGTCAAAAGTTATTTTTAAAGTTGTGTGGCAATAACAAATAATATTCTTCCGTGAGTCCAATACCTTATTAAAAAACTCATGCTTAAAGATAGCTCAAGCGAATTCCCCCGAATCCACTTGAGTAATCTAAAAACTAAGTCAGTCAACACAAATGCATTCTACTACCCTAGCAAAATTCCATGGAAAGAAAAGTGAGCGTACACATAATTGTACAAACGAACCAACTTGCACAATTATCCAATCGTTCACTACTAGGGTGGTTTTAAAAAATCGATATAGGATTTGGGGGCACCCCTCCAAAATGTTTCATTTTGTTAGATTTTAAGATTGCCAAAGTTGAGCACAATTGGAAGATGTTAACCCGTGCCACTGGGGCCTCAAAGTTTTGAAAATCTCGACTTTTTGGCAGTTTGGCGACTTCGCGACCCATATCTCTGGAACGGCTTAAGCTATTTGCCCGTGTCATACATCAAATTAAAGGCCATACTGTTTTTAACATTTTATATTCTACACAATAAATACGGAACTAGTACTGAAACCGAAAAAATAGAGCCAATGTCTCTAAAAACGTGACTAGGTACCCATGAGAGCGAAGATGCGTTATTTGTATTAGTATTGCTTATTATGGACATATACTTGTACTTTGGAATCCCATTTCATTTAAATATGTTTGTTATGGTATACCGTTAATTTTAGAGCCACAACAATGTTTTTTTTATGTCAGGTATATATGTTAACACATAAATTATTAAAATCAACAATATAAGCCAGACGTAATCGGACTCTCTGCATCCGCCGAAAGCGAGTTCCCATACTTTTTGCTGACACGGCACACGCGCCGTCAGTACGTGGGCAGCGACGATTCAAGCAGCAGCTGCGGCGACGCTAAGTTATATTTAATTATTATAAAATTTGTTAAGTTAGTCTTTTAAGTGCATTCAATAAAATAAGGAGTTCAGCTCCCAAAAAATATTTTTTTTTAATAAAAATTAACTAAAGTTAATTTAACTGGCGCCCGAGCAGGGACCGGTTAGCCGCGAGTGAAAAGTAAAGTAATTGCCTTCGAAAAATAAATCCGGAGAAATCGATCTCATCAAAGAGCAGCGAGTCGCCTCGATGTAGTTATCGGAAAATACCGCATTAAAAAAGAAGCTAACAAACTTAAAAAAAAAAAAAAAAAAAAAACTCTCGTGTGTGCGTAACCGGTCCGAAAATCCAAGGAACGAGGCCCCCAAGTAGTCAAACTGACAAAAGGGTGATAACGTAAAGTGTCAGCCGCCTTGGTAGAACATTAGAACATTAGCAGAAAAACAAAAATCAAACACATCAACAATTAGCAGTAACAAAAACATTTACATGACTTGTAGAATGCAACAATAGCAACAACGACCAGAAGAACAGCTTTAAATCATAGCATAAACAACAACCAGAAACAGGAACAAAATCAACAATAAAATCGCAGAGGCGCAAGCAAAAGGAAATGATGACATATTTTGTAACAATTCTGTAAGTTAGTTTAAGTTAATTTAATTAAAATTTTGTATAAAATCAAATTATTAAAAATTATTTGAATTAAAATTATTATTATTTGATGAAGTGAAAATTGAATTGAAAAGAAAAATTAAAACTCAAGAGAAATTTAAAATAGAGAAAATATGATATAATTTAAAAGAAAATATAAATTTGAAACTAAAGAGTAAATTCAAAAGAAATTTTAAAGCAATTTTAAAGTAATTAAATTTGAATTACAGAGCTTTTTATATTAAAGAGATCATTGAATTAAAGAGCTATTAAGTGAAAATCAATTTAAAAGAAACAAGAAAATTTAATTGAAGAGAATTATATTTGAATTTAAGTTAAACTTAAAAAGTGAATTCTTATAAATTAGGAAGCTACAAAATATTTACCAACATTTTTTGAAAATATAAAAAAAAAATATGACAGAGCAAGACGAAATTATTTCAAAATTAAGAAAACTTAATTTAACTCCAAGACCTAATTTATCCCAAACTAATACTAATCCATCCCAAGCGAATACTGATCCATCCAGTGCTAATGAACTCATTTTAAATGAAGACGTTATACGAGAAATTACTCTCCGCGTTGCAGCCTCATTGGCTAGTATCAATAATCCATTTGTTGAAAACGACGACAGTGACTACACTGTACAATTCAACCCAACAAACCTTGACGGACTAGACAGAATTCCAGACATCGTAAAGAGCTTACGAGAATTTTCTGGCCAACCAGGTCAATTTAATTCATGGCGAAAAACCGTTGACAGAATTTTTACAGCATACGAAAATATTAGAGGAACGCCAAAATATTATGCAATTTTACATACAGTTAGGCACAAAATTACTGGTGACGCAGATACTGCACTCGAATCCTATAGAACGCCATTAGACTGGACTAAAATTAAAAAAATGCCTAATGATGCATTACTCTGATAAACGTGACTATGACTATCACGTGACGTGAGAATCCCTACAGACAATGACTAACGCCTATCGCGAAAAAGCATTAGACACTTTTATCCGTGGGCTTAATGGTGACCTTCCCAGACTTCTTAGTGTACGCGAACCAACAACTCTGCCACAAGCATTGCACCTGTGTCAGAAATTAGAAAATATGACATATAGACTAAACTCAGTACAGAGACCAATCAATTTCAGGAAACATAACGAACCTGTACCACCATTAAGACCGCCACGCCAAAACTTTTCTCCGTCACAAATGCCAAGGAATAGATTTTTCCCTGAATTGACTCATATTCCCCAATATAGATACAATAATAATAACGCATACCGATTCCAGCCAAATTATCAAAATATCGCAAATAATAATTCGTACGGATACCAACCCAATTACACAAATAATAACTTCAGATTCCAACCAAATAATAACAATTTTGGAAACAATAATCCGCAAGGGTTTCAACCGAGACCTCAATTCGGCCAACGAAATCCATCAGGGTTTAACAACCGATCCAACTTTTCACCTAAGCCTCCCGTACCAATGGACATTGATCCATCAATACACTCCAAGCAGGTAAATTATCAAAATAGACCAAGCTACACCCAAAATAACTATCCACAAAAACGTCCGGCCACGCATCAAATACACTCTCAAAACAAAGTCCAAAGAAACTTCTACACAGAAACTGACAACGTTAATGAAACAGGAGGAAATTACACCGACATTAATTCAGATCCTAATGAAATGTTCCCCAATGATGTATGTCAAGACGAGTATCAACAGTTTGCCGAAAATCAATGTCAAAAATTCGAACAGAGTGACGAAAACACAAAGACCGACAGCATTTATTTTTTAGATTAAAACAGTCTTCGCTCCCGTATTTTGAATTTAAGACCAGAGACGAAGACACACTAAAATTTTTAATCGACACAGGTTCCAACAAAAATTACATACAACCCACACGTATTAAAAATCCCATTCCAAATAAAAAAAATTCCCCGTAAACTCAGTTGCAGGTAACATCTTAGTAACGCATCACACATTTGTTAATATCTTCGGACCGCAAACAGAAAACTTACAATTCTTTATACTTCCTATGCTTAAAACTTTCCATGGCATTATAGGGAATGATACACTGCGGAAATTAAAAGCGACAATACACACAGACAAAAGTTTTATGATTATTTCCCCGAATATCAAAGTCCCTCTCAAACAACATCCGACACAAGATGTCAATCATATCGACTTACGCCTTTCCCATCTTTCAAGTTCACAAAAAGAAAAATTAACCAATATAATAAGAAATTGTCCACAGTTATTCTCGAATCCCAATAAAAAACTTACTTACACTACAACCATACAAGGAGAAATTCGTACCACAAACGACACCCCCGTTTACTCCAAATCTTATCCATATCCGATGGCACTAAAGGAAGAAGTCGAAAGACAAGTAGAAGAACTTCTTGCTGATGGCATTATAAGACCATCGAAATCCCCATACAACTCGCCCGTATGGATTGTGCAAAAGAAAATGGACGCATCTAACGAAAGAAAATACCGCATGGTAATACCGAAAACTTAATAACGAAACAATTTCCGACAAATATCCGATCCCTGAGATAAACGAGGTTCTCTCTAATCTTGGGAAAAACCAATACTTTACAGTTATCGATCTAAAAAGCGGTTTCCATCAGATTCCTCTTAAGGAGTCTGACATCGAGAAGACTGCATTCTCAATCAATAACGGGAAATTCGAATTTGTCAGGTTGCCATTTGGGCTGAAAAATGCCCCTGCAATATTCCAAAGGACTTTAGATGATATCCTAAGACAACATATCGGAAAAAGATTTTACGTCTACATTGACGACATCATTATATTTGGGAAAAATGAAGAAGACCATCTAAAAAACATAGAAATAGTTTTCAGAACACTTGAATCCGCTAACATGAAAGTTCAGCTGGACAAGTGTGAGTTTTTAAAAAAAGAAGTAGAATTTCTAGGGTATATCGTAGGAATAGACGGCATAAAAACAAACGGGAAAAAAGTAGAAGCAATAGCAAAAATGCCCACACCGAAAAATCTAAAAGAGCTCCGATCATTCCTCGGAATGTCAGGCTATTATCGCCGATTCATAGAAGATTATGCCAAAATAGTCAAGCCTTTGACAAATCTTTTGCGAGGAGAAGGAGGTCGCATATCCAAAAACGCTTCAAAACACAAGTCCATAAGTTTAGACATAGATGCAATAGACTCCTTTCACAAAATAAAAAATTCCTTAATTTCAAAAGATGTTATTCTTTCGCACCCAAACTTCGAAAAAGATTTTGAATTAACAACCGACGCATCCGATTACGCGATCGGTGCAGTCTTATCCCAAAACAATAGGCCAATCACGTTTATATCCAGATCACTTACAAAAACAGAAGAGCACTATGCCACAAATGAGAAAGAGATGCTTGCCATCATCTGGTCTCTAAATTCCCTCAGGAACTATCTATATGGTTCGAAAAAGATAAACATATTTACAGACCACCAACCTCTCACCTACGCTCTGAGCGCAAAAAAATACTAATAGTAAAATGAAGTGATGGAAAGCCATCCATGAAGAGTACAACTATCAATTAACATACAAGCCAGGTAAAGCGAACGTAGTCGCAGATACACTCTCAAGAATACCAGCCGAAATCAATTCTCTTACGCCAACTATCCATAGTGACGAAAGTTCCAGTCACAACCTAATACCTTGCTCAGAAACTCCTATAAACGTTTTCAAGAACCAGATTTTCCTTAAGCATGGCGAAAGCTCAACTTATCAATTCAAAATTATTTTTCCCAGCTACCATAGACACATAATCACGGAGCAGGAATTCACAGAATCAAATTTGGTATCACTCTTAAAGAGATACTATCATGCTGAAGAATCCGTGATGGGTCGAATACAAAATATTTATCCTCTGCATTTTAGAAATTATAAAGCCAGATACACTCAAAAACTAGTAGAAGACATAGTTAATGAACAAGAACAGGAAAACATTATACTTGAGACACATCATCGCGCACACAGAAACGCTCTGGAAAACAAAACACAAATACTTGAAAAGTATTACTTTCCAGGAATGTTAACTAAAATAAAAAGAATAACTACAATTTGTACAACATGCAAGGAAAATAAATATGAAAGACGACCAAATCAACCAAAACTGAACGCAACCTCACACAGTCCATATCGACATATTTCTTACAGAAAGGAAAATTGTAATGACAGCCATAGATAAATTCACCAAGTACGCTCAAACAAAAACATTAAACAGTAGATCTATAGAGGACGTACGACGACCATTAAGAGACTTGATATTTGCATTTGGAGTTCCAAAATCTGTCGTTATCGATAACGAGCCAGCATTAAACTCTAATTCAATTAAGTTCATGCTAAAAGACGAACTGGGTATAGACATTTACACTACACCACCATATAGAAGCCAGGCAAACGGACAAGTGGAAAGATTCCACTCAACCCTTACTGAAATAATGCGTTGCCTCAAGGAAAACGGAGGCCACCGCAATTTTGAGGAATTACTTGAACGCACAGTGTCTGAATATAATCATTCTATACATTCTGTGACAAACAAAATGCCAGTTGACTTATTTTTTGGACGGAACGTAACATTTTCACCAGAAGATATTGAAAGAACAAGACAAAGTAATTTAGAAAAATTAGTTTGAAAACAGGAAAAAGACTTGCTGTTTAATGCGAACTATTATAATTAAGTTATAATTAAGTTAAATTCTTTCATGACTATTCAGTCACTTGAAACAAAGGTTTCGGATGGCTGTCCAGTCAATAATCTAAATAACTTCGAGGCACGTCATACCAAATATGCAAACTTGCATTTGTTTTGTTATTTATAACATTCAACAGTGCTCTTAGCAGCACACAATTTATTTGTTTATACAACTACAATGTATATAAAACTGTTCATCGCGTTATTTTTGTTGTTGTCTTTGTACTGTATGTACAAGACATTTTGGGCTGAAGCAGTTGACGCTGCTCCGCTTTTTAGTTTGTCGCTTTTCAACCGTTTACTGTAACAGACGTGGATCTTGCCTTCAAGTTAATAAAGTGTAACTCCTTTTAATATCTTTTTGTTTAATAAATATTTTTAAGTAGAATTTAAAACAAAGTGGTTTTCTGTTATTTATTTGATTTGATTGTTGAGCGAACATTTTTTGGTGCCGAAACCCGGGAACTTAACAGAAATTTAAATGCATTCAAAAGCTTTTGTTTGCATCTTCATAACAACTCTGCTATATTTAATTGGAATATCATCTTGCACTTCCGGGCTGCCCTGCTGTGCGCTACAATTAGCTTGCTGTGCCGCTGCTCTACTGTATTTCCTTGGAACTCTAGTGATTATCAGCACTGTATTTTGTATCTGAAAGATCAACAACGATGGAAAAATTAATTGAAGAACAACGCGATGCGTTTGACGATTTGTCACGCATGATAAAGATGGTACGTGAACGAAGAAGTAAATCTAGAGGATACTCTACCACCGTGTTAAATGAACTGAACAACAACTTTGATAAGGTAAAGAAAAATCATTTCGATATATTAAAAATAGCTCAAGAAACATCATTGGAATCAAAGGATATTCCATACATTACCGAAGAGATATATTATCATTATAGGGAGTTAACCTTCGAATTAAAGGGAGAACTCTTAGACATTATTCAAACTGAAGGCGTTATAGATCCATGCACACCACCCCATTCTAGCACAGTCTATGTGCAACGAGAGGACACAATTTTGGGAGCAGAAACAAGGCTGCCCAAAATTGCTGTTCCAACATTTTCAGGTGATTACCTAGAATGGTTTTCATTTCGAGACCTGTACACATCTCTGGTTCATAACAATAAGTCATTGAACAAAATTGAGAAAATGTTCTATCTTAAGGGCTCCGTCAAGGGAGAGGCAGAACATTTAATAAGACATATATTTGCAACTGAAGCAAATTATGATCTAGCTTGGAAGACATTGGAGGACAGGTTTCACAATAAACGCATTATTGTAGACACGCTTCTTCAAAAGCTCTTCGCTATTCCTAAGTGTAGTAAGCCTTCGCACTCAGCGATCAAAACTTTATTAGATACTACCAAGGAATGTCTATCTTCACTTGCTAATCTAAATATCCCTACTGATAATTGGGACCCAATGATTGTACACCTTACGGTACAAAAGTTTGATACAGAAACTAGAAAAGATTGGGAGCACACTCTCAGAGCTTCAAATGAACTTCCAGAACTTGAAAATCTGTTTCAATTCTTGGAAAGTACCTTCCGAACGTTAGAAACCTTAGGCACAGCTGAAGCTGCCTTTAAACCAAAATCTATGAATGGGCCATCGCGCTCTCAGCTTAAGACATTCAGTCTTAACAAATCATCACTTTGCCTCTGCTGCAAAAAATCTCATTCCCTCTATTCGTGTTGGGCATTCAAATCTTACTCATTGGAAGATAAGATTAAGTTCGTGAAAAGCCAATCAATTTGCATGAATTGCTTAAGTAGCGGACATAAGGCTTGTGATTGCAAATCAAGCTATACTTGCCAAGTGTGTAATCAGAAGCATCACACTCTCCTACATAATACTTCTCCAAGTGAGACAGCTAAAAATATCACAGTCAAGCAAAGCTCAAGCAGTTTACAAAACCATCACGTTTCCACTCTCGATGCGCATCAGCCGCAATACTTAACTAATATTTTACTTGCAACACTTTTGCTGAAAATTGAAACCCCGAATGGTAGAGTTTGGGCAAGAGCACTTCTAGACCAAGGATCTCAAGGATCATTTATCACTGAACAGTTTGTGCAAACATACAAACTTCGCTGTCATTCTACTCACCTCAAAATTCATGGGGTAAATCCTAATCAAGTCAATTATGCACGGAAGTCCACTTATATGCGACTATATTCAAATCATGACACATTCTCTGTTGCTGTTGAAGCTTTTATTTTGCCAAATTTATCAACATACTTACCAAATCGAAGCATTTCGCCTTTAAAAATAACATCAAGCTTACCTTTCAATCTTGCTGACCCTCAATATTTCGAATCACGTCCAATTGATATTATATTAGGCGCTGATGTATATGGTTTAATCTTAAAAGAGGGCCAACATAAAAATGAAAATGGACTACTTTTCCAAGAAACTTATTTCGGTTGGATACTCTCTGGACCAATAAGTTCTTTGAATCAAGAGTTCACCATTAGCACTCATTTTTGCAAAATAGATGATCAATTAAGGCGCTTTTGGGAACAAGAAGAATTGACCCAAAAACGGGTACCTACATTAGAAGAAGTTGCATGTGAGAATCATTTTATTTCGAACTATAAAAGAGACGACAAAGGTCGGTATATAGTATCATTGCCATTCAAAGCTGAAATTGAAGGAAAATCAATTCAAGACTTTGAAGATTCTCATATTGGTGCTAGCATTAGGCTACGTAATATGGAGAAAACTTTTGAGAGAAAACCTGAGTTGTATAACGAATACAGCAAATTCATGGATGAATATCTTCATCTTGGACACATGCAACTAGTAGGCGAGTACCCACATGACGTAAAGAAAAATGCGTATTATCTTCCTCATCACGGAGTTGAAAAACAAAGTAGTACGACAACAAAACTTCGTGTAGTTTTTGACGGGTCTAGCAAATATCGTAATCAACGGTCGTTGAATGAAGAGTTAGCACCAGGCCCTGCTCTTCAGTGCGATTTGTCTCAAATAATTCTACGATGGCGCAGACACAAAATTGCGTTGAGCTCTGACATTGAGAAAATGTTCAGACAAATACTTATAGAACCAGAACACCAATGGTATCAGCAAATATTGTGGAGGAAATCTAAAAATGAACCAGTTCAAATATATAAATTAAACACTGTAACGTACGGAACTACTTCCGCACCGTTCTTATCAATTCGAACTCTTCAACAACTAGCTAGAGATGAATATAATCGATATCCCGATGCAGCGGATAAGCTCTTGACTGATATTTATGTGGATGACATCATGACTGGAACTGATGATGTTCCAGAAGCCCTCGCTCTACAACAAGAACTGTGCAAATTACTGAATGCTGGTGGATTTAATTTGCGGAAATGGGCCTCAAATTCAATGGATTTACTTCAATTAATACCACATGAGCTAAGGGAATCATCAGATTCTGTTGAACTTAATCAAGATAATTTTATAAAAGCATTAGGTTTATATTGGAAACCATATACTGATTGTTTTTCATTTATAGTTAACTTTGATACATCATCGGCTCCTACTAAGAGAAGCCTGTTGTCTGATGCTTCGAAACTCTTTGATCCACTAGGATGGCTGGCACCGACAACAATTATTGCTAAACTGTTATTCCAAAAATTATGGCTCGCTGGCATCAAATGGGACGATTTGCTCCCCGACAATATACGAATAGAGTGGATGGAGTATCGAAACTCACTTAAGTACTTAGAAGAGGTACAAATTCATAGATATATTGGTATTTCTAAACAAAGAAAATGTTCATTACACGGATTTGGTGATGCTTCACAAGTTGGATTTGCCGCAACCGTTTATTCAAGGACTATAATGGAAAATGGAGACATTATAATACAGTTATTACAAGCAAAAACAAAGGTTGCACCCCTTAAAACATTATCAATACCAAAGCTTGAATTATGTGCAGCACAGTTATTGGCAAAACTAATAAACAAAGTATCAGAATCACTCGAAGGATCCATAGATGAAGTAATTCTATGGAGTGACAGCACAACTGTGTTAGCCTGGATAAGAGCACAACCAATTCGCTGGACTGTTTATGTAGCAAATCGTGTAGCTGAAATTCAACGATTGACTTCAATAAGTCAGTGGCGTTACGTACCTACGAAGGATAACCCAGCTGACTGCGCAACAAAAGGTGTTATGCCGCGAGACCTAGTTAACCATGATCTATGGTGGCATGGTCCACTTTGGCTGAGAGATGTTCCTGCCTCTTGGCCGTCCGATATTGATCCAGCAGTAAACACAAACTTAGAGGAACGTAAATCCGTTCAAGTATCGAATCTTGTTTCGAAGTCATATCCAGATATATTGGTAAAATATTCTACATTGAGAAAAACACTCATCATTACCAGTTACCTGCTTCGATTTCATCATAACTGTCTCAAAAAGGAAGATCGCCGTATAGGGTTTATATCATTTCAAGAAATACAAATGGCAACTAATCATCTTATTCGAATAGCTCAACAGATAGATTTTTCTAGAGAAATCGAAGAGATATCCAATGGTTGCCTACAAAAGGGGCACGCTATTGCAAACCTGTGTCCTTTCTTGGACAAAACTGGAATTTTACGAGTTGGTGGCAGACTTAAACTTGCAGACATTCCGGCATCTATGAAACATCCAATTCTTTTATCAAATAAAAATCCACTTACCTTTCTAATCTTTTCAGATGCTCATGTTAGAACATTACATGGTGGCATTCAATTGATGTTGAACTTCGTTCGTTGTAAATACTGGGTACCAAATGCTCGACATATCGCACAAAACATCTTGAAACGCTGTTTAGTATGTTTTAAGTATACCGCCAAAACTGCTGAGCAACTTATGGGAAATTTGCCATCAATTCGACTTAAGCCAGCTCGACCATTTCTACATAGCGGTGTGGACTATGCAGGACCCATCGATGTTCGACAGTCTTCACTTCGAAATTCGAAAATTTCAAAGGGATATATATGTATATTCTTGTGTATGGTAACTAAAGCCATCCACTTAGAAGCCGTATCGAGCCTCTCCACTGAGGCTTTCATTGCTGCATTCCGAAGATTTGTCTCAAGAAGGGGTAAATGTAGTCAAATATATTCAGATTGCGGCACAAACTTTGTAGGTGCTGATACTGCTTTACAAAAAATGCATTCAAAAAATACTTCTGCGTTAACGAAGGATCTGAGAGAACTTTTGGTTGAAGAAGGTACTACCTGGAATTTTATTCCTCCTGCATCTCCCCATTTTGGTGGTTTATGGGAGGCAGGCGTGAAATCTACCAAGCATCATTTGAAAAGAATCATGCAGGACCATGTTTTAAACTATGAAGAACTAGCTACGCTTCTAGCTGAAATTGAAGCCTGTCTAAACTCACGACCACTAAGTCCACTTAACGAAGATGTTGAAAATTGCGATGCGCTCACACCCGCTCATTTTCTAATTGGTGAGCCTACAATCAACATACCAAATGAGGACCTCCTCAATCTTAAAACAACCGGCAACAATCGCTGGCGATTGATAGAACAGATGAAACAACATTTTTGGTCAAGATGGCGCTCAGAATACCTAAGTCGAATGCAATCGAGACCAAAATGGGCAACTATACGCACGAATGCAAGAATCGGAGATCTGGTTTTACTATACGATGAGAGATGTCCACCTGGAAAATGGCCTTTAGCACGCATTACAGAAGTTCATCCAGGCAAAGATAACTTGGTCCGCGTAGTTACCTTAAAATGCAATGGTAAATTTTTTAAACGACCAATCAGAAAAATTTGTTTTCTTCCGAATATAGATTCCCACGATTCCACTCGAGAAAGCGATGAAAGTAATGGCACATCGGCTGCGAGTCGAGGCGCAGCCAGTCAACCAGGCGACTCACCAATAACCTCCATCGGCCTTACTCCTCATCCTTGAGGTCTACTTACCTAAGCATATCTCTCTGGCTTCGCACATACTTGAAGAACTATCGTCCTTGGGGGGCGGAATGTTTAATGCGAACTATTATAATTAAGTTATAATTAAGTTAAATTCTTTCATGACTATTCAGTCACTTGAAACAAAGGTTTCGGATGGCTGTCCAGTCAATAATCTAAATAACTTCGAGGCACGTCATACCAAATATGCAAACTTGCATTTGTTTTGTTATTTATAACATTCAACAGTGCTCTTAGCAGCACACAATTTATTTGTTTATACAACTACAATGTATATAAAACTGTTCATCGCGTTATTTTTGTTGTTGTCTTTGTACTGTATGTACAAGACATTTTGGGCTGAAGCAGTTGACGCTGCTCCGCTTTTTAGTTTGTCGCTTTTCAACCGTTTACTGTAACAGACGTGGATCTTGCCTTCAAGTTAATAAAGTGTAACTCCTTTTAATATCTTTTTGTTTAATAAATATTTTTAAGTAGAATTTAAAACAAAGTGGTTTTCTGTTATTTATTTGATTTGATTGTTGAGCGAACACTTGCAATATCACAATAAAGACAAACATGAAATTAAACATTATTTACCAGGACAGATTATTTACGTTAAAAGAAATAAAAGGCTAGGGACAAAATTATCAAAAACATTTATTAAAGAAACAGTAAAGGAAGACAGAAATAGCACCGTCGTTACAGAAAAAGGAAAAATAATTCTTAAAAGCCTTATCAGGAACTAAAACTTTGCTCTTTTACAGGCTACTCACCATACTCTCGTCATGTATAGCTACGGTGACCATCCGTTCTGTTTTTAGTAGAGGTGTTCTGTTTTTAAGGCGTTTGTTCTGCGTATTTTTTTTTATTGGAAAATAACAAAAATGTTCTGTTTTTTGCAAATGTTCTGTTTTTTGTTCTGATTTCATGCGTCATGCAAATCAAAAAGTTTCTTTTAACCCTTTGCTGATAACCTCTTGCACATCAGTTGGCAGTTTCAACCATTCGACCATGTAATATTGCAACAGACTCGTCGCATGCTTAGTGCAGTCGTTGTATCGTGTAAAAGTCCCCTTACTTGTTATCGATATCAATAAGCAATCTCTATTAAACAGCTAATTATGCAAAGTAATAAACATGAAACTAAGTTTCAAAAAAATAAAAGTTTTTATAAACAAAATTTTGTTCTGTTTTTTCTATTAAAAATTATGGTCACCGTATGTATAGCAGACATACAAATCCTAGACTACACTAACTCACAACTAGTTGCCATAAACACTGGCACTTCAAAACTGCAGACTGGCACATTCAAGCTCATTCATATCATCGACTTAAAACAGTACGAAGAGGTAACTAAGGACATGGAATCGACCATTAAGACAAAAATACGCACGGATCATCCCCTTTATCCTATCCTTTCCCATGAAATATCCCAAATTAAGAATCATTTAAAAAATCTTAATCCTCCAAAGAGACAAAAAAGGTCATTAGATTTTCTAGGTAGTGTTTGGAAATGGATAGCTGGAAGTCCAGACCATTCCGATTTAAATATACTTACAGACAAAATGAATAATGTACTTGAAAACAATAACCAGCAAGTTCTAATAAATAAAATGACAGTAAATAAAATTAATGAATTAAATAATGCAACTAATGAAGTTTTAAAACTCGTAAAATCAGAAAGTAAAATCGAAAACGATTTAATTATTATTTTAAAAAGCAAATTAGAATTGTTAAAAGAGGAAATAATAAATATTGAATATTCGATCCATTGGGCCAAGGCCAATATTATTAATTCATATTTGTTGTCAAACTACGAAATAGATATAGTAAGAGACATTTTTGATAAAGAAAGCATTCCATATTTAAATATAGACGAAGCTCTCGAATTTGCTGAAATAAAAATAGCAACAAACGATGAAACTAGAATTTATATTGTTAGTCTACCGGAAACAAATTCAGAACTCTGTAAGAATATTATTATAAAACCAGTAAAGAACAAAAATAAAATAAATAAAATTGAATACAATTCTATCTTACAATGTACCAACAGAATATTTGGAATAAAATTACAATGTAAATCATATAATAAGTTATCAATTTGTCCCAACGACAACTTAATAGATATAAGTAACACGTCATGTATTCCTAACATGATGAATAATCGTATGCCAAGCTGCACGGTGGTAAATAATCAACATATCCCCGAAATCGAAGAAATAACAACAGGACTCCTATTCTTGAACCAATTTAATGGATCAGCGACAATTAATAATGAAATAGTTACGCTTAAAGGCACCTTCTTGATACGATATCACAACGCATCCATTACAATTAACAACAGAACCTATGCATCAAATGAAATTAACACCTATGCCCCATTGCCCGCCTTATTACAACCAACATCGACATTACAGAAATTTGAAGAAATTCTATCATTGGAAATGATGAAAGAACTCAATGTCAACAACACAGAACGCATCCATTTATTAAACTCACATTAAAAAATCGCTTTTGGAACCAATATTGCATTGACTGCCGCAATAATCTTATTACTTATATTCGCAGGAATAAAGATAATATCACGAAGAAAATCAATAAAGGTTAAAATTAATCAGCCAATCAAGGATGATATTAAACTTTCAAGATCAACTATAGAAGGACTCAACAAATTATTTCCACAAACAACAGGGTCAAACGAGGACGTTTGAATTTAGGAGGGGAGGTGTTAACACATAAATTATTAAAATCAACAATATTAGCCAGACGTAATCGGACTCTCTGCATCCGCCGAAAGCGAGTTCCCATACTTTTTGCTGACACGGCACACGCGCCGTCAGTACGTGGGCAGCGACGATTCAAGCAGCAGCTGCGGCGGCTCTAAGTTATATTTAATTATTATAAAATTTGTTAAGTTAGTCTTTTAAGTGCATTCAATAAAATAAGGAGTTCAGCTCCCAAAAAATATTTTTTTTTTAATAAAAATTAACTAAAGTTAATTTAACTTATATCTATTTTTTCCTCATACTGTATCACTGGCGACCCCAAGCAGGTAAAACCAAACTAGTTTAAAAATGTACTGGGTTACCCTACTACCTATTGTTATATTTTAAGTAGAAGTCCAGGGGTTCAGTCTGTTATTAAAAAAAGAAAAGGATAGCTAGGTGGTTTTTTCTTTTATGATTTTGTTTCTTGCTCAGTTGAAAAGTATTCGCTGAACAGTGAAAGTCGTATTTTGCTCTACGTTCGTGTGATCGAGTTTAAAAAACCCACTAAATATTAACTACAAAAGACTTTTTTATTTTAATTAGGTCGGTACCTACTAACAGGTACTCTTTGTCTTAGTTAGCGTCAGTCTGTCTCATTTATTCGTATTATTATTCGTTTTTTGGACAAAATCTCGAATTCCTACAAAACAAATGAAAAATGTCATAGTAAAGCTGGAAAAACTGTACAATGATTGGAGAAAAATGCAAAAGTACAAGGATAGAAAAACGAAAAGTGCAAAAAATGCTGTAAAAGATTTTACCCTAAAGTTGGATGATCTCTTTGATATTGCCCACCAAGATGCCCTGAAGATGATGACTTCAAAAGAAGACAAGGAGTTTCTGTTGAAACAAAAACAGAAAGGAAGACCAGGCTCCATGCTCGGAGTTGACCTGAAGTTGGCTCAAGCTGAAGAAAGACTACTACAGAAACAACGGAAGGTCAACCATGAAATTGCCATTGTTGCTGGACCACTGTAAGGTGTCCGATAGGAACGCTACACGTATCATTTTGACTACAGTAGAAGCTCTCGGAGAGGATCCCAAAGAATTTAAGATCTCCAGAAGCGTTATCCGTGAACAGCGGAGAATAAGCCGTGAAAAATACACGGAACAAATTCAAGACAGCCTTAAGATACCCCAAAACGAGGCTGTTTGCGTGCACTGGGATGGAAAACTACTACCAGGTATCCTCAATGCAGAGCAGAAAGAACGGGTTGCTATTCTAGTATCACATGGGACTAAAGAACAACTCCTGGGCGTTCCTGAAACTGACAGTAGCTTAGGGGAGGAACAAGCCCTAGCAGTGTACGAATGTCTAGAGCAATGGAGTCTCGCCAGCTCGGTCGTGGCTATGTGCTTCGATACAACAGCATCAAATACTGGGAGACTCAACGGAGCGTGAATTCTCCTGGAGCAGATGTTAGGTCGAGAGCTCCTGTACCTAGCGTGCCGACACCACGTTTTAGAAGTCTTGTTGAGAGGAGTTTTTGACTGCAAGTTTGGAAGCACATCAGGACCTCAACCAGACATATTCAAGAGATTTCAAAAAGAATGGTCGGCGATTGATAAATCCAAGTTCGATGTAGGCGAGAATGTTTTGAAACTACTGCCCAAAGAAGAAGTAGAGAATATCAAAGAAGAAAACTAATGGAATGTCAGCCAAGAGATGACTACAAAGAGCTGTTACAGTTGGCATTGATATATCTTGACGGAAAAGATGTGCGCTTCAGGTCTCCAGGTCCAGTACACCATGCCCGGTGGATGGCAAAAGCTATTTACTCTCTGAAAATACAACTCTTCCGTGACCAGCTTAAGCTGACTTCCCAAGAACAAGAGGCCCTAGAAGCACTTTGTGTTTTCATCGTTCGAGTATACTGTAAAGCCTGGTTTAACGCCCCCAGAGCGTGTTTAGCACCAAAAGAAGACCTAGACCTCATTGAAAATCTATTGAAATACGAAAGCATTGACAAAAAAACATCAGAAAAAGGAATTAACAAAATGATAAATCACCTGTGGTATCTTAGTCCTCAACTTGTTGCCCTGGCATTGTTTGATCCGACAGTGCAAAATACCGTAAAGAGCCAAATGGCGACAAAAATCTTGACAAATCAAGCAGAAGGAAATGAGAAGTGCTCCAGAAATATGCGACCCAAACTAAAAAAGAGCAACTGCCGAAATTCCTAGAAAAAGGTCTCCCAGCCCTAATTACGAGTGAGACTTACCTGTTGTTCAAGAGATTAAACATTAACACCGAATTTCTGGAAAATTTATTCAGTCCCTTGAATAAATTTAAATAAGAATAAAATGAAAAATAAATTTACTATACTTGATTTTTAAAATACACAATTGTTTTCATTCCAAAAATTGATAATATAGTAAGGACAATAGGTTTTTTCACAATAGGTTCCATCTTCGCTCTAAGGGGTACCTAGTCACGTTTTTAGGGACATAGGCTTCATTATCTCGAATTCAGTACTACTTACAGTATCGCCTTCAATTTGATATATGACACGGGCAAATATGTTAAATCGTTCTAGAGATATGGGTCTGCAAAGTCGCCAAACTGCCAAAATATCGAGATTTTCAAAAATTTGAGGCCCCAGTGGCAAGTGTTAACACCTTTCAATCGTGCTCAAACTTTGGCAATCCTAAAATCTGACAGAAAGAAGCATTTTAGGGGGGTGTCCCCAAAAAATTCTGACATTTTTTTTTTACCCTATGAGATAAAACCACCCTATTCACTACTGACCTAAAGAAAGAAGCACAGGCAGAATTGCGGAAGCGAGTCAAACTCACTTACTGACCCAAAGAAAGAAGTGCACGCAGAAATGTGCAAGCAAAGCAATTGCTTACTGACCTAGTCCGCTAAGTGCAGGTAAATTGTATAAGCGAACATGCGCTGACCAATCATCAATTCACAACGAAAGAAATAATAAAGAACCAATAAAAAATTAAAGAAAGTGTTATACAAATTTTGCGTCACTTTCTTTCCTACCCATAAGACTCTGCCGAAAGAGCACACCAAGTTATTTTGAGACTCCCTCGTAGAACAAATATTTTACTTTAAATACCGATGTTAGAATTATAAGTTTCTCAATCTTAAGATAGATTCAAAAGTAGAATCAAAAAAAGAAGATATTTACAGTTAAAAATAAAAAGTGTTTCCTTTTTTAATCAACAAAAGTAAAGTGTTTTCTTTTTGGTTAATACTAAAAGTATGCTCCAGGAACTACATATAAGAAACACACAAAAAATTTACTTATTGCAGACAGAACACAAAACTAAATTTATTACAAGTTTAGGAATTTCAGCCTTCGGAATTGTATTGCTAATCATAATCATCGCTTGGCTTAGGCTCCTTAAAAGAAGCACCCCGATCAAAATAGTTTTCAACATACAAATCTGTCATCCTGAAGAACAACACAACATCCCACAAGATCAGCATAGTCAATCATCCCCTTCAGCAACAAAAGTAAAAGATCAAAAACAACAACTAAAACACGAACAAAAGCAAACAGGTAGCAGCGCAGTTTAAGTTATTATTAAGATATCTAAAATTTTGTTAAGTTAGTTCTATTTTCGAATTCAAAGAATAAAGTTCGCGAATAGCGATAAAAAATATTTTTTTTAAACAAATTAAATTTTTTTAATTTTATTTATGGTCATGTGTGGGCCATTTCAATAGCCATATACTCACACAAATAGAATTTTATCCAATAGCCACATACACACATAAATATAATTTTATACATTCATGCAGCCGCTACTAAGAAATGCTTACGTAGCGTATGCAAGCTAAGAGTTATAGATATCGCTGATCATCCCCTACACCACCGATTAAAATAATATAACTTGCACAAACCACTATCAATAATTATTCCCACAATTCTTGGTAATTATTTGCGCAACATTCTTATTTCCATAGAATTCTGTCTGAACGGAATCAGTCACACTTAGTCCAAAAATGCTTACTTGCATTTTCATTCGTCGTTGCAACTATTTCAGCAGCACTAACAATCGCAACGCTAATATGTATTATATGTATGTAAGTTAACGTCATTTACGCCGAAATTACCAACTTATAACTTTAAACAAACATCCGTTCCCATCATTTATGCTGACGCCATGTCTAGCGCTTTAACTAGAACAATGCACGCGAGTAACGTTTAGCCAGACGCAACGTCAGCAACAATATCAGCAATAGCAGTAGCTACAGACACGCTTATCCGGTCTTCGCTAGAATCGTCAACATAGTTTTTGCTTAAACTGCAGTTCCCACATTTCGTCATTTACCTGGATAAATTTATTTGTATAAGTGTATTTTTATTACTTATTATTTCTGTATTAGTTACATTCTATGTTAACATTAATTTTGCTTAATTTATGATTGTCAGATGTATTTTGCCACTTAAGTGTAGCAGTTGAATTAAAATAAAATTATATTTTTTTGTGAAACTCGTCGATTAAAACCTTATTTGGCGCAGTCGGCAGGATAGCCAACGGTCTATTCCTGAGTTAATATAAAATCGGAAAATTCAGTGGTTTACCTACCGGGATATTCTAAAATTAAATTAACAAAAGGATTATCGAAGGATTATCTATTGAAAGACCGGAAGTATCAACTTCAAGTGCCTATCAAAAAGAACAATTTTCGAGTGTTGTGGATAAAGTAACATATATCCAAAATCAAAGTATCATCGATTGCAGTGACACAACGAAATTCAATAATCAACGAAGTTTAACAAAAAAAAGTGAAAACTAATTTAACAAATTTAATAAACAACGAAATTTAACAACACTAATTTAACAAATTCAATAATCAACGAAATTTAATAAACACTAACTTAATAACTTCAATAAACAACGAAATTAAACAAAAACTATTTTACATAAACAACAAAGTTTAAAAGACAATTAGAAAAATATTCAACAAAAAAATTTATTTCAACAAACAACGGAGTTCAACAACTTTAAGTGTTGTTCTCTGGCACAACAAAACAACAAGTTAGCAAGCAACAAAATTAACAAACAACTGGTTCAACAAAAAACAAGAACGCTAAAAAAAGATAAGCAACGAATATTACGAAGATGCACATTCTTATCTGGATTGGACAACTGTAAGTTGTTTGAATATTTTATTCTAACCTACCCCAATCCTAAAATTTATTTATTTTGCACATTAAATGCAGAGAAGAATACGCAAATTTCCTATACAAATAAGACAAGAAGAGCACAAAATCTGGGCTCGATACCAGAAAACACTGCATTAGAATTTGAAAGAAAGATACATTTTACAAGTAACACTAATTTACAAGACATGTCTCGTGACAATTCAACTCCCAATGGTTCAACATCCAACAATGTCGTTCCATAAATATATTTAATGCACTCCGAATTCCAGACGTAATCAAGGATTTACCCAAATATGATGGAAATCCGAGATTACTGTATGAATTCATTAATAATGTTGAGGAAATTTTGTTTTACATTCAGGAAGTTAACGAAACCCCTTTTTCACTTATTCTCTTAAAAGCCATAAGAAACAAAATCGATGGACCCGCCAACGAGGTACTGAACATGTACGGTACACCATTGGACTGGAAATCCATTAAAGAAAATTTGATCCTACATTACTTAGACAAGAGGACTGAGACAACTTTAATACGAGATTTACACTCCTTACAACAAAATAACAGGACAGTAGAGGAATTTTATAGCAATGTTGTAGAAATTCAAGCAACTATATTGAATAATATACTAATTCACGAAACAAATGCAAGTGTCATTCAAGCTAAGAAAGAGTTATACGCAGAAATGTGTCTGAACGCTTTCTTAACTGGTCTTAAAGAGCCACTTGGTTCAATGATCCGAGCTATGAGACCTGATTCTTTAACAATAGCCTTGGATTACTGTATCAAAGAACAGAATATATCGTATATAAAAAACGAAAATACTAGATCTTTCTCAACATCCAAAGTAAATTTAAGTAGGAACACGCAGATATCACTAAACTCATATAACACACCCAACCACAGAACATTCTTTCAACCAACACGCCAATTTAATAATAACAGATCATATTTAAACCAACCTGGAACATTTAGTCAACCAAGAACATTCTCTAACTCACCTAGACCATTTAACCAACCTAGGACATTTTCTAACCAGTCTAGAGTATTCAATCAACAAAGAGCACCCTTTAACCAACTTAGACCATTTAACCAAGCGAGACAATACCAAAGTTCACACATGAATTTCCAGAACAGAAACCCACATAGTAACTTCAATAATCATCAAAACCCAAATAATTTTAATGCACAGAGACAAAATGTACCACAAGTAGAACCAATGGACACAACTTCAGGTACAATAAGACAACCATATAATAGAGAAGGAAATCCTAGATACCATATTGAGGAGGTACATAACCTAAATACCTCTCAAAATAAAGAACAAACAGGTAACAATTCTGAAAATTCAGGGTATTGGCTCGTACTACTTGGCTCGTACTATAATAATGATTTCGAAATAGAAGATAGCCAAAATTTTCATGCATCCGACTCGGAAGAGCTACCGGATACTTAGAAATAAATAAACATGGACATACTTTACCTTACATTCTTATAGCATCCCCCTTTGGACGACCTCTTAGATTTCTTATAGATACAGGAGCGTCGTCATACTTTATAAACCCAGAATTTACAAATAAAAACAAACATATCCAATGTAAGCCAATAACCATTACAACCATTCTGAACCAAATTAACACACAGGTAAAATTACCGAAATTTAAAGATTTTAAGGAAAACGGGACAATGATATTTCTAATTTTTAAATTTCACGGATATTTCGATGGACTTTTAGGACTAGACTTTTTGACAGAAGTAGGAGCGAAAATCGACTTAAAAAATAACACCTTAATCTTAACGAATAACACCACTTTACCCTTGCAATTAAAACCTAATATAATTTCTGATAAATATCTGATCCAACCTAACTCCAAAGCAATTATCAAAGTACCCACTGACATCCAGGATGGCGACATTTATGTCAAACCCCATGAAATAGAATCTAAACTGCACATAGCAGGAGGAGTCTATAGTGCCAAGGATTGGCTTTGTTAAGTAGATATTCAAAATAATTCAGATAATCAAAAAACATTTATACTAGAACAACCAATTAAAGCTGAACCATATAACTCATCCGACTTTTTAGAAATAAATAACTACAATATAAACTATAACATACAGAATCAAGAACAAACAGACAATAACGACATAACTAAATTACTTCGTACCACGCATCTTAATCCTGAAGAAAGAAAAGCACTGTTTAAAATTTGCAGAGCTTGTGACGATAAATTTTTCAGAGAAGGCCAAAACCTAAGTTTCACTAATCAAATAAAACATAAAATCACCACAACAGACGATATACCCATTCACACGAAGTCATACCGTTACCCATACGTCCACAAAGAGGAAGTGAATAGACAAATTACAGACATGCTTGAGCAAGGACTTATAAGACCGAGCTACCTTGGAGCTCACCCGTTTGGGTGGTCCAAAAAAAGAAAGACGCCAGCGGAAAGAAAAAATGGCGGTTGGTAATTGATTACAGGAAACTTAACGAAAAGACAGTTTCCGACCGATATCCATTACCTAACATCAACGAAATATTGGATAAACTTGGCAACTGTATGTACTTCATAAAGCTGGACCTCGCCAGTGGTTTCCATCAAATAGAACTTCACCCCAACGACATTCCAAAATCAGCATTTGCAGTGGAAGAAGGACATTACGAATATCTTCGAATGCCCTTTGGACTAAAGACCGCTCCATCCACTTTCCAAAGAGTGATGGATAATGTTCTTCGCGAATTACAGGGAAAATTATGTCTAGTATATTTAGATGACATAATTGTGTTCTCTACTTCTTTACAAGAACTCAAAAGCCAAATTCCGACAAAATAAAAGCCATTAGAGAATTTTCAATTCCCAGGACACAAAAGGAAATAAAGTCGTTTATCGGACTTCTACTATAGAAAATTTGTTAAAGACCTAGCAAAATTATTAAGACCTATGACCGAATGTTTAGGTAAAGACAAAAAAATTACACTTACAGATAGATACATTGAATCCTTTGAAACATGCTAAAATATACTTATGAATAACCCCCTATTACAATATCCCGATTTTGAAAAACCCATTAATTTAACAACTGATGCGAGCAATTTTGCTATACGCGCTGTATTATCACAGGGACCAATATAGTGATAAGCCTATCAGTTACGCTAGTCGAACCTTAACTAAAACCGAAGAAAATTACTCTACTATTGAAAAAGAGCTATTAGCCATTGTATGGGCTACGAAATACTTTGGCCCTTATTTATTTGGCCGATAATTTAAAATCATTACAGATCACCGACCCCTTACCTGGCTTATGAGCTTGAAAGAGCAAAATTCCAAATTAGTCCGTTGGAGACTTAAGCCAGAAGAATTCGATTATACTATAATTTACAAAAAAGGAAAATTAAACACGAATGCAGACGCTCTAAGTCGCATTAGATTGAATAATTCTGAAATAAAAGATTCTGAAGAAATAATAATTAATAATTAATCACTGCGAAAGATGTCAACTTTTAAAATATGACAGACAACCACCAAGAGTAAAATTTCAAACACCCGAATCACCTGAAAAGCCACTTGACGTACTTCATATAGACCTTTATACAATCAACCATGTATCTGTTTTAACTATAGTAGATAAGTTTTCCAGATTTGCAGCAGCATGCGACTTATTATCTCGAACAAGTATAGGTGTTCTTAAGCCCTTAAGACATTTTATGAGTATGCATGGTATGCCTAAGAAAATTATTTGCGATCAAGGCGGTGAATTCGATAGCAACATCTTTAAAGACTTTTGTAGTCAATATAAGATAGACCTGCATTACACCTCATTTCAACAGACAAGTAGCAACTCACCCGTAGAAAGATTCCACTCTACACTTACTGAAATTTACCGTATCATTTTAGAAAAACGCAAAGAAAACAAGTTTGAATTAGATCACGACGAAATCCTTATAGAATCCCTGATAACTTACAATAACGCAATTCATTCTGCTACCAAACTAACTCCTTACGAACTATTTAAAGGAAGGACATACCTTTTTGACAAAAACGTTAACTTTAAAGACGAACATGACTATCTTAGAAAACTGAATGAATTTCAAGAGATATTATACCCTTCAATAAAAGAAAAAGTTGAAAAATTGACTAATAATCGAATAGAAAAATTAAATGAAAATAGGGAAGATCCCGAAGAAAATCAAACAGATGAAGTTATATTTAGAAAAGAATGTAGAAGGAATAAAGTAACACCGCTTTTCTCCAAACACGTAGTAAAAGAAGACAATGGAATTACCCTGATTACAACAAAAAAATCAGAAATTACATAAAGCAAGACTTAAGAAAAGAAACAAAGTAATACCAACTGTTGTATAATATACATTACCCTGTATTATTTTATCATATTACTTATTATATAAAAGCTTTAGTTATGTTTGCCATTGAACAATAAAGACAGTGATGTTTGAGACTTAACAGCATACACATCTTGTGTTTTAATATGGTGTCAGATGTTCGTGAAAAAGAATAATGACACCAAAAGAAGAAACATTTGAAGGCGAAAATATAGAAAAAGTGATTAAAATGCAGTCCCCACAATTTTTCGCGTCAGCTATACAGCCAATTCACTTAAATAATTCTAATCAGGCAGATATATGGAAAATCTGGAAAATCCAATTTAAAATATTTTACGTGCTTCAAGCTTAGAAGAACAAACGGACCAGCGAAAAGTGGCGCTTCTTTTACACCACATGGGGTCAGAAGCACTAATTTTTAATTCATTTAATTTGGATGTTGACGCAGTGAAATACAGTGAGTTGCTTGAAAAATTTGATGCTTATTTTTTGCCGAAGGTCAATCTCGCCATGGAGCGGCACAAGTTTTTTATAAGAAAGCAGGAAGCGAATGAATCAATTGACGAATATGTTACCGTGTTAAAAAATGTAAGTCTCAATTGTAAATTTGAATCCTTACGCGAAGATTTAATTAAAGACATTTTTATTTACGGATTGTCAACCCAAAAATCGTTCATAAAACAGAGGCTACTCAGCGAAGGTGAAATAACTTTGCAGAAGGCTATGGACATATCGAAAAAACTAGAAGTTGCCAAAGGAAATGTTTTTCAACTTCAACAAAGGAGTAGCTAAAATTCTGAAGCATGTGTCGGTGCTATACAAAAATATGATAAATGGTCAGCAACAAAGAGCAACAACAAAAGGCCAACGCAGTCGTTGTCTAGCGGTTCGCAGCAAAAATGCAATAAATGTGGAAATATTCATCTAAGTAGATGCGACGCATATGGCGTTATTTGCAATATATGTAAGAAAAGGAATCACTTCGCAAAAATGTGCTTTTCAAAAGATAATTTCGAACAAAGACAGTCAACAAACAGTAGTTCTAACGGTAAAAAGAAGTATGTAAAAAATATATACCAAGAAGACGGCGATGGTGAGGAGCATAGCGACGATGACTATGATGATCTCTTCGTTGGAACATTACAAGCGCTCTCTGCATCTCAGTCAGCAGACAATCGTAGTTTATACAAGGAACGTTATGGCGAAAATTTTTCAGTGCGTGATAATGGTTTGAAACAACAGCAACTAAACAACTGTGCAGCAAATTAATGGACAATTAAGGTGATGATAAAAAATAAAAATTTCAGTTTTCAAGTAGATACTGGAGCTCAAACTAACATTATTTCAGAAGAAATTGTAAAATTTATTAACTTAACTAGTAAAGTTCAAGAGTCACGTATTAGGTTCCTGTTAGTGGTAAAAGGCTTCAGCATTTTGGCATTATAAAGATTAGTTTTGTATTTCGTAATAAACAGTACTCAGAAAATTTTCATATTCTAAAAATGCCTTGTAAAAATATTATTGGTTTAAATACCGCCAGAAGTATGAATCTCATTCATAATGTAAATATAATAAGTAGCACAAATAAAATTTTTGAAGATTATGCATCAATTTTTACTGGCTTAGGTCTTTTGAAACAAAAATATAAATTAAAAGTGAACAAAAATGTAACTCCTGTAATTGAACCACCAAGAAAAATACCATTTCGTTTGCAAATGAATTTAATAAAAAATGAATTAAAAAGAATGGTTGATTTGCAAGTTATAGTTCATGTGTCTAAACCAACTGAATGGGTGAATTCCATAGTTCTGGTGAAAAAACCAAACGGAAAATTAAGATTATGCTTAGATCCTCGCCCTTTAAATGAGGCTATTCTTAGACCGCATTATCCATTCCCTAATGTAGAGGACTGTAAAGCTAGACTATGCGGTTCTAAGTTTTTTAGTACTTTAGATGCGAACTCAGGTTTTTGGATGGTCCCATTGGACGAAGAGTCATCAAAATTGTGCACATTTAATACACCTTCTGGAAGGTATCGGTTTTTAAGGCTGCCATTCGGTATAAATGCGGCGCCAGAAATTTTTCATAGCAAAATGATAAAACTATTTGAAAATATTGAGGGTCTTTTTATTTATATAGACGATTTTCTCATACATGCAGACACTATTGAAAAGCATAATAACATGTTAGTAGCGGTACTTGAAAGAGCAAAATCTGTTGGGCTTAAATTTAACAAAGAGAAATCCAAAATAGGATTAAATAAAATAAAGTTTGTAGGGCATATTTTTGATGAAAATGGCGTAAGCCCTGATAATGAAAAAATAAATGCTATTTGGCAAATTCCTGCACCAAAATCAATAGAGGAATTACAAAGATTTATGGGAATGATAAACTATTTAGGTCATTCATAGAAAATTTAGCAGTAAAAAATAAAAATTTACGCGGCTTATTAAGGAAAGATGTAGTTTGGCACTGGGATACTATACATGAAGAAGAATATAAAAATTTGAAGCAAGCAATAACTGATGCACTGGTTCTTACCTATTTTCATACGGAAAAATAATTAGTTTTATCCGTGGATGCCTCCAAATATGCGGTGGGTGCATGTATAATGCACCTCAGACATCCGATAGCTTATGTTTCTGCTTCTTTGACGGATTGTGAAGTTAATTATGCCCAGATTGAAAAAGAGTTGTTTGCTATTCTGTATGGTTGTACTAAGTTCCACCAGTATGTTTATGGCATGAAAGTCTTGGTAGAAACTGATCACAATCCTCTGGTTACCCTTTTTAAAAAACTGCTTTATAAGATTCCGGCAAGGCTGCAGCGATTCATGCTCCGACTTCAGTGCTATGATCTGTCAGTTCAGTTCAAACCAGGAAAATATCTTTACATTGCTGACACCCTTTCACGAGCACCCCTTCCAAACAATGCGTGCATAAACATGGACGAACACATTTCGTTACACTGCAATTTATTGCTGTCGCAACTTCCTTTTTCAAATTCAATGATTATTGATACTAAAGAAAAACAAAAAGCAGACAAAGTTTTTGGAAAAATAAAAAATTACATTAAAAATGGTTGGCCACAAAACAAAACTTTATACATATACGTATTTCAAAATAAAAGACGATATTCATATAATTAATGAATTAGTTTTAAAATATAATCAAATTTTGGTACCAACTGCTTTACGAAAATCTGTTCTTCAAAATTTACATGAAGGCCATTTGGGCATAAAAAGAAGCCAGGCTCCAGCCAGACAGTCAGTATATTGGCCAAATATATATAATGACATTTTTAACGTAGTCTCAAGCTGTGAGATTTGCATTTAATACAAAAATGCTAATCACAACAGGAACTATTGTCGCACGATGTCATAAACATTCCCTGGCACAAATTAGGATGCGATTTGTTTGAATTCAACAAACAAACTTATCTGTTAGTTGTAGACTATTTTTCAAAATACATAGAGATTGAAATATTATCCAATGGTTATTCAAGCAGCATAGTTATAACCAAAATAAAATCTATCTTTGCCAGACATGGAGTGCCTCGAATTTTGATATCTGACAACGGTCCGTCATTCAATTCTCAAGAATTTGAAAGGTTTTGTCAAAATTGGAAAATAGAACACTTGACGTCCAGTCCATATTTTCCCAAATCTATTGGAATGGCTGAGCGTTCAGTTCAAACGATAAAAAAAATGCTTGCAAAGTGTTTAGACAGTAAATCTGATCCTTATGTTGGACTACTTCAATTCAGGACAACACTGAAATCAGGATTGCCAAGCCCGGCAGATTTGTTAATGTCGAGACCGTTGAGAACAAAAATTCCTTCAATAAAAAAAAATGTAAAGCCAAGAATTGTAAATGTGTATAAATATCAAAAACAAGTAAAATATCAAAAACTGAAGTCTGCTGAATACTATAACAAAGGAAAAAAGTACTTGAAGCCGGTTTTTCAAGGTGACAGTGTCATGTTCAAAAAAACGCCAACATCTTATTGGACTTCGGGTACTATAACAGAAACTTGCAAAGAACCTAGGTCTTACATGGTAAAAGATAAAGATGGATCAAGTTACAGGAGGAATAGGAAACATATTCTGAAATTAAATGATAATCCGATAGTATATCAAGTAGATCAAAATGGAAAAAAAGTACAGGAATCAATTGAAAATGAATTACAAAAACAGAATAAAATTAAAGATTTACAGATAGAATCCAATATAACAGAAAAACAAAATACTACAAAAACTTCTAACAATAAAATGAATACTCCAAATACTGTAAGACAGGAAATTCCAAATATTGTTAAAGATAAAAATGATGGATTATATGTTACTAAAGCAGGGCGAAATGTAAAGCCTCCAAAAAGATTGAATTTTATATAGTATTACCATTTTTAGATGATATAACATTTATACGATAACTTTTAATAATTGGTTTTTATAAAAAGGAAGATGTTGTATAATATACATTACTCTGTATTATTTTTATATTATATTCTCTATCTCTCTCTCTCTCTTCTCTATAATGTATCATATTACTTATTATATAAAAGTTTTAGTTATTGTTACGTCCCACTTTTGTCATTAATGCAATCTGGCAATACTCTACACATATGGAATGATGTGTCAAATTAGTTTTGTAAGTTACCTTAAATATATCATGGAATAAACGAGTAGTAAATGTGTAAGCATAGCACGTGTTTCTTTTTCAATATCTTATAGCAAAAATAGTTACAATAGTTGGCGACGAGCGAAAAAGAAAATTCTACAGAACATGAGAATAAATTGGTAGCATCATGGACAAAGCACAATTTGAACAATTAATGGAAATTTTCAACAGAACTCAAGGTGAGTTATTGAAACAAATAACAAATAATTCTGCACTTCAACAAACTCAGCAGCAGCAGCAACAGCAGCAGCAGCCGCCATTACAGGTTATGCTAACGCCATTTGAAAATTACGACGAAAATAAAGAAAATTTTAAGCTATATAGGCAAAGGTTTGAAAATTACCTTACAATGAAGGGAGTGATTGGAAATAGAACATTATGCATCCAGCATTTCAAGTTGCTGGTTTCATTGATTGCCCCCAAGAATTTTACAGAAATGGAATCCGACGACTTAGTGAATATTCTAGAAACACACTTGTGCCCGAAGAAAAACATTTTGGTTATCCAGCATCGTTTTCTTTCAACATATCAGAGCGAGGATCAAACAGTGGCAAATTTTGTTGCACTACAACGACGTGATATGAATGATTGTGCGTTTGTGTGTCCATGTCAGTGCAATGCTGACATTTCCAATATTTTCCTACGAGCACAATTCATAAGAGGAATTAAAGATAACGCAATGCGTGAGCAACTCCTTCAATCTGAGGAGTCTGATTTTTCGAAAATAGTACAAAAGGCGCTATCTTTGGAAGCGTCTAAAATTGATAGCATAAATGATGTCAATAAAATACACTCCAGGCCCACAGGTACAAATCGTCATAGCAGATCAAGAAATCGTTCATCATCAAGACCACCGATGCGTTCAAAATCTAAATTAAATTACAGCTTATTGGGTATTCAAAATTTATGCATAAGGTGCGGAAAAGACAACCATAGAACGAAAGAATGCCGTACTAATCGACATAACCTCAAATGCAGGGCATGTGGTAGAACAGGCCATGTTCAGCAGGTGTGCATAAAGACCTTGACGAATGCTCAAAACAAGTCGAGTGCGAACAATGATGATTATGACGACGCAATCCACCAGGTGTATGGAATTAATCAAATTGTGAATATTTATAATAACCAGCACGATCATTACAAAAAGGATGCTGGTAAATATTACATAACAGTTGAAAAAAATGGACGGCTTCAAAAATTTGAAGTAGACTCTGACGTAGGGTTTACCTTAATTCCACGAAATCAATTCAATCAGCTTGGCATTCAGACAACACTACAACCATCTTCAATAGCATTTCAGTCCTACACAAAAAACATTATAATTCCTGATGGTAAAATAAATGTCGAGGTTAAATATAATAATCGTCGATCAATAGAAGAATTGTACGTGGTTCCAAATGAGTATGACGCTCTTTTGGTACGAACTTGGATCCGACATTTGAACGTTAACCTCCAGCAAGTAGATAATCAAAGGGTCAAGAAGATTTATGATGATAAAATGGGTAAATTGAACTCAGTTACAGATATTATTTATTATTTTAAAAACGTTTTTACGCAAAAAGTGGGCTGTGTGCCAAATTTTGAAGTCATGCTTCAACTGCGTAAAGATGCTAAGCCAGTTTTTTATAAGGAGCGAGAAGTTCCATATGCACTCCGTGATCTTGTCGAAAACGAGCTTGACGATTTGGAAGCGTCTGGAATTATTTCTAAAATTGAGAGGAGTGATTGGGGATCACCTCTTGTAGTTATTCCGAAAGCTGACGGCGGTGTTCGACTCTGCGTCGATTACAAAGTGGGGGTGAATCCGCAACTAGTATCTGCAAATTACCCAATACGTCGTATTGATGAAATTTTAAACAACCTTAAAGGATCAAGATATTTCTGTCGCCTTGACCTATACAAAGCATATTTACATCTTCGTGTAAGTGAAGAATCGAGCGGTATTCAAACGATATCAACCCATAGGGGCACCTATAGAGTCAATCGACTTTCATTTGGAATAAAAACGGCACCATCAGAGTTTAATCGTATCGTCGAACAAATACTATCTGGGTTGAAAAAGACCATGTCATATTTCGACGATATTATCGTACATGGAGCAACAGAAGAAGAATGCAAAAACAACTTAATAAAATGCCTCCAGCGGCTAAAAGAACACGATTTACACCTAAATACAAACAAATGCTCATTTTTCCAAACTCAAATAGAATATTTTGGTCACGTTGTTCAATACAACAAAATCTCAAAAACACCAACAAAAACTCAAGCGATAGTCAACATGCCGCGTCCTGCTACAGCAGATGACGTTAGAAGATTTTTGGGTATGGTTACATACTATTCCAGATTTATACCGAATTTGTCTACAATCACGTATTCATTGCGTCAACTTCTACAAAAAAACAAAAAATTTTATTGGTCTTCTAACTGCGAATCATCGTTTATAAATCTTAAAAATATCATATCCAGCGATATGGTATTAATGCCTTTTGATCCTGAACTTCCGGTAATTGTAGCATGTGATGCAAGTCCTACGGGAATTGCAGGAGTACTTTCACACATGGTTAACGGTATAGAGCATCCTATCGCATTTGCATTCAGATCATTGACGTCAGCTGAAAGAAATTATAGTCAACTGGATCGTGAAGCGTTAGCAATTATTTTTACAATTAATCATTTTTTTATGTACCTCTACGGCAGAAAATTTCAACTCATCACCGATAATCGTCCATTAACTCGTATTTTCCATCAAAACAGCAAGATGCCCGCAATGACATCAGCCAGATTACTGCGCTACGCAGAGTTCCTGTCAAGTTTCAACTACGAAATAATCTACAAAAAGGGATCAGAACATACTAATGTCGATTGTCTGTCTCGTGCAACACAGTTAGTGGAAAAGCCGTCTACTGACAAAATCATAAATGAAGAGGTAAATGATTTATGTTTGTTATCAATTCTTGAAATTTCGAATGAATACGTTAATGCGGATATATTAGCTTCAGAAACATCTAGAGATCCAGATCTTGCTAAACTTATGTCACATTTACTCAACACCGATCAAAATGAAGATATGTATACACTCAATAATGGCATAATTTTCAAGGGTCAACGAGTGTTAATACCTAAAAAGCTACAACCACAAATTCTCCATGAACTTTATCATACTCACCCTGGGGTTACAAAAATGAAGCAACTTGCTAGAAGATATTGTTTTTGGAAAGGAATTGATCGCGACATTGTGAGAATGGTTAGGTCATGCGAAGCATGTGTACAAGTACAATCCAAACCTGCAAAAGCACCACTTCACCAATGGGAGGAACCAACTGAAAACTGGGCAAGAATACACATCGACTATGCAGGCCCTTTCCAAGATCATTTCTTCCTAATTGTTGTTGACGCAAAATCTAGATGGGCAGAAGTGCGATTCATTCGAGACGCTCCTACTACGCAAACTTCAATAAAACTTCTCTCCGACATTTTTGCCACTCATGGGTTTCCTTCAATAATGGTTTCCGATAATGCAACCATCTTTACTAGCGATGAATTCAAAACGTACTGCAACAAAAACGGAATATTCCAAAAATTAATAGCTCCAGGACATCCTAGCACGAATGGGTTAGCAGAACGCAACGTTCAAACTCTTAAGCGTAAATTGAAAGCAATGTCAGCAGAACCGGGGTCTCTATACAAAAAAAATCAACGAAATTATGCAAAGATATCGTGCAATCCCCCTCAAGTCGGGAAAAAGTCCAGCAGAATTATACCTCAATAGATGTATTCGAATACGGCTTGATGCTTTAAAACCACCTATAAAATTCGAACCAACAAAACCTATTCCAGGAGTGCGACAATTAAGCGTGGGAGAGAGAGTGCAAGTCTTGCACTTGCGGAACAATAAAACAGTATGGAAAACGGGTACAGTTATACGTAAATTCGGCATACTTCATTATCTTATAAGACTCGACGATGGTTACACGCTGAAACGACATATCGACCAATTGAAGTCTACCAAGGTTCAACCACTTAAAGTTCGCTTTTCTCCAGTCATTGCAGAGAGCACTTCGACACAAAATACCAACGAGTATAGTCAACTCCTTTTCGAACCAGCAGCTCCTCAACATGCATCAGAAGTCAAGAAGCCGTGTAGTCATGAGCAGCCTGAGTACCAAAGAAGTCAAGAGCAAGTAATTCGTAGATCTGAACGCATACGCAATAGGCCTACGTATTTAAGAGATTACATATCAGTATAATATTGCTTCAACTAAATTCATTTATTTTATTATTTCTAAATCTTAAATATTGCAGTTTGAATTCTGTAAACATTAAGTACATTCCATAAATTCATAATTATATAATTTCGATTAAGCGTGGGAGATTGTTACGTCCCACTTTTGTCATTAATTCAATCTGGCAATACTCTACACATATGAAATGATGTGTCAAATTAGTTTTGTAAGTTACCTTAAATATATCATGGAATAAACGAATTGTAAATGTGTAAGCATAGCGCGTGTTTCTTTTTCAATATCTTATAGCAAAAATAGTTACAATAGTTATGTTTGCCATTGCACAATAAAGACAGTGATGTTTGAGACTTAACAGCATACACATCTTGTGTTTTAATACCAACTTAATACAATAGTTATAATTTCAGAATAATTATCACAACATGTCAACGAATGGAAATACAAGAACTGACTAGCCGACAAGGTATTCTACCACTCAAACTGGGAACAGGTCGGACCATAAAAATTACAACTCTCTCGTACATATTGTTAACCTTAAACATTATAGACAAAATCTGGACAAAATCGCAAACTCTAAATCTACACTCGATAAATTTTACAGGACACAAAATTCTATTGAAACCACTAGACTTAAATTTAAAGAATTGGAAAATGGACTCAATGGACTCAATTGATGCTAAGCGACTAAATAAACAAATTGAAAATTTATATTTAAACCAAAACGAGATTTTAGACGAACAAGATAATAATGTTAAAATTAACTTAAAATTAATTCAAAGACTTCAAAACATTACAAACCATATAAATTACGAACAAAATAAAAAGTTATTGAAATAAATATCACGACGAGAATAGCAACCGACTAGAAGAGGACGAGCAGACAATAGTTCAAATGCAATATCTTACACAAATCAACTATAACATAGACTTACTAAGTAACCATCTAAATAACAGTGGTGAATCAGTATCATTAGCAAAACTGAATGTAATACCTAAATTTGTTCTAAACTCTAATGAATTAAATGAAATAGATAAAATAATGCGGAGCCAAAATATTGAAATAAAATCAAACGAACACTCGTACGAACTTCTTAGCTTACAAGCGTATTACAACGATAGTAACATAATTTTTAATGTGTAAATTCCCATCCTTTCCCAAACAAATTACTCCTTTTATCACATTATTCCATTACCAATTAACAACACATATGAAGTTAACACGAAACCCTTTATCCTACTAAACAACAAAAATATTCAATATTACGATGAACCTTGCCCAAAAATAGAAGGTGTATACTTTTGCAAAGCAGCATCCTGTACACTGAACGAAATAGTCGATACAGCCAAGATACATCAACCAGAACCGAATTACATTATTCTCATAAATGTACCAACAACAAATATTAAATCAACCTGTGGATACCCACACCAGCCTGTGTCAGGCACAGCCTTAATTCATTACGAAAATTGCAGCTTGAAAATCAACGGGATTACGTATCAAAATAATCATCAAGTTTACTGGGACGAAGTACACATATTACCCCCATCATTCAGCCATATTCATCTAAATTCAACCAAAGAGAAACTTAGCATGGAAAAACTAAAAATATTTAACATCATCAATAGAGAAGCAATCAATTTAATCAGGACCAACAACAAGGAAAAAGATATTCTAACAATCATTTTCATAACAAGTGTCACTCTTATCATTGTAGTGGTATACCTATGTAAAAAGTTCACCTACAGGATACCTCTTCAACAAAATCCAGCGGTCATCGCTCCCGACTCATCAACTTTACAGTGTTCTTCATCGTCGCTCCAAACTAAGAGGGGAGGAGTTACGGTTAGCCAAACGCAACGTCAGCAACAATATTAGCAACAGCAGTAGCTACAGACACGCTTATCCGGTCTTCGCTAGAATCGTCAACATAATTTTTGCTTAAACTGCAGTTCCCACATTTCGTCATTTACCTGGATAAATTTATTTGTATAAGTGTATTTTTATTACTTATTATTTCTGTATTAGTTACATTCTATGTTAACATTAATTTTGCTTAATTTATGATTGTCAGATGTATTTTGCCACTCAAGTGTAACAGTTGAATTAAAATAAAATTATATTTTTTTGTGAAACTCGTCGATTAAAACCTTATTTCGTGCACAGGTAAATCGTCACCTACAACAAAAGCTAAACACAACAACAACAATAACAGCAGCAGCGGCAGAAGCAGCGACGCAGTAGCTGATAAGCTTATCCATATTATATCATAATTTTAGTCTCTGTTTGTAAGTTAATTTAAGACGTGTTTTAATCAATAAAGTTCGCATTAGCCAAAAAATATATTTTTTTAATAAAAAGGATAACAAATCCCTTCATTGGCGCCCGAGCATAAAGAAAAACTAGTTTCGGAAAAAGAAAGATAAGCCGGTTAAAGTGAATAAAGTGAGTCGTAGTAAGCCGTTCAAGGAGCCGCAAGTACCACAGTTAAAAAGGATAACAAATCCCTTCATTGGCGTCCGAGCATAAAGAAAAACTAGTTTCGGAAAAAGAAAGATAAGCCGGTTAAAGTGAATAAAGTGAGTCGTAGTAAGCCGTTCAAGGAGCCGCAAGTACCACAGTTCACCTTTAATACTTCTCCGATCCGAAGAAAAAAATGTATCCTCGCGGGAAACAAAGGCCCCCGAGTAGGCAGAACCAGCCAAAAAGGACGTCCACGGCTTTTCAGGACCGCCAGCCCGGAAAAGGATTACTAAATAATTATTTTAAATGGAAAAATTCATATATTTGTAAGTCAAGAATAATGCCATTTCTTGTTAACGTTTAAAGAAACATTTTAATTGAATTAAAATTAAATGGAATTTATTTTATTTAAAAATTGATTGAATATAAATTAAATAAGGAAAAATTTAAATAAAATTGGATATTCGAAATTTTTAAATTTTGCATTTATAGTAAAATATATTATAAAACAATTATAATATAATAATATGTCGAAAATACTGAAACAACGATAGCAAAGTTTTTATTTCCAATTTTTTTACAAAATTACTACTAGTGAATTTAAATTGAACAAAAAATAAAAATAAATAAAAAAAATTATAACGAAATATCCACACTGCGAATCTGAACTCCAGACCCTCCAGTGTATAAAAAATATAAAAATAAACTATAAAAAACAGAGACTAAATAATAAAACAAAAACATAACCGGAAAAATCTTATCAAAAATAATCGAAACTGTGACCTTCCAGCTTATAAATTATTATAAATATTAAACGAAGTAAATAATAACAATTATTAAATTTTTTTTCCAAAAAAAGAATTGGATTAAATTGATTTAATCGTTTATCAATAAACATTATTTTACCAAAAGCCTTAAGTTTTACTTTAAAGTAAAATTTAATATTTCTTTATTATAATAATCGAATACAATAATTGAATATTCTGATTTTTTTACAAAATGTCAAATCCTAATAATCTAATTAGACCGCATGTACTAAATCCTCCTAACACCTCATCCTCAAATTCCACATCCACTGCCAATAGCACGCTAAATATGGACGAACTCACAAATTTAATTTCAAATATAGTGTTAACAACCATGCAGACAGAAGGACGAAACATTGTGCAATCTGCACTCAATCCCAATTCAAATTTCACAAACTTTACAGACGTTACAATAGACATGACCCAACAACATGATATGAAAGACCTTGACAAAATACCGGACGTTGTCCGATGTCTTCACGAATTCTCTGGTGTTACAGGTGAATTTAATTCGTGGAAGAAAAGTGGACAGAATTTTGCAAATTTACCAGAATCAAATAGGAACTCCCAAATATTATGGCATTCTAAATGTCATAAGGAATAAAATAGTAGGAAACGCAGACATAGCCTTAGAGTCCTACAACACTCCATTAGAATGGAGAGCCATCTCGAAATGTTTAACCCTACACTACGGAGACAAACGCGATATTGGTACTCTAGAGTACCAGATGACTTCTCTGATTCAAGGCAATTTAACAATTCAAGAATTTACCACCAAATTTACTCCCATCTCTCACTCATTCTGAATAAAATAGGTTGTATGGAAATTGGTTTAGAATCAACTCACCATCTGACAAAAACTTATAGGGAAAAAGCCCTAGATACATTCATAAGAGGTCTAAATGGAGATCTTCCTAGACTATTAGGAATACGAGAACCGCTTGACCTTCCTCAAGCACTCCATTTATGCCTAAAACTTAAAAATGAAATCTTTCGCTCAAATTACGCCTATAATAACCAAAATTCAATAAGAAAGACATATGGTAATCCACCGGTTCTACCACCAAGGAAACAACGAATACCACCATTTAGACAACAAAGAGAATTTTACCCAGAGATAGCTTATCTACCCCAAGTTCGCCATAATCCATTTGTACCACAGCCTTTTCAGCCAAGATTCTAAATCAATCTAATTCTCCATTTAATTCAAACGCTTCACCAAATTTTCAACATAGATTCCAAAATCAACCATTTCAACAGAGATTCCAAAACCAACCATTTCAACAAAGGCCACAATTACAACCCTTTCAAAATAATGCTCCACCTAGACCCAATGCACCAAAACCACCTCAACCAATGGATATAGATCAAAGCATTCGAAGTGCTGCAGTCAATTATGCAAATAGACCTCAAGCTTTCAAATATGCAGGCAAACTACCAAATAATGATCAAAACACATCACAAATTCCACAAAAATATCAGAGGAACTATCATATAAGCACTAAATATCACGAAACTTATAACCAAGCAGTAGAATTTCAAAATGAACAATATGATCAAACACTTTCTGAATACATGACTCTTCAAGAAATATATGAAGATGCTGCACAAGAAGAAGAAACTAATAACCAACCTAACGAAATTATTGATTATACTGACATCCATTTTTTAGGCTAACGAATTCATCGCTGCCGTATTTTGAATGCAAAACAGGTAGTGGTGAAATACTTAAAATCATTATAGATACGGGCTCGAATAAAAATTATATTCAGCCATCACTTGTCTCATATCCAATCCAAAATAGAGCCCCATTTTATGCAAACTCAGTTGGTGGCAATATCATACTATAGCAAATATCTTTGGACTGAAAGACGCTAATATAAAATTTTTTCTATTACCAACTCTTAAATCATTCAACGCAATTTTAGGCAATGACAGTTTAAAGGAATTAGAAGCAGTTATGCACGTAAAACACGGTTATATGATCATTAAAAACAAAATAAAGATTCGCATAAAACAATGTTTAGCACAAAACGTAAACGCAATAGAGATACGAAATGAACATATGTCTGAAAAACAGAAGGAAATCATGAACTCATTAGTTAATAAAAATCAAGAATTGTTTTCGGAACCGGACCAAAAGTTAACATTTACAACAAAAGTTGTGGCGGATATTCGTACATCATCAGATACTCCGGTTTACACTAGATATTATCCATATCCTTCATCTCTAAAAACCGAAGTTGAAGAACAAATACAAAATTTTCTGAAAGACGGTATCATAAGACCTTCACGGTCACAGTATAATTCCCCCGTCTGGATCGTCCCTAAAAAGCAAGATGCTTCCGAAAAAAAGAAATATCGAGTAGTCATAGACTATAGAAAATTGGATACGGTAACAATTGATGACCGATATCCTATTCCCGATATCAATGAAGCCCTTGCGCAATTAGGACAAAACAAATGGTTTTCGGTATTAGATTTAAAAAGCGGATTCCACCAAATACCCTTAAAGGAATATGATGTGGAAAAAACAGCGTTCTCAATTAACAACGGGAAATATCAGTTCACCCGTCTTCCATTCGGCCTCAAAAACGCGCCTTCAATCTTTCTGAGAGCGTTAGATGACATATTGAGAGACCATATTGGCAAAAGATGTTTCGTATATATAGACGACATCATAATTTTTGGCAAAGATGAAAGTACACACTCAGAAGACATTGAAAAGATTTTTCATACCCTCATATCTGCCAACATGAAAGTACAATTAGATAAGTGCGAATTTTTTAAAGAAAATGTTGAATTTTTGGTTTTGTAATATCACCCTCAGGAATTAAAACTAATCCGGCTAAAGTAGAAGCAATAATAAACTTTCCAATCCCAAACACACTCAAAGATTTACGATCTTTCTTAGGATTATCCAGTTACTATCGTCGTTTTGTACTCGACTATGCAAAATTGGCAAAGCCTCTTACAAAACTCCTTAGAGGGGAGGATGGACGAGTGTCCAAAAATAAATCAAAGAATACAAAAATTTATTTAGATCCTGAAGCCATTGAAGCATTTCACAAAATAAAAAATTGTCTAGTGTCAGATGACGTTATTTTAGCATACCCCGATTTTAACAAAGAATTTCATTTAACAACAGACGCATCTAACTACGCAATAGGCGCAGTATTAAAGTAAAACCTAAGACCTATTTCATTCATATCCAGAACGCTAAACAAAACTGAGGAGAACTACGCTGCTAATGAAAAAGAATTATTAGCAATTATTTGGGCTCTTAAATCCTTTAGGAAGTATTTGTACGGTTCTTCGAAAGTCAAAATATTCACAGATCACCAACCGTTAATATACGCTATAAGTAACAAAAACCATAATATAAAAATGAAACGCTGGAAAGCAATATTAGATGAATACGATTACGAACTTATTTATAAGCCAGGCTGCATTAATAAAGTAGCAGATGCTTTATCTCGTCCCCCGCAAATAAACACTCTTACAATGAGTGAACACAGCGATGAAAGCTCATCACACGATATGATCCCCGCAGTCGAAACACCGATCAATGCCTTCAAAAACCAGTTGTGGATTCAAATAGGCAATGAGTCCTCTTGTCAATTTATAATTCCCTTCCAAACATTTCACAGACATTTAATAATCCAACCTTCTTATACAGAAGAAGATTTAATATCTATTTTTAGAAGATACTTGAGTCCATCAGCCATTAACGGACTTTTTACATCAGAAGCAATAGTGGGCCAAATACAAAACTTCTATCCTATTCATTTTCGAAACTATAAAATTAGGTTTACCCAAACAAAAGTTACCGATATTACTTCAGTGACAGAACAAACTGAACGAATACTACTAGAACACAACAGAGCACATCGTAACAGTCGCGAAAACAAAATTCAGATTTTAGAAAAATTCTATTTTCTAAGCATGACAGCAAAAATGCAATACCTGTAAACAATACAAATACGATAGACATCCAACCAATCCAGAATTTACCGAAACACCTATCCCAGAATATCCAGGACAAATACTACATATTGATATCTACATAACAGAGAAAACGCTTGTATTAACAGTATTAGACAAATTTTCAAAATACGCGCAAGCCAAAATAATCCGATCAAGGGCAACCGAACATGTTAAAGAAACTTTAAGGCAACTGCTTTTCGCCATTGGTGTTCCCCAAACTATAGTAATAGACAATGAAAAATCCTTTAATTCAAGATCCATTTTATTTATGATCCAAGACCAATTGGGAATTACAGTTATCAAAACACCACCAGACAGCAGCTTCGTAAATGAACAAGTAGAAAGGTTGTCAGAGATATTAAGATGCCTTAAGCCTTAACCGAAACTCATGATTCTTTTGAAGAATTGGACCGAAGTGTTTATGAATACAATTATTCCATTCATTCTACGACAAATAAAAGACCTATTAAAGTATTTTTCAGCAGAAGAGTAAGAACTAACTCAGAAATGTATGAACGAGCTAGACAAGACACAATTAAAAAATTAAAAGACAAGCAAGCTAAAGACATGGAAACACATAGAAAGAGTAGGAGACGATTGAAAGACTATAGAGAAGGAGACATAATTTACGTACGAATCAATCGACGACATGGTACAAAATTGACAAGACGTTCAAGCAAGACATAGTTAGAGAAAAAAGACACACGACAATTTTGACACAATCAGGAAGAACGATACATAAAGCAAACATTAAAACATAAACCCTTTTTCTTTTTTAGGATTCTCTTTATTGCTGCTTCAGCTGAAATACAGATATTAGACTATACATCAACCCACATAATAACGATTATTAATGGACAAGCGAAAATCCAGGAGGGAACTTTTCAACTCATACACATTATCGACGTTCAGAAATATAGCGACTTCCGAGATAACATACAGATTTATACAAACAAAATTATGCAGAAAAATAACATTTATTCCACGCTGCTTCCCACGAAATCCAACAATCCATCCAAAGCCTTGAATCCCTTACACCAATTAAAAGTACAAGAATTAAGAGATCAATTAATATAATTGGAACTGCATGGAAATATATTGCCGGCAGTCCTGATCACGATGATTTGGAATTAATAAATAAAAATTTAAATGAATTAAATAATAACAATAATAAGCAAGTTATAATAAATCAAGCTTTTAATGAAAGATTAAATAATTTAACACAGATAATGAATGAAATAACTAATGTAATAAGAAAAGATAAAATCATAGAAAATGATATAGCTTTAAGCATCCAATATAGATTAAGACTTGTAAAAGAAGAATTAGTGAATATAAGATACGCCATCGAATGGGCGAAAAATGGAATATTGAATTCAATGTTACTAAATAAGAAAGAAATAAAAATTGCAATGAAAAAATTAGAAGAAGAAAATATGCCATTTGCTTCAGAAGAAGAAGCTTTGGTATTCGCTAAAATAAATGTATTAACAAATGATAAAACAATTTTATATGTTATTAATATTCCTCTTACTATGAAAGAAACTTACACGAGTTTAATTATTAAACCAGTAAAAAAGAATAATGAAATAACTAAAATATAATGAATTGTTAAAACATAGAGATACATTTTACGGCACTATTCGTAATTGTAAAGAGTACAACAATATTAAAATATGTAAAAGAAACGAGCTTTTAGACTTAAGTAACGATACCTGCGTCCCAAATCTGATTAAGAGTTTAAATTCATCCTGCGCTTTCATCAATGGCCATCATGTACCACCAGTAGAGGAAATCTAACAAGGCATACTTCTGATTAATGACTTTAATGGAATCATAGAAGCGGGAACATCCCAACACAATCTAAATGGAACCTTCCTAGTAAGATTTACAAACTCTACTGTAAAGATAAACGAAGTAGAATACAGCAACCTAGCAGCAACTACCTTAGAGACATCGCCAGCAATAATGAAACCTTCACCCTCGGAGAAGAACCGAATAAATTTACTGTCACTAGAAGCCCTTAAGGATCTCCACATAAAAAATACAGAGTTCATCACGTCTTTGCAGACGGACAGCAAAACTAACAGAATATTATTGGTAGTATTGGCTAGCATCTGTACCATCATAGTCATCTCATCTAAGATCTGTAAAAAATCGCATAAAAAGGTCATGTTAAAAGAAATTCAGTTAACACCGATTCCAACATCTATAGAAAAAAAATCGCTTCCCGAAAAGTGGCAAGATATACCAAAAAGTTTGAGTATCAATGATCTGCCATATTTTTAAGTGATTGTGGGCAATCACATTTAAGGAGGGAGGAGTTAACGTCATTTACGCCGAAATAACAAACTTATAACTTTAAACAAACATCCGTTGTCTAGCGCTTTTAACTAGAACAACGCACGCGCACAGGTAAATCGTCACCTACAACAAAAGCTAAACACAACAACAACAATAACAGCCGCAGCGGCAGAAGCAGCGACGCAGTAGCTGATAAGCTTATCCATATTATTTCATAATTTTAGTCTCTGTTTGTATTAAGTTAATTTAAGACGTGTTTTAATCAATAAAGTTGGCATTAGCTAAAAAATATATGTTTTTAATAAAAAGGATAACACAAATCCCTTAATTTGTACAAACATATAGATACAAACAGGTACAACAAACTTAAGCATACAATGTACCTAGAAATTAAGAATATGTATATAGAAGATTAAATGTATATTATCAAGAGCATTGTAAAAATAAAGGCAGTTGATTGACAACGGGAATAAAGCAAACACACAAAATCTTAAAACACGAGTTTTATTTTGTTGTGATACTTTTTCAACAAGAGTTGAAAAAGTGAAACGAATATTTTTTTATTTGAATTTTATACAATAAACATTTCTGCTAAGCCCTCTGTTAGTTAAGCCACTGTTAGCCACAAGCCAATAGAGTATTGCTATATAGGTACTTGGAGTTCAGTAGCTTTATTCAAAAGATTATATGTTACAATAACCGAACAATAAAAAGCTTAATAACACTGTTCTACAAAAAATTGTTTTTATTGTACAAGAGTGACCACCAATATTTTACATTTTGCATTTTTGAAATTACATTTCGGAAAGTCACTTCGAATTTTCGTACCTTGCCATACTTAGTGTATCATAATTTTGCTTCTTTTCACCAAAATTTTATTTTTTATTAAGGATAATAAAAAATGATAATGTTGTGTTAAAATTTTGCCTAAATGTTTTAAGTCCTTTAATTAGTTTACACCAGAAACATTTGTTTCCTTAATTTAATAAATAATTGCCAAATAATTGCTTAATTTAATTCTGGAAATAATAAAACGCGGACAACAAGTTCAATGCACTTCCCGTGTGGACTTATTTAATAAAAACAGCTAGCGACGTCGCCTCGTGTTGAAACCAGCTGAGCTAGGTATTTTAGATGTTAATTTTAAGTCTAGTATTGATTTAAGCTCACTTGTTGAACAATAAAGACAGTTGTGGTTTCATCACAACCAAATTTTTTATTAAAATCTAAACAACAGAAAAGTTAATTGGCGCCCAACGTGGGGCCCAACGGTGCATAAAAAAAAATCGCGATCGTTAAATCGAAAAATACAGTATAGTTAAAAAGTGACGAAAAGTTATCGCGTACACGTTATTAATAAAAGCATAAAACGGACTCAAGCAGCCCGGAGCTATAAGGTGCATGAAATTGGGTTCCCAAAAGAACGAGAAAGGAGGCTCTTTAGTATCCAGCCAGGAAAAAAGGAGTTGACAGAAGTCAGCATCCGCTCGTTCCACAGCTGAACTCCGGTAGGATGTTGCTGTTATTGTAAGATTTAGTTTTAAAATTATGTGTAGTAAAATTTTTACGTTTTTTAAATTTTTATTCCCTACAGCAATAGACAAACTTACAAAATACGCTCAAGCTCACCTTATTAATTCAAAATCAATTGAAGATATTCGCGAACCACTGAGGAAAATACTTTTTGCATATGGAGTACCAAGAATCGTGGTGATGGACAACGAAAAGTCCCTTAACTTAGCATCCATCTGTTTTATGTTAGAAGACCAATTAGGTACAGAAATACACAAGACGCCTCCGTACACTAGCTCTGCAAACGGACAAGTAGAACGCTTGCACTCAACATTATCTGAGATAATGCGCTGTCTTAAAACGGATGAAATCCACAGGAGCTTCATAGAATTATTGGACCGAGCAGTATATGAATATAATTGCACTATACATTCAACCATACAGAAAAAACCAATTGAAGCATTTTTTGGTAGGAGAGTTATCATAGACCGAGAACAGTATGAAACAGTTAGAAAACAAAACATTACAGCAATAGTAAAAAAAAGGGAAACAATTTAAGAATTCATAATGAAAAAAGAAAACCAAGTAAAATATATGCCGTAGGCGAAACAATTTTCGTAAAGATTAATAAACGCTTAGGTACAAAGCTTACTGCAAGATTCAAGAAAGAAGTATTAAAAGAGGATAAAAAAAAATACAATAATCACAGATTCAGGAAAATTTGTGCACAGAAATCTCATTCGCAATTAATTAATTTTATTTTATTTACCCACAGGTTATTATTTCAAACCGTTCTATGTGACGTGCATATAGTAAACTACACGGATATTCAATTAGTTACAATTCAAGACGGCTAGCCAAAATTCAGGAAGGAACCTTCAAATTTATCCACCTAATCGACCTAAAGCAGTACGATTACCCTTTACAGGAAATAAGGACAACGATTTACAAAAACATTCCTAAGGCTAACGTATTATTTCCTACATTACAACTTGAACTACAACAGACTATGGACATAATTAGGACCATAGAACCATTTCCAACCAGCAGACAGAAGCGTGCATTTAATCTCCTAGGGGCAGCATGGAAATATATTGCAGGAACACCGGGCCATGACGACATGGAATTAGTTACGAAAAACTTGGACGAATTGACAAACAATAACAATCAACAAAGCATTCAATGAACGTATTAATAAGGTCATAAGAACCACAAATGAAATAATGAATAACATAAAAAAAGATAATTTTCTAATAGATAAAACAATATTAATGTACCAAAATAAGTTAAGACTGATAAAAGAGGATTTAGTTAACATTAAATATGCCATACTTTGGACAAAAAGTAATATAGTAAATTTAATGTTGTTAGATAAATCAGAATTAAAATTAACGCTAGAAAAGCTTAAAGAAAAAAACATGCCTTTCACTAATATAGACGAAGCATTAGAATATGCAAGAATAAATGTACTTTATAATAATATGAATCTTATGTATGTTATTAAAATTCCGATTACTACAAAAGAAATTTATGATAATTTGTTAATTAAAGCAGTTAAGAAAAATGATTCAATAACAAATATCCAATACAAAGAAATTTTAAAATTAAAAAATGAATTATATGGTGTAAAACAAACCTGTAACAAATATAATGAAATAAGAATTTTTAAAAAAAAAATTTAGAAGATATAACTAAAGGAAATTGTATTAGTAGATTATTACTACTTACTTACTTAGGTGGCCGTAACAACCCATGTCCGGGTTTCGACCGACCTTATTATCAGCTCTCGCCAGGCGCCTCTGTTTTGCGCGAGTTACAGCACACGCTACAACAACAACACAACAAGCACCCACCACAGGGCAGCACAATAGCGGTCGTTGACACCCCAAGTCAGCGGAAGTGCACCGTTAACAAATAAGCAGTCAATAAACTGCAACTAGCTAAATTAACAAGAATTGAATTGACATACATACTTAAGATATATATATTATTATTTTAAGTCTACGAATAAGTGACAGTGAGAATAAAGTTCAGTTTCGATTTGGCATAAAACTAAACCTGTTGTTTGAATTAATCACTCCAGTCGTGGAGTAAGTTTTATTTTTTTTAAGTCATCAAGTGCAATTAACTTAACTGGCGCAGTCTTCGGAGTGGCGAGTCCTGGCTAATTTGTGAAATTTTTTTTTTTGGTGAACGAATATCATCAAATAAAACTCGTCAAAAATAGTGAAGCTGGTGTCGAATGCATATCGGCACTCATCCTTCTAAGGGCTGAACGAATATCAGCTCCAACAGGACCTTAACTACTAATCGCCACAACAACAACCCGCTCTCACCGTTTAACGGAAACATCAGGAAAATATAACAACATTTTTCAAACTCTAAAGGAATCTCAAACAGCAACGTTATTGCCATCAACTCAACTTTTAAACTTAAGGGAAAAATAAACTTCATCTAGAAATGCAATTCTATATATTCATTGTTATCAGCATCCTGTAAGTGATATTTAATTAAGTTATCATAAGAAAATTGTAACCCAAATAAGGGAAAAAGAAGAACAGAAATTATATTTAATCGAATTAATATATGTTAAATGCGAAAATTTAAACACCCACCTTACCTAATCAGGACACTTACCCCAATTCCAGAAAGCCCCAATAACACTAATACACTAAACCTAACACTTCCAATCCTTGAACTCCCTAACCCATCCCCTGAAAACATGGCAAACCAAAATGTCATACAAATATTCGATAACCTGCGAATCCCAGACGCTATTAAAGACTTACCTCACTTTAATGGCAATCCCAAACTCCTCTACGAATTCGTAAATAATGTTGAGGAAATCTTAGCTTACCTTTCGGAAATCGATGGCACACCATACGCAAAACTAATATTACGTGCTATCAAAAATAAAATTGATGGGGACGCAAACGAGGTCCTAAATATGTACGGAACCCCACTTAATTGGGAAGAAATAAAGAAAAATCTCATACTACATTACTCCGATAAGAGGAACGAAACCTCGCTAATACGCGATTTACACAATTTAAAACAATACGGAAAAAGTGTGGAAGAATTCTATAGTAATATTATAGAAGTACAAGCCACAATGAATAATAATTTACTTCTGCATGAGACCGACGAAAATGTCGTCAGAGCAAAAAAGAATCTTTTCGCAGAAATGTGCTTAAACACCTTCCTTTCGGGACTTAGATAACCATTAGGGTCAAGCATTAGGGCTATGAAACCTGAATCACTCGCAGTTGCGCTATCTTACTGCATCAAGGAACAAAATATATTCTATATGAAATTTGATGGAAATAAATACAATAACCCTCCCAGACAGTGGTCACAAAATTTAAACCAAGGTAGCAGACAACAATACGCTACAAATAGTTCTAATCACCCTCAAAACTACAATTTAAATAGATTTAATAATCCTAACAATGGTCAAAACTTTAGACAGCCATACTTCAATAAACCACAGGAGCAAAACAATAGTCCAAATAGATTTAATAATCCAAGTAACGGTCAAAACTTCAGACAACCTTTCTTTAATAAGCCACAAGAACAAAACAATAATCCACCCCAGAGACAATTTAACACCTTGGTGAACAACCAGGCTCCGATTAATAATAAATTCTCACCACCACCAGAGCCAATGGATACCTTATCCGCTAGATCACGCTTAGCTCCTTCTAACTTTAGCCACAGGACGTACGCGAACCAACAAATACACAATATTGACACAGAACAATTAAATAATTATCAGCCAAATTTGGACCATTTTTATGACAATTATCAAGAAAATCCATTCGCTTTTATTCCCGAAATTAACAATTCAGATTTTCACGTTGCATCAGATGAAATTGACGATTCAAATTTTCACGTTGCATCAGACCAACAACCGGATACATAGATATAAACAAACACGGGTCGATTCTCCCCTTCATCCATATATCATCCCCTTTTGGTCGCCCACTTAAGTTCCTTATTGATACAGGCGCATCCGTATCTTTTATAAACCCAGAATTTACAGAAACGTTTCAAAAAGAGCTCTGCAAACCTGTCACCATTACTACAATTTTAAATAAGCACACTTTAAATCAGAAAGTTAAAATTCCAACATTTAGAGAATTCAATACACCTGGTACACTCACCTTCTTTGTGTTTAAATTTCACAATTATTTCGATGGCCTAATTGGCGTTGACATTTTAAAACAGTTGGAAGCAAATATTGACTTACAAAATAACACTTTACTGACAAGCAACACGAAGATACCAATACTTATAAAACAAAACATAACATCCGAGAAACACATAATTCCCGCACTCAGCAAATCAATAGTCAAAATTCCAGTCAATTTCAGTAACGGCGACATTTATATAGAAAACATAAAAATCTCTGAAAACCTACTAATTTCAGAAGGAATCTACAAAGCACAGAACTGGTTTAGCCTCGTAGAAGTCAATAACTTCTCTTACAACGAACAAATACTATTCTTGGAAGCACCCTTAGAAGTCCTATCATACACGACATCAAACTTTATCGAAATAAATAATTTTAACATTACCCCTATACCGACAGCTGCATCGGCAAATGCGGTCGAATCTCTACGTACAGATCATTTGAACTCTGAAGAAAAAAAAAAGAAATCATAAAAATATGCAAATCATTCGATGATATCTTCTTTAAGGAAAATCAAGACCTATCATTTACGAACCAGGTTAAGCATTCCATTAAAACCCTCGATGACTCACCTATCTATTTAAAATCCTATAGATATCCCTTTGCGCACAAGAGAGAAGTCAAAGATCAAATAAATAAACTTCTCCGCCAAGGAATAATAAGACCCAGCTATTGACCATGGAGTGCCCCTGTGTGGATAGTCCCTAAAAAAATAGACGCTAGCGGAAACCAAAAATGGCGCCTTGTCATTGATTTCCGCAAATTAAACGACAAAACTATTTCCGATAAATATCCAATCCCCAATCAGACAGAAATTTTTGACAAGCTTGGGAAATGCATGCTCTTCTCCACAATCGATCTTGCCAGTGGTTTCCACCAGATCGAGATGGACCCAAAAGACACTCAAAAAACCGCATTCACAGTAGAAGGAGGCCATTACGAGTTCGTTAGAATGCCTTTCGGACTGAAAAATGCCCCATCCACTTTCCAGCGCGTCATGGACAATGTTTTGAAAGACCTGATAGGAGTTGTTTACCTAGACGACATAATAATATACTCCACTAGCCTCCAGGAACACATCGAAAATCTCAAAATTGTCTTTACTCGATTACGCGAATCAAACTTAAAAATACAATTAAATAAGTGTGAGTTTCTAAAAAAAGAATGCTCATTTTTAGGTCATATTGTTTCAAACAACGGAATTAAACCTAACCCAGACAAAATTACTGCAATTCAAAATTTCCCCATACCAAGTACTCAGAAGGAAATAAAAAGTTTCTTAGGCCTTTTAGGATACTACCGCAAGTTTATAAAAGACTTCGCAAGAATTACTAAGCCACTCACGCAGTGCCTTAAAAAAGGAAGGAAAATTTATTTGAACGAAAGGTGTGTAGAAGCGTTTGAAGCTTGTAAAAATATTTTGATGAATGACCCCATTCTTCAATATCCCGATTTCACAAAACAGTTCAACCTAACCACAGACTCAAGTAATTTTGCGCTAGGAGCCATTCTCTCCCAGGGTCCCATCGGTAACGACAAACCGATCTGTTACGCGAGTAGAACACTGAACGATACAGAAGTCAATTATTCAACCATAGAAAAAGAGCTCCTCGTAATAGTGTGGGCAACAAAATATTTCCGGCCATACCTTTTTGGCAGAAAATTTAAAATAATCACTGACCATAAGCCATTGACGTGGGTTATGAGTCTGAAAGAACCCAACTCGAAATTGGTAAGATGGCGTTTAAAACTAGAAGAATTTGATTATGAGATTGTGTATAAAAAAGGGAAACACAACACAAACGCAGATGCCCTCAGTAGAATTCAAATAAACTACCAACAGCTTAACGTCCATGACACCGATAACATGTCAGCAGTAGCAACTTCCGGCAGCACGATTCACTCTGCGGAAGAAAACCTCGATGATGGTATCAGTATTTCAGAAAGACCGTTGAACGAGTTCAATCTACAATTAGTCCTTACCAAATCTGAAATAAAACCCACAACAAAAATCCAAACCATCTTTAAAAACAAACAAAGAAAAACCATAACTAATTCAGAATCCACTATAGAAATTATGTTTGATATTTTCAGAAAACATTTAGCACCAAATAGACTTACAGCTATTTTTACGGACGACGAAACATTCCGAGTAGTACAAGAAACATATTCAAAATACTTTTCTGATAATAAACGCTTTAGGCTCCTGAGATGTATGGAAATATTAGAGGACATTACAGACAATGACCAACAAGATAAACTTATACAAGACTATCACAGCAAAAATAATCACAGAGGCATTAACGAATCTTTTCTACACATAAAAAGGCAAGTCTACTTTCCATTCATGAAACATAAAATAACCCAAACAATAAACAACTGCTCTATTTGCCAGACATTCAAATACGATAGAAGTCCTCCTAAGCCAAAATTTAATAAGCCCCCTACACCTCTTAAACCACTGGACATAATTCACATAGACTTATATACTATCAACAACAAGTACATTCTGACCATTATCGATAAATTCTCAAAGCAGGCAGCAGCCTACACATTACCAGCAAGAAATAGCCTTTCTGTCATAAAATCACTTAAACATTATCTTAGCCTTCACGGCATTCCACAAAAATTAGTATGCGATCAAGGATCGGAGTTTACTGCAAACATATTCCAGGATTTTTGTAAGCAATATAATATTGAAACACATTTTACGGCTTTTTCACAAAGTTCAAGCAACTCCCCAGTAGAAAGGTTGCACTCAACATTAACCGTTGTGTCAACAGCTGTTGGGTTTTATCCACATCGACAGTAGATGTACCCGGGTACTTCATACGTTTTGTATGGCAGATAGTTGCTTTTGATATACAAATATTAACTACTACCTGGATTCTTGTAATTTTCTGGTTTTTTTTTTTTTTATTTATTGGAAATATTGTCTAGTTAACAAAACTTTTATCATAATTTGGGAAAAAAAAAATTTGGTACCTAAATAATCCATTTTTACCAAAAATGGGAATTGCCAAAATCCATAAAAATTTAACAATTTCCAAATTCTTTTTTAATCCTTGTAATTTGATCCCTTTTTACCAAGAAAAATAATTAACATTGAATTTTCATTCGCAAAATTCCGTTATATTTGAACTGAAAATCAACCCCTCTTGCTCATAGTGCTATTTTTAGTACCTGCGCAGAATAATTATAACTCATAAAATATTTGTTCAATGTAAACATTTTTTTTTTGGAATGTGTAGGAAAACACGTCTACTAACAGGAACAAAAGGGTATTTGGGAATATCTTGCCTACCTACCCTTGCACAACCAGTTTTGCAGGCAGAAACATGATTTTTTGCGCAGGTTTCGTTTTGAGTAGTTTTGTATGCATAAGTCAGTTTATGTGCGATTTTTGAAGTGTAAAGACCTAAAAATTTATTTTGTGCGGCAAATATATAAAAAGTGAAAATAAAATGGCAGATGGTGAGTGGCTAGCTCCGCGTCGATTGAATGCACTACCGTATGAGGAGCAGCGTGACTATATACGCACATTTGTTGAGGCTTCTGACTCTGAAGAGAGTGACCACGAACAAGCGGTAGATCAAGAAGACTTAGAAGGAAATATTGATGACATTGGTGGTGAATCATCTGACGCTGAACAAGTCCAGGAAATTGTGTATCACCTAGAGGACGAGAGGGATTCAGACGAGGAGTATGAAGAACCGCCACTTGAAACTGGTGATTATTATACGGCAAGAGATGGCAATGTATGGTCGTCAA